>JASKMD010000016.1:2314860-2407908 GCA_030144725.1 Haematococcus lacustris
GGCAGCGGGTGAGCCAGTGGTTGGGGCGGTTGGTGAGCCAGCGGTTGGGGCTGGAGCGGTTGGCTGGCATGCTTCCTCTGGTTGAGGGACTTGAACAGTGGCTGCTGCATGGCAGGGCCAGCAGGGATGGTAGTGTGGAGGCGTTGTTGCTGTAGATCCTGGCATGGTGCAGCTGCAGCCTGGCTGCCGTTGTGAGCATGCAAGCCAACGGAGGTGCGGGGAGGGTGTACTGGCTGGCTGGCTTTGGCAGTGAGGGCTGCCTGGCTGGTCTTGGCAGTGACGGCTGCCTGGCTGGCTTTGGAGCCCTTGGGTATTGGGATGGGGGAGTGGAGGGACAGCCAGGCAGACTGGCTAGGTGGGCCGGCTGCCCAGTTGATGGCGGCAGCGGTGATGGTAGCCTGGTTTTCTTTGTCAGCGGAAGGGCTGTCTGGGCAGGGATAGGGAGGGGGTGGAGCGGCGCCATTGGCAGTATGAGGGAAGCCAAAAGAGGGGGAGGCCTGCTCCGGCTGTTGCTGCCGCTGCTGGTGGTGTTTGGGCTCATCAGCAGCAAAGCCAAAGGATGGGGAGGCCTGCTCTTGCTGCTGCTGCCGCTGCTGTTGGTGTGGGCGCTCATCAGCAGCAAAGCCAAAGGATGGGGAGGCCTGCTCTTGCTGCTGCTGCCGCTGCTGTTGGTGTGGGTGCTCATCAGCAGCAAAGCCAAAGGATGGGGAGGCCTGCTCTTGCTGCTGCTGCCGCTGCTGTTGCTGAGGCTCATCAGCAGCAAAGCCAAAGGATGGGGAGGCCTGCTCTTGCTGCTGCTGCCGCTGCTGTTGGTGTGGGTGCTCATCAGCAGCAAAGCCAAAGGATGGGGAGGCCTGCTCTTGCTGCTGCTGCCGCTGCTGTTGCTGAGGCTCATCAGCAGCAAAGCCAAAGGATGGGGAGGCCTGCTCTTGCTGCTGCTGCCGCTGCTGCTGCCGTTGCTGAGTGCTCATCAGCAGCAAAGCCAAAGGATGGGGAGGCCTGCTCTTGCTGCTGCTGCCGCTGCTGCTGCCGTTGCTGAGGCTCATCAGCAGCAAAGCCAAAGGATGGGGAGGCCTGCTCTTGCTGCTGCTGCCGCTGCTGTTGGTGTGGGTGCTCATCAGCAGCAAAGCCAAAGGATGGGGAGGCCTGCTCTTGCTGCTGCTGCCGCTGCTGTTGGTGTGGGTGCTCATCAGCAGCAAAGCCAAAGGATGGGGAGGCCTGCTCTTGCTGCTGCTGCCGCTGCTGCTGCCGTTGCTGAGGCTCATCAGCAGCAAAGCCAAAGGATGGGGAGGCCTGCTCTTGCTGCTGCTGCCGCTGCTGCCGTTGGTGTGGGTGCTCATCAGCAGCAAAGCCAAAGGATGGGGAGGCCTGCTCTTGCTGCTGCTGCCATTGTTGCGGCTCATCAGCAGCAAAGCCAAAGGATGGGGAGGCCTGCTCTTGCTGCTGCTGCCGCTGCTGTTGGTGTGGGTGCTCATCAGCAGCAAAGCCAAAGGATGGGGAGGCCTGCTCTTGCTGCTGCTGCCGCTGCTGTAGGTGTGGGTGCTCATCAGCAGCAAAGCCAAAGGATGGGGAGGCCTGCTCCTGCTGCTGCCGCTGCTGCTGCCGTTGTTGGGGCTCATCAGCAGCAAAGCCAAAGGAAGGGGAGGCCTGCTCCTGCTGTTGCTGTGTGCACGCTGGGCACTCAAAATGAAATGACGGTGGGCCTTGTTGTGTCCTGTCCTCCCCAGCACTCCCTGATGCTCCTTTGCCACTGGCGGGTGGACCATTCACCTCCAAATGGTCCCCTGAGGTCAGCGACAGGGTTCGAACCCAGCCTGACCCAGACTGTTCAGCCTGCAGCCCCATTGCTGCACCGCCTGAGGCACCAACTCCAGGGCGGCCAGCAGTAGTACAAGCAGCCGGGTCAGCGACATGCTCAGGGGTAGCCCCGCTGCCACCAGCACCAGCTGCAGCTGAACTAGCACCAGCTGCACCAGCACCACCAGCAGCAGCACCAGCAGCACTAGCTGCAGCACCAGCACCAGCTGCAGCACCAGCAGCAGCCAGTGCACGTTGAACTGGAGGCCTTGCATTAGTCGGAGCAACCATTTCAGGCAGCAGGTCCAAGACTGACGGCTGAGGCAGCAGGTGTGTGAGCTGGTGCCGCAGGTCACACATTTTGCCAGCAAGCTGGGTGGCGGCCTGCCCTGAGGCAGGTCGTGAAGAGGGGCCCTCGCAGCCTTCCTGCTGTGCAGCAGGAGCAGCCCAGAAGTCCCCCTGCAGAAGTGAGGCCCCAGGGGGAGGGGGCTGAAAGGAGCCGGGCCAGGGCAGAGTGGCAAGCGGCTTGAAGGGCGAGTCAGGCTTCTTCCCCTCCCAAGCACGCAGAGGTGGATGGCCTTGGGGTGCAGGGGTGGGCGAGCCTGGCAGCTTCAGGGGTGGCAGCACTGAGGTGTGCCGGGACCCAGACCACCCTGATGCCCCTGCTGCTGCTGTAGTGCCTGCTGCTGCTGCTGCAGTGCCTGCTGCTGCTGCTGGGGTGGCGGCAGAGTGTGCAGTGGCTGCTGCTGTCGTTTTGTGGTTGCTGTATTGTCCAGCAGTGGCTCCTAGACTTGCTGCCTTTGCCTGGCCAGCAGCAGCAGCAGCAGCAGCAGGAGCAGCAGCAGTGGGGGTGGCTGTTGGCAGCTGCTTACTACGCTTGTGCTTGCTGGGCAGGTGGGCAGCAGGGGCAGCCGGAACTACAGGATCCAGCCACCGGACGACCAGGTCGCCCTGCCCCTCTGACCCCCAGCTGCCTGAGCCAGGGTCCCCGGCAAGGGATGCTGGACAGCCAAGCAGCTCCAAACCATCGACAGCGGCCAGAAGGGCCGACCGCTTACGAGCCTGGCTGGCTAGGGGAAGCTCAGTAGCAGACTGGACTGCTGCTGAAGACCGTGCTGCTGCTGAGGCCGCCGCCGCCGCAGCTGCTACTGCTGGGGCTGGGGTTGCAGCTGCCGCTGCTGCTGCTGCTGCTGCTGCTGCTGGGGCTGCTGGTCCTGCAGCTGCTGCTAGGGAAGGCACAGGCTTGGCATCTGATACGGCTGGGGCGGTTGCAGCAGTTTCCACTGTGGCTGCCACCGTTGAGCCGGGTCTGGGAGGAGGTAGCATCTTGTGCCCTGCAGGCTTGGCAGTGTGGCAGGCACTTGGCTTTTGGCAGGGGTATACTGGGTCAGCCAGCCTGACCTGCAGGGGCAGATCCTCATGATAGGAGCTGTGGCTACCTGTCTGGCTCGCCTGCCTGCCTGCCCCTCCTGGCTGGGCAGAAAAGGTGGGGACACTGCCAGTGTGCCCACTAGCATTCCCGGGCTGGCTGATCGGGGCAGTGCTGCTGCCTGCTTCGCTGCCGCCTGGCTGCTGACCAGCCGCCACCGAGAGGTGCGAGCTGGACAGGCGTGGCGTGGCCCCATGCCCAGGCTGGGGGTCAAGTGGTTTGCCTGCCAGTCCTGCACCAGTCAGACCTGCGCTGCCACCCGGTTTCAAATCCCGTTGCCCTCCTTGTTTATTACTGTTTTGGGGCTGTGGGGCCGTGGTCTGCTTTTTCAGCACCAGCTTTTTGGCAACGCGGGTGGGCTGCACAGGGGTGGCCAGGGTGATGAGCAGGCCAGGCAGCTCGTCGCTGCTTGCCTGCAGCTCTGTGCTCGCTGCCGCGGTCCTGCCTGCCACCTGCTCCCTAGCTGCCCAGTGGGGCTGGGGGTCCAGAGTCACCAGGGCCTGCCTCAGCTGCACTGGGCTGCTGGGCCTGCCCTGAGCCTCCTGCACTTCATGCACTGATAGCAGGGCCTCTGTGCCCTGCCCCTGCCCCTTCTGCCCCTGCCCCTGCTGCTCCTGATCTTCCTCCTGCTTCTGTCGCTCCTGGCAAACCTCTGTCCCAGCTGCTGCCGCTGACTTAGTGAGAGCAGCCAGGGTGGAGGCCTGCTGCTCCTGGTGGGCATCCTTGGCCCTGGCTGCGATCCCTGTTGCTGACGCTACACCTCCTGCCCCTGACCCTGCTGCTTCTGTGGTCCCTTCTGACGATGAGGGCGCTGTGGGCAGGGTATGAGGCAGCAGGACAGGTGCCTGCTGATCCTGGTGGGCATCTTCACCTGCTGCTACTCCTGCCACAGCTCTCCGCGTGGGAGGTAGAGCCTGCTGCTGCTGCTGCTGCTGCTGCTGCTGCTGCTGCTGCTGCAGGTACCTATCAACACCCTCTGCACCTCCTACCATATGCTTGGTGTTTGACAGGAGAACAGAAGGCTGCTGCTGCTGCTCCTGCTGCGGGTCCTGCTGCTGATGCTGGTAATGCTGCTGCTGCTGCTGCTGGCACACTTCCCCAGCCCCTGCCTCCCCCGCCCGAGGCCTGGTCCGAGGCGACAGTATGGGTGACTGCCTTGCTTCGTAATACTCCGTAGTGCTGCGCAGCTCATGGCTCTGCTGGTGGGACAAGGTGGACCAGGTGCGCAGCAGCTGAGCATAGCTGCCTGCCGCAGCCACTGCCCGGGCAGGCAGGCGGGCCATGCACGTGCTGACCTGAGCGGTTGTATGGGCGTGGAGGGGGGTTGGCCCAGACCCTGCTTGAGGACAGTGGCCAGGGGGTTCTGGTGATGCAGCCAACAGGTCAGGGGCTGTGTGGGGTACGGGGGAGGAGGGCTGCTGCGCACGGGATGCTTGCCGCGGGCTGAGGGTGGGGCTTGCAGTGGGTAAGGCCAGGGGCAGTTGCAGCAGGCCCTGGAGTGGGGTCAGGCTGTCAGTTGGGCATGGGGTGGTGGTTGTTCGGTTGAGCTGGGTGGTTGTGGTTGGCAGGGAGCTGAGGTCCATGGGAGCTGTGTGGATGCCTGGGAGGAGTGGGTCGGAAGTGGGAGGTGTGGTCAGCAGCGTGTGAGAGGGCAAGGTGAGGGAGCTAGCAGGCAGGTGGGTCCGGGGGCTGCGTCCCGGGCTGAGCAGCGGCCGCCACTCATGTAGGCTTGTGGGTGTGGGCTGTGCCTTGCTGTCCAGAATGGGGCTGGCACAGGGGGCACCTGGCATGATGAAAGCAGCAGGAGGGGCAGCAGGAGGGGCAGCAGAAGGGGAAGCAACTGGAGTGTGAGGGGAGTAGGGGTTACAAAGCAGCGGAGGTGGGCAGCAGCTAGAGCGTGAGAGGTGTAGGGGCACAACAATTGTGTAAGGGTAGGCAGCAGCGGGGGCGTGAGGGGAGTGAGGGGCATGAAAGGTGTGGAGGTGGCTGGCACAGGGGACACCTGGCACTAGGAAAGCAGGAGGGGCAGGACAAGGGGCAGCAGGAGGGGCAGGACAAGGGGCAGCCGGAGGGGCAGGACAAGGGGCAGCAGGAGGGGCAGCAGCTGGAGTGTGAGAGGTGCAGGGGAGGGGGAGGCACCCACCTGTTTGCGATGCGGCTGCATTCAGGCTTTGCAGGTCCAAATGCAGGGCAGCCCTGTTGAAAGCTGCACGTCCTATTCCAGCCTGGGTGCTTGGCACTGCGGGACCCCCCTGCTGCTCAACTGCCTGCTGCTGCTCGGCCACCGCTGCACCGCACGATGCCTGACCCACAACTGTCGCAGCAACAGTAGTTGGGGTAGGGGTGGGGGTGGGGGTGGCAGTGGTGGTGGTGGTGGCAGTGAGATCACTGGCACCCTGTGCGGAGCTGCCAGCACTGCCCGGCGCCTGGCCCCAAGCAGCAGCAGCCGCCACTGGGGCTGGGCCCCCTCCCCGCTCTGCCCCCTGCATGTCTGCTGCTGCCAGGCTGACCAGCAAGCCCCGGGCGTCCAACACCATGCTGCTCTGCCGGACCACCTTCACCGGGCTACCCACTCTGCTTGGCCCGGCCCCGGCCCTGCATCCACCCCCTGCATCACCCTTGCCTTCACACCCCGCTCCCCCTGCCTTGCGGCTGCTGGGCCTGCGCAGACCTGCTTGACCCAGACCAGGCAAGAGCCCAGCAGCGCCCACTGCACCACTACTGCCACCACCACCACCATCCCCCACCGCTGCTGGAGCTGCCGCCGCTGCTGCTGCTGCTGCTGCCGCCGCTGCTGGCGCTGCCCTGCTTGATGCGTTCTGGGGTGAGCCACGAGGTGGCGAAGTCGAGGGAGGTTTGGCCGGGCTCCTCAGAGTCAGAGCCGAGGGAGAGCAGCTCAGTGCTCACTGCTGCTGCGGAGGGGCTAGGGGGCGTGGCCAGGGTGACAACAGCCAGGCCCCCCTGACAGCCAGCTGCTAATGTGGTGGCCACTGCAGCTCCTGCAGCTGCAGTGAATGGCGGGGTGGGCAGGCCACGGGGAGGAGTAGCACCCTGGCAGCCAGTTCCTAGTGTGGTGGCCACTGCTGCAGAGGGGCTAGGGGGAGCAGCCGAGAGGGGGAGGCCAGTCTGGCAGCCAGCTGCTAGTTGTGGTGGTTACTGCAGGTCCTGCAGCTGCAAGCACACTGGCAGCAGCTGGAGTGGCTGCAGTGGTTGTGGATGGCGCAGCAGTGGCAGTGTTGATGGCCAAGGTTGCAGCTGCGGTGGCACTGGATGGGGCGGTGTCTGCAGCTCCCGCACCAGCAGCAGTGAGGTTGGTGCTACAGCTGTGCTGAGCGCGGAGGTGGAGGGAGGTGGGGGGCTTCCTGATGGGCACATACCCAGCCGCCCCTGCCTGGTGGGCTGGGCTGGGAGGAGCTGCCTGGAGTGAGCTGTCAGCGCAACTGGACTCCTGCCTGCTGGAGACCCTGCCCGCAAGCAAGCCTGGCTGGCCTTGAACAGCCAGCTGCTCCACAGCTTCCCCCTCCCCGCAAGCAAGCCCGGCTGTCCTGGGGCAGCCTTGCTCCGCTGCCTCCCCCTCCCCCTCGGCTCCGGCATCCACAAACGCGCTCATCAGGGCGGTGGGCACCACCACCTCCTCCCTTGTGGCAGCCAGCGCCACCCTCGACTGCCCCAGCCCTCGAGACCAGGGCCAGGGCGGCGCCTGCCCCTGCTCCCCCTGAAGCCCCGGAAGACCCTGGCCTCCTGAGCAGCTGCCCAGTTCCTGCTCCCCCTGCCCCTGCTCCCCCTGCAGCCCCTGGCCTCCTGCGCAGCTGCCCAGCTCCTGCGCCTCAGGACCCTGCTCGCTGCCGTGCCAGCTGTGTGCCACGCCTGCGCTGCTGCTGGGGTCTGATGCCCAGGAGGGGCTGTGAGGCAGGTCGTGGCGGGGGGTCAGGGAGTAGGCGCTAATGGCACTGACGGAGGCACAAGACGGTTCATCCTCCAGCATGCGGGCCGCCTGCACAGCAGGGGATGTACGATGCAGCATGTTCAAATGATCAAACGTCCATTTCACATTGGCCAGATACGACCAAAACAAATGATGCTGGCATGTCCGAATGTTACCCTACGCAGCATGGGGGGGCCTATGCAGCATGTTTGAATGCAGCATGATAAAACGTCCATGTTGCAAGGACCATACTTTACCAAAACACAACCACGGTGGCAGCTTTAATATGGTCTGGCATGGTCGCACTTCACAAATGGTATGGTTTGGCATGGTCAGATGGATGCGGTTGGTTAAAACAGCTGCAAATGGTGCATTGCGGTGGATGGGAGGGAGGGAGAGAGGAAGAGAGGGAAGGGGAGATGGGGACGCGGCTATGAGGAGCAGAGGGTGATCGAGGGGGAGGGGGAGGGGAGGAGACATCACTTGCCTTGGGTTCAGGAGAGTAAGCAGCAGCAGCAGCAGCAGCGGCAGCAGCAGTGGTGGCTGCAACTTTAGTGATAAGGGCGGGTGCTGCTATAGGCTCTGCTGCTGGGGAGGCCGCTTGCTGATGTGGTGGTGCAGGGACCTTAGGCAGGCATCCCACAGTGCTGCCAGTTAGGCTGTTTACTGTGACTGTGCTGGCACCTGCTCCTGAGGGGGTGCCAGGGTCTACAGCATCCCTGCTGCCTGGCCCTGACCCAGACCCACCCAGCCTGTCCCCATCACTGCTGCCCACACCTGCTGGAGAGCCCTTTTGTTCCCCTGCCCCTGGCCCTGCCCCTGGCCCTGCCCCTGCCCTTGCACCTGGCCCTGCCGTGGGCCCTGGCCCTTCTGCCGGCCCTGCCCCTGCCCCTTGTGTCAGCCTCAGCATATGTTGGTCCAGCTGCACATCACCCTCCAGTTCCTGGTAGCCCTGGCCAGTGCCTTTCTTGCTGTTGCCAGCTGCTGACCCACTGTCACCCCGACCACCACCACCACCACCACCACCACCACCACTGCTGCTGCTGCTCATCGCTGCTGCTCTGCTGGTCTGCTGCTGGCCAGCAGCCACAAGCTGTGCAAGGAGGGGGCCCCCCACTGGGCCAGACGCTGGGCTGCAGGCGTGGGTGGCAGTGGCAGTGCTGGCAGAGGGGCTGTCCATCCAGCCCATCAGCTGCGACAGCAGTGCGCCTGGGGTCTTGATCAGGGTGCGGGGGGGGGTCAGGTCTGGGGCGGCTGGGGCGCGGGGGGCGGAGGGGGCGGGAGGGGTGCAGCTGGCTAGGGGCTGCACCTGCCTAGCCCCCTCCTCCTCCTCCTCCTCCTCCTGCTGCTGCTGCTGCTGCTGCTGCTCCTCCTCTTGCTGCTGCTGCTGCGACGGCGGCGGCTGGTTCTGCTGCTGCTGCCGCTGTAAGCCTATGGCGTGAGGTGCTGCACGAGACATCAACACCCTGCTGCTGCTATTGCTGCTATTGCTGCTACTGCTGCTACTGCTACTGCTGCTGTCCATCTTATGCTGCTGCTGCTGAAGATGTGGCAGCAACGGGATGGGCTCAGCTGGGGCCGGGTCTCCAGGGGCATTGGCAGCAAGGGCAGCAGCTACCTTCACATCAAGCAGGTCTGGCTCATCAACAGGCTGGGGACCAGGCAGGGAGGTTGGGCTGTGCAGCCCGCTGCCTTGACCCACTGCCACCCTCACACCACGCAGGTCCGTCTCGTCAGTAGCTTGAGGGCCAGGAAGGTCAGCAGAGGTGGGTCGCCTGCTGCCTAGGTAGTCCACTGCGGTGGTGCCCACTGGCTCAGCAGGTGGTGCCAGCCCCACACCAACAGCTGCACCAGCCCCCTCAGTGCTGCACGGGTCAACGGCCATGCCTTTCCCAAAAGTCCGGTGTTCATCAGCTCTGCCGCTCGAGCCAGTGCCGCCAGGGCTATGCGGAGCCTGATCCATTGCCTTCATCCACTGCCTTGATCCACTACCGCCATTGCTCTGACCCACTGCCGCAAGCCCAGGTAGCCCTGTGCCGCCCAGGCTGTGCGCTACTCTGCTACTGGCCGCAGCAGCCCCTGCGGGGGCACCAGCCCCGAAGCCCAGCCTGGCCCCGGCTGCCTCCGCCGTCAGCCGCAGCTGCTGCACCCAAGCCATGCCGCCCTCTGCCCCTGCCCCTGCCTCTGCCTCTGCCCCTGCCCCTGCCCCTGTCTCTGCCCCTGCCCCTGCCCCTGCCTCTGCCCCTGCCTCTGCCCCTGTCGCCGCGCACAGGCTGCTGGGCTGGGAGTTGAGGGAGCTGACGGTGCTGAGGGGGCTGGGGCTGGGGCTGGCTAGGCTGCCCAGGCTGCAGCGCACAGCGGCTCGGGCGGAGGCCGTCAGCACGCTGGCCTGGGCGGCGACCCGGGTCAGGGCGCCCTCCACAGCAGCCCCTGAGCGAGGTCGGTCTGCCTGGGGTACCGAGTGAGGCGGGGCGGCTGGGTGCTGTGGGGTGGAGGCAGGGGGGGCCGGGGGGGAGGGGGCGCGGGGGACGGGGGGGGGGTGGGGGGGCGGCAGGTGCAGGGGAGGAGGGGGAGGCTGGGGGGGAGGTGCGAATGCTGGCACTGAAACTCAGCTCAGCCAGGGGAGCTGCAGGGGGGCCAGCAGCCAGGATGAAACCAACTGGCTGGGCCTGGTCAGCTGCCGCTGCTGCTGCCACTGCTGCTGCTGCCGCTGCCCCTGCAGCTCGTTTTGCTGCCAAAGCCAAGGCTGGGACATTGCCAGTCTCGTCGCCCAGCCTGGTGCCAACTCCAGCAGCTGCACCCGCTGCTGCAACAGTGTAGGAGCCTGCACCAACGCCTGCTCGTTCTGGCTGGGCCTGCACCGCGTTGAGGCAAAGCAGCAGCAGCCCCCTCTTGCGCCCATTGCGGTAGTGGGCAAGGCATGTGTGCCCAAGGCAATGCTGAAGCTGTTGCTTTCATCAGAGCATGTGTTTCATGCCAACATCTATCGACCCACCCTTGAAAGGGGGTGGGGGTGGGAAATTAGGTATTGGTGCTGGTTGTTTTGGATATAGGTACCAACAGCTCGGGTTACAGATAACGCAGCTCCTAGTAGTAGGGGAATGTGCTGACATGCTCATATGTCAGATGCTGCAGGCACTCGCACGCGTGTGATCTGAGCTGACCTGGGCTGCCCGCTATGCATGCACAGAAGGACTCCTCTGTCCTGACCCTCATGCCAGTCTCACACATATTCTCACACTATCACCATCCATACTTCACACTCTCACTCACCTGCTCCCATCTGAATCCACCAAACCGCTGCACCCACCTGACGAACCCTGTGGGAGCAGGGGGTGACGTCCTCTGCTGGCACCCTGGAGCGCCTGATCTCCTGCTGCCGCCCCTCCTCCACCTGCCGCCCCTGCCTCATTGCAACGGCCCCCCACATGGTGGCATGGGCGGCATGCATGGCGCCATGCGTCCCGTCCGTGCCACCATGTGTCCTGCCCGCCTCCCCAGTGTGCCCGGGTGGGCTGTTGCTGCCGCCGTAGCTGGGGCTGGCTTGGCGGGCTGAGGCTGGGGACAGGGCCATGGCCTCAAACACTGGGCTGCGGGTGGAGAGGGACTGGGCAGGGGCGGCAGGGGAGGAGGTGGCGCCTCGGGAGCCGGAGCCAGTGGTGCGGCAGCCAGCGACCTGGGCAGTGGGGACATGCCTCAGGGTCAAGGTGAATCACAGGGTCAGGGTCAGGGCTGAGGTCAGGGCCGAGGTCAGGGCCAGGGTAAGGGTAAGTGCCAAGGTCGGGGTCAGGGCCAGGATCAGAGTCAGGAGCAAATACTGCAGTGATGCAGCAGCAGCGGTCATTGCAATGTGCCAAAGTGGGTAGCGGCGGCTTATCAGCACTGGAGCAGCACTGCAGCGGGTGCGGGGAGCAACGAGGTGGCAGCACGCGGCAAGCAGCAGGAGCAGCAGCGTGGTCAAAGGAGGCAGCCAAAACAGCAAGCGCAGCCGGCAGCAGTGCTGGCAGCTGCAACGAGGCAGCAACAGCAGCAGCAGCAGCCGCAGCAGCAGCAGCACCTGACCCTCACCCAGTGCCCTCCCACCCTTACACTAGCTCTGGCATCATTGGCCAAGGACCAGATGCTCCGTGACCAGGTTGCCCACTGCCTTGCTAGCTTGTGCTTGTGTCAACATTTCATCCTAGCACTTGACCTCCGAGCTAGACTTGTTTCGACTAGACTAGACTAGACGAGCGCTAGGCTTAGTTTAGCATTCTGTCCTAGATAGATTCTGGATCAGATATCTATCACTGCACACTGGACATCACTTCGCAAGACTGTCTAGCATGACCTGTCTGTGCCCCCCCTGCCTGGACCCCCACTCACCCTCCACTCACCCAACCCCTGGGCCCTGGTCTAGGTCACCCCTGACCCCTGGCCCAGGCTGGCCCTGTGCTGCTGCCTGGCGCACCTGCACCCGTGAGGAGCTTGTGAGCATGCCTGGGGTGCGCAGCAACACCTCCACCTCCACTGGGCAGCCAGCCGAGCCTGCAGCGCCGCCCCCCCACCTGCCGACCGCAGGCTTGCTTGGGGGTGTGGGGGGCTCAGGCTCATGAGCAACCGGGACCCCCCTAGTGGCCCAACTGCCCGCACCTGGCCCTGACCCTGCCCAGCTACCACTGTCTGTCGCTGGCCCCCCAGTGCTCCCTTGCGCGCCCTCTGCACCAGGCAATGCTGCTGCTGCTCCTCCTCTTCCTTCTCCTGCTGCTGCTGCTGCTCCAGCCACCCCTGCTGGTGCAGGTGCTGCCCCTGCTGCCAGGGAGGGGCTGGGAGGGCCAGTCGCCTCTGCATGCTCACCCACAGGCTCCCACCCGCCCCCTCCACCCAACCCCTGACCAGGCGGCTGCTGGTACGCCAGCAGGGCTTGCAGGCTGGGTGTCACAGCAGCAGGGGCAGGCAGCGCAGGGCAGGGCGGCTGGGGGGGCCCTGACGCCTGGGGCACGACACGCAGCTGCAGCAAGGCCCTTGCCACGGGTGTGGGGCCAGTGGGCGGCTTGTCAGCTGCCGCCTGTGCCGGAGCTGGTGCAAGAGACAAGCCTGTGCTGGCCTGGAGGCAGGCTCCCATCTCCCGCTGCTGCTGCTGCGTTGCCAAGGTAGCTTCATGCCTTGCGCCCACTGTGAAACCTGTGCCTGCGGCTGACGCGGCTGCCCTGGTACCTGCTGCCACTCCAGACACTGACCCAGCTGCCGGCGCTTGCTGAGGCAGCAGCAGGTCCTTGGTGACATACAAGTCCGGTGGGGCAGAAGTGCCGGCAATAGCCTTGGTGACATACAAGTCAGGTGGGGCAGAAGTGCCGGCAATAGCCTTGGTGACATACAAGTCAGGTGGGGCAGAAGTGCCGGCAATAGCCTTGGTGACATACAAGTCAGGAGGGGCAGCAGTGCCGGCAATAGCCTTGCCGGTGCTGGGGTCATGCAGCACATCAAAGGCAGACGCCCGGCGGGCCCTGGGGGGTGCTGGCAGCCGGGGGCGGGGGGGCGCCTGGTACTCTGCATGAGCAGCCAGCTGAGCAGGGGGGGCGGCTATGCTGTCCCCCCCCGTGGCCCAGCTGACATGTACCTTGGACAGAGTGGAGGGATGGGTTGGGAGGGAGGGGGGTGGGCCAGGGGGGTGGGTGCTGCTGAGTGGTGGGATGGGTAGCAGGGAAGCTGTTTTGGCTGAGAGCTGGGGGGGCAGCTGCCTCGAGGGCAGGGTACCGTCTGTGCTGGCACGGGTGGGCCGTTGGCAAGGCACAGACGACTGCCTTGTCGGTCTGCCAGCTGGCTTGCTGGCGATGGAGGGGGGAGGTTTAAAGAGGAGGGTGGCAGCCAGGGAGTCAGGAGGAGGGTAGGGCTGGGGGACTGTGGAGTGGCTGCCTGGTTTATTGAGAGGGGCTTGCCCAGAAGCGGGACGGTCTGTGGTACTGGCCGTTGCCTTCTTGAACAGGGCAGGCTGGAGGTTTGCTGCTGGCAGTGCTGAGCCATGACCTCCCTCTTCTGGACATGGCTTTGATGATTGCTGGCCTGGGCTCAGAGACCTGCTGTGACCATGAGGACTGGTGTCATACCCACGTCCGCTGCAGCCTGGGCTGATTGAGCGGCTGCGACATTGGAGCAGCACACTTTGGACGGGAGCGCCCAACCCGACGTCTGAGCCTGCAGCAACTGCAGGCGGAATGTAGCCAGGAGGGCGCCAGGGTGCGAAGCCAGCGACGAGGGTGCTACTCTGGCTGCGTCCGCGCTTCCCTTGTTTCAAAATCAGCGCGAAGTGGCTCTTTCGCCTTGGCTTGTCCTCATGGTCCTGCGTCTGATCCCGCCCTGGTTCATTGACCCCAGGCCCCATTGGCCGTTTGGCACGCTGTACTAGCGCGCCCGCTTATGAGCTACGGGCCCCACTGAGACAATCCATGCTGTATTACTACGCTACTAAGCTGTCGGTGCCTGCGCCCACCTAACATTTTCCTAGTTCAAATGGGTGAATTTGTTACGTTATTGCGGACCTCGCCCATTTGCGCAACCGCGTGCCTTTCTACTGCTACAGCTTTTGCTAGTTCTCTGCTTCTTCCCCCGCTCCCGCTTCTGCCGCTTCTGCTCTCATTGCTCGCGCTCCTGCTCCCCCCGCTATCACTGGGCCTGTGCCACCGTCCTTACTACTGTCCTCCTCAAGCAATGCCTCCCTGCTTCAGACCAGGCAACCCATTCATAGCCCGTTTAGAGATAACCCCTGAGGCTCTCTTCCAGGTCATAATTGTGAAGGACGATGGTGATCTTGTGCGCCAGGTGCGCTCTCATGATAGGCCTGGCGTGGCGTTGGTGCTGTGTCACATGATATCATTGATTTACGCCGGATGTCCATACATGATGTGGGTGCAGTGTTGCTTGCCATGTTGCTTGCATGTTGCTGCAGCTGCTAGGTACATGTAGGCTGTTGGCAGCGAAGCACAGCAGGAAACAGACAGTAGTCCATTCAGGGACAGTGGTTGTGACTGTGCCCTATTGAGGATCTGCGGCTGTGCACCAAGCGTGCGTGCTTGGGCTTGGGGACCTGGTTGCTGCCCTGAAACACTGTGTCTTTGCCCACCCCAGCGGTGGCTGCAGAGTGGCTAAGTTTGAGGGCCTGCATGGACACACTTTGTACCTCAACATGCAAGTCACACATGCTTGCCGGCATGGAGATGTTTTGTACAGCACACAACTGGGCTGGGGAGCATTTGGCAACTGGTCCAGCAAGAGAAGGGAAGGAGAGGGCCCTTCTAGACTGTGCTCACTTATATTGTGGTCACTTATATATCCTATTATATATCATATTGTGCTCACTTGTATACAAACAAGGTAGTGGGGTTATGCTGCCATCTGTGTAGCTGGGACTGCCTCAGCCCAGCAGCCCAACAGGACAGCAAGGTCAGCAAGTGACTTCAGGGCACATCAGCTTGTGGCTATGGATCTGGCTCGTGGCCCTGGCCATCAGGTCATGGCTCTGGCTGCCCTGAGATGCATGACCACTGCCTGACTATTGCCTGCCCGCTCAGGCACAGCCAAGGCCCGTGTCATGAACAACACCGGGGTGCTGATCCCATGGCCCTTGGCCTTGGTCCTGACAACAGGCGCAACAGTGAGGACAAGGCGCAACTTCATGGACTTCAACTTCTACTGCGTCATGCGACCAGCCCTTCCAGGCACATGTGGAGGAGCATTAGTGGCGCTGGCTTGCCCATGCCTACTCTGGCAATGCAAGATAGGTGTTGCGCACTGCAACAAAGGACTTTGGTGGCAGGTCAGGCTCGGCAGGCAAACAGGGTGACACACCTGCCCTTGCATAGCCCTTGCATGTACAGTGCTTTCATGTGCATTGCATGCCACTGTTGCGCCCTAAAGCTGCACCCTGACCAGCTGCCTAGTGTCCTACAGAGGCGCATCTGTGTTTGGTCATGTTGAAATGCGCCTCGCAAAGCAATGAGTGCTATGGGGTATGCTAGAACAATTACTATCTTGAAAACAGTTTCAGCATGACTGGTCTAGTCTGCGCTCATGCTGGTGCTGGTGGTGCTTGGTGCTGGTGCTGCTACTGCTGGTGCTTCAGCATCGACACCAGTGTCAGCTTACGCTCATCAGCCCCACCAGGATACGCAGGGGTTGACATGAGGGATTCGTATGCATTTGTGAGTGGGGCTTAGGGGCAGGGGCCGCAAAGGGTGGCAATGAACAATGTGTGCGTATGGCGGGGACTCGAAGCACAGGGAACTGTATTGCTCCAGCTTCATGTATCCCTATCATGTGTCCCTGTGTGTGTCCCTAACCTAGGTCGGGACTGTGTCCCTAAACCAGGAGTTGCGCGCTGAGCAGTTGCAAAGGCAGCTACCCCGCGCTGTGCAAGCTTACCAAGGTGCAAGGTTCCTGTGCGAGCTAACTGACAAAGTGTTCGTGAATCTTCTAATGTATGCCGCTGGTACGTGTAGCATCACATTTGCTCACAACGACCTCCTTTGTCATGCTTCACTTCGTCGCTATGAGAATTGTAGCCCACCATGTCGTCGGAGCATGGCAAATATCAGGATCAGGATGGCTTTAAGTCTTGTTGGCATCACCTCACATCCATTGCCTGGTCTATCCGCGTCAACATGGCTGTCCGATGGACGATGCACATCGCCGTTCTAGCAGTTTGCGTAGCCCAGATACTGTGCGATGCTCGTGAGCTTGAGCTGGGCAGAAAGCTTCAGAGCCACAGCAGCGATGACCCATTTGACTATTTTATGTTCGTCAGGTCCGTCGTTTCTTTTGTTATCCGCCCACTCGTGGTGCCTGCACGAGGCCTCATTAGGCTGACAGTAGTAATATGGCAGTGTCTCGGTGCAAAGCGCAGGCAATGGCCATCCACCTTCTGCGCGGCGCACGGCTGCCCAATGCTTACTCACCCTGACTGGTGAGCAGTAGCTGTCTTGGACTGCGTGATGCCGCCCTGTGATGCCGAGCATCTTCTGCACTTCAACCGCCTCGCTTCAGCATCTGGCAGGTCACTTGATATGGCCTCGGGCCTGGTGCCGAAGGTTGCTGCTCAAATGCTAACGTTGAAGCAATCTGTCCAAATCAGCCTGAACCCTAGCCCTGCCTTCTACTGTAACATGCTTGTCTGCCCCTACCCTTCCTCTCTGCACCCCGCTTTAGCTGCAAACTTGTGTGGGACTGATACTGGTGACATCCATGTCAAGGATCATGACCCACGGCCATGCCCATTGCAAGCTCCAAAGCTAGCTGCCATGCCTGCTGGTGCGCCATGCTGCTGCCACTCCATGCTATTCCATGCTGCTGCCAATTCATGTTAAGTTCAAAATTCAAAAGCATGCATCGGGGGGAAACGTAATTGGGGCCGTTTGCACGTTTGGGCCTCAGCTCCCAACAAATACGGCTATCATGCAGGCTTTGCCCCAACATACCACTTGGGTGCAGGTACCGCTTCACCATCCATGGTCTGTGGCCCAACTATGCGGATGGGACATGGCCTCAGTTCTGTGACAAGTCCATGCCCTTTGATGGTGCGCCACAGGCAGAGCAGGGTAGGGGTAGGTCATGCACATTGAAAGGAGGTCAGGGTGCAGGGTGCATGCGAATGCTTGACCATGCTTTTTTTTATGACCAGCAACCCACCCCGCATGCTTGCATCTCCATGTGCCTCCATGCATGTCCCTCCATGCAGAGGAGCTAGTGGCGGACCTGGAGCCTGAGCTGGATGACGAGTGGCCCTCCTTCATGGACTCCAGCACCAACCAGAACTTCTGGGCACATGAATGGAACAAGCACGGCACATGTAGCCTGGCACAGCTGCCGGACGAGCATGCTTTCTTTAAGACCGTCCTCAAGCTGCACTGGAAGTATGACCTCAAGGTGTGGGACGAGGCAGTCAAACATGTGTGATCAGGGTGGCCTTTCCAGGTAGTGTGCAGTTAGCTGTCCCTCACTCTAGAACCCATGGAGGAGTTGTCCATGCAAGCTGCCATGGACCCCATACACCAGGCACCCAGCCTGTTTGACCAGAAGCCTCACAGCCAGCACCCAGAGCCTTCAACCTGCTTCCCAGGCCCACTAAGGCTGAGCTGCCTAACAAAGCAACCCCTTCCCAATATAGAAAACCACAGGTTGTTGTGTAGCCGTAAAGTTGAGATTATAACAAAAGTTTCACTCTGGCTACGGAGAGCGCTGCCTAGGTGGCGCTGTCAGCCGCGAGTGTCGTGCTGTGTGTTTGCACTGTGACCTTATCCTCAGCCTCATGTCAGCCTAGGCCCAAGGTAGGGTGCCGCAAGTGCTGTGTGCCGTGCTGTGTGTTCGCACTGTGACATCATCCTCATCATTGCCGCCGTCGTCGATGTCGTTGTCGTCGTCACATGGCAATTGCCAATGCGCAGCACATACACACACCGCTAGCATTGTGACACTATCCTCAACCTTTTTCTCATCCTCACATGGCATTCGCCAATGTGCGGCATGCTCAAGCACCGCCAGCATTGCTGCAACACTTGAAACAGTGCGCTGTGTGTCATCATCTTCTACATGGAGAACACATGGACTCTGACGTGTGTTGGGTGCTGTGTGCAGGACGCCTTTGCCTCAGCTGGCATCCGGCCCTCCACCACCAAGACCTACCCTAAGCAGGCCTTGCTGGATGCCATCCAGGACAGCTTTGGCGTCAATGCCATGCTCCACTGCACACCCGATGGCAGGCTGACAGAGGTGGGCAGCAGCTACCCGGCAGTGGCAACTGCAACCATATGCTTCTAGCCACATAACAGTAATGCAAACTAGCAGAATGGTCACAGATTGAGGCAGTTAGGCAGGGCATCCAGTGAGGCAGGCAGGGCAGGTAATGAGGAAGGCAGGACAGCCAGTGAGGCAGACCATGCCTGGATGGTGATGAGTGAGCCATCACCCTAGGTGGTAGCAAGGACGTGTTGGAACAAAACATAGCCACTACCTTGATGCATGGTAAGTATGCCCAAACCTGGCCTCTGATGGCCGCTGTCATTCCCCTCCTGCCCTGAAGGCCCTGCTCCTAAAACATTCTGCTAAGATGTGCTTGGTTGCTTGATGCACAACTGCTTTGGTGCTTTGGTCGCGGGGCGTGCATGTGTGCAGGTGTGGATGTGTGTGGGCAAGGACCTGCAGGCCCAGGACTGCTCCATCCCTGCCAGTGAGGAGCAGCGCTGCAAGGAGATCAGGCTGCAGCCACTGCATGGCAACCCCGGTGGGCAAACAAGCAAGCATGCAGGCTTGCATGCATGCAGGGCATGAGGGCAAGCCAGCAGAGGCGATCTAGGGTGCCTGGCACCTTGTGTCTACACAGCCTTCCTGGTCAGTGTAGGACGTAGCAGTGCATGCAAACCCCTTGGTGTGTGGTCTCACACTCATACTCGCAATGCAGGACAGTGGTCAAGAGGCCAGGGCCGTGTGGAGGGTGAGGGGTTCAGCACTGGCATGTGCAATTCAGGCCAGAGGGCAGGGCAGCACGCTGATGTGGAGAGGGGTGCCAGGGGCCAGGGGCCAGCCAGGGGACCCCAACCTGCTCTCCTCACTTGCTTCACTTGAAGCCACTCGGACAGGCAGCCTGCCAGCCAGCCAGCCAGCCAGCCAGCGACCCCCGGTCTATGACTCATCACCATCACACACCAACACTGTACATGCTTTGCACTAGACTGGCACCGGTTTTCGTATGTCACATGTGTGACACTGTATGACATGTGATCGGTATGTGAACGTCCCACCCTGTGACCTGCCCTTTTTCATACCACACATAACCCACTGACACCTGACCCACTGAGCCATGTATGCCATGCTTGCTTGGGGCCCCCGCAGGCGCTGGTGACCAGCACCTGGACTCAGCTGAGCATGAAGGGTGGACTGCTCCTTACCGCCCATTAGGACCAGCAGCAGCAGCTGCAGCAGCAGCAGGAGCAAGTGAAGCAGCAGGCAACGGGGCAGGCAAGGTACCAGATACGTCTGGGGTGCAGCAGCAGCAGCAGCAGCAGCAGCTTAGCAGCCGGGGTGTAGCCGGCACCCACGCTCACTCCCGGCACCCCACCCCACCCCCTGCTGGCCGGGCTGCCATTGTGAGCTGCTCAGCGGTCCTCCTGGCCCTCCTGGTGCTGTCCACCTTGGTCAGCTCCTGGGGGCGCCGCCTGGCCCAGCAGCAGCAGCAGCAGGCCATAGAGGCTGGGTGGGCTGGGGTGACGGCAGCAGCAGCAGCAGGGGCGGCAGAGGGGGGGTGGCCAGCCCTAGAGTCAGGGGCCAGGCCAGGACCGCACCCATACAGGCAGGGGGGGGCCAGCTGCTTCCCCCTCAGTGGGGAGGGTGAGGGAGGAGCAGGCAGGGGGGAGCCCACCCCCTGGGTGACCCTCCTGCTGGAGCCCGGGACTCCCCTGACTGCTGACTCTCCCCAACAGCAGCAGCAGGACCCCAGCGCAGGGGGGGTGGGGGGCTGGGGGTCAAGCTGGTGGGGGAGGGCAGCAGGGCCTGCCCAGGATCCCCAGTGGGGGAGGGCAGCCGGCAGCCAGGAGGTTCAGGGAGTGGCCGCCCTGTCAAGGCCCCTCCTGCAGCAGCACTGAGCTGCAGTATGCTCCAGTGAGCCGCGCTCTACTGGCCATGGGAGGTTGTGTGGGAGGCTGCTGTGGCAGGCTACTGTGGCAGGTCGTGTGGTAGCCAGCAGCAGGCTGGATCCAGCACGTGGGCAGCAAGGGGTGTGGGCAGAGGTGGCACATCTTGGCAGATGAGTAGACCGCATCGACCTGCAGCTCACACACAGGCAGCTGAGGAAGCTGAGGGAGCTGAGCCTGGCCTGGCAGCTTTGCCTATGTCGGCCACAGCCCCTGGGTTTCAACAGCTCTGCGACTGGTTTCAATGCATTGCCCACCCGCTGGCTGCAAGTGCCTCACTCGTTTAAGGCAGCAGCATGAGGAAAAAAGGCGGGGAGGTGAGAGGGGGGTCGAGGGGTAGCATGGCAAGAGGCAGGAGGGTCAGGGGCAGGAGGGGCCAGGGGCAGGAGGGGCCAGGGGCAGGGCGCCAAGGTGCAGGAAGGGCCAGGGGCAGCAGGGCCAGGGGCAGCAGGGGCCAGGGGCAGGTGGGTCAAGACAGGGAGGCAACGGGCTGAGGAGGTTCTCTGCAGCAGAGCCAAGCTGGGAGGATGGAGGGAGGAGGAGGAGGAGGGGAGAGTCGGGCAGGTCACCAAGCAGGCAGGACACCCAGCCGGATGAGGTTCCATGTACAAACAATGGCAGGTGCGAGTGCATCAGGTGATGGTGGTAATGTGCCAGCTCAGAGGCTGGGTTCAGCTTCAGGGGCTTCAGGGGGCCATGTGTTGAGCAGCTACTTGCAGGCATCGGACACTGTCAAGCCACATGTATATGAGGTGGCTGCAGTAGCTGCACCATCAGAGATTTGTATGGTAGGGTGTTGATGTCCGAGTCGCTGAGTACGTTTAGCCAGTTCTTGTTGTCGGGTGCGCTGTGGCCAAGCCTATCGCTCCATGGCTAGCAGCGCCGCATTGAGGAGTGTTGTATACTCATTGCATTGATGTCCGCATGGGGCTCGTCAATGCTGATGGCTTGCGCGACGCTCAAGCTGTCAGCTGTCAGGCCGCTTGGCTTGCAACAATTTCCTTGTGCACTGTGAGGCGGGGACACACACGGGTCCTCATTCGCCTAGCAGGCCGTCATGACGTCATGAAGGATGTAATATAGGCTGTTGGGCATTGTGCATTGTAGCATGAAGGCAGTTTGGAAATAGTAACCCAGGAATTGCCCAGTCGTCCTTGAAGAGTGCAGTGGGCATTCGGCGTTGGCCTTGGCAGCCTAGTACCGCTGTATTAGTACTTTTGACAATGATGAAAGGCATCGCTCAAGCTGTCGAACGACATGTTTTTAGCGTGTTTATATGTGAAGCAGTGTTTTTTCATTTGCCAAATTCATCTGCCATCGCCAAATCTGTAGAGCAAAGTGACATGGCTCAAAACTCAGACTGTCATGTTCCTATGAGCCCCATAGGCTATGTGTCAGTTTCACGCCGAAATTCCCAAACTTGTCTTTAGTTCAGGCGTTCCCAACTACCTGAAAACCACCCCCCTGTGATATGTAGCCTCTCTCTCCGCAGCCACTCAATCAAAAATATATGTAAACAGTGCTTTGAACAGAGGAGACTCATAGCTAAGAATTGGCAGACGCAGCAAAAACTAGCTCGCTCTCAGCGGTGCTCAGTGCCTGCCCAAAGATCGACATTTGAATTCATGTGATTTCGCCACATGCGAGGCGCGCCGCACTAGCACGCTTCGCCACACTGTTGTGTGTGGCACCTGCAGCGCGCAGCAGCAGTCGGAACATTCTTTTGGCATGTGGACGCGACGACGGCAGTCGTGACGACTGGATACCACTACTAGCTTTCGACATCAGACGTGGATACCACTATTAGCTTTGGATGCGCAGGGACATCAGATTGCCAGCCCTTGGCGAGTTGTTTAGTGCATTGAGCTGGGCACGATGCGCCTTGCTTAATCTCTTCATGGTTAGGGAATGAGAGGGGGTGGGTGAGTTGCTGAGCGGGGCTACGGGTGAAGGAGAGGTAGGGAAGAGTGGGTGGGGAAGGTAGGGGATGAGGCTGAGGTAGGGGAGGCTGAGGTAGGGGAGGTAGGGGAGGTAGGGGAGGTAGGGGTGATGTAGGGGAGGTAGGGGAGGTAGGGGAGGGTAGGGTAGGCTGAGGTAGGGAAGGTAGGCTAAGGTAGGCTGAGGTAGGGGAGGTAGGGGAGGTAGGGGAGGTAGGGAAGGCGGGTGAAGGAGAGGTAGGGGAGAGGTAAAAGGCGAGGAGAAGGAGAGGTAGGGGGGAGGAGGCTGATGGCAGGCTGGGCTGCTGGGAGGAGGGGCTACTGGGAGCTGGGCGGGGTAGACGAGGTTGGGAGATGGTGGGTTAAGTTGTGTTGTTGGGGGCCACGTGGCGAAGCGGTAAGCCAAGCTCAGTCGGCTCCTCGTGCACCTGTAGCCATCAGCATGTGTACCTTGTAAGGGGTCAATCTTGTCACATACAGACCCAATGATTGAGTTGCATAGTGCCACGGACGCGTTATCGAGTATGCTACAAATAATCCGAGTGAGGTCGGGGTGTTTGTTCAATGGTGCAAGACATAAAGCGGATAATAGCTGTAGGGGGTGACTAGTCCCTACTGTGCCGCCCACCATTACAGCGATATAGCGCTGCCACACTCGGATTCGGGTTTCTTCACATCCTCGCCAAGCGGCCTGCACAATCAGGAAGCTCGCGCAGCCATGTTTGCCGGACTTCGGTGGTGTGCGCCACCGACATGTCGTGCATCGCTAACGGATAGCCAAGGACGTAGCTTACCAGTGTAGCTAACCACGGTCTGCGATTGGGACACATCCGGGGTCACATGTGGCTGCCCGCATCGAATGACTCCAATGGCAATTCCAGTCTTACATTAAACGCGCATTATCGCATTGCAGCAGACGCAGCAAACGTTACATGAAATGATTGAGTGTATGGGCTGCAGTTGCATGAAGATTACCAACCCCATGTTGGGAACGCCTGACTTTAGTTTTCTTTAGTTTGCTTGAGCCCTGTTGACCTTGGTGCGTTTGCTGTGACAACCCATAGGGTGGCTGAATGAAGTTGGTGGTCATGGTAGTGGTGGTGGTGGTGGTGGTGGTAGCGGCGGAGATTTGGCAAGCCCTGCAACAGTTGCCAACCATGGAGTACGGTGGCGGGTCATTCTGAGCATTTTTGGCATATCATTCTGGGCGTGAAGGCTGCACATTCGCATCTAGCTGAGGTCGAGGCCTGTCGCACGCTCGGACCTCGGCCTCGCGGGTTGGGAGGGTTCGACCTTAGGCTATATAAGTGAATATGTCGCTCCCTTGTTTCGTGGACACAACTATGGGTCCACTCTTGGAACACCCACGTTCAGCCTGCGGGCCTGCGCTTCAACGCACGTCATTTTGTTTTGTAGCATGCTGAAGCCGACGGTGAACCGCGGTAACAAATGGTGGTTAGGGTAATTTGGGTGTGGAGAACAGCTTTGTACATCACACAGAGCAGTGGAGCACAGCCTGACCCTAAACTAGCAAACAAACTAAATCAAAACCCTCATCGCTGCCCCCAACCATGCGGCCGCTGCTGGCTGCGCACACCAGCACGTCCCGACCCGGGCTTGGCATCAGCTGTGGGTCGCGTTCGGCTGGTCTCCTGCGCAGCCCTGCGCCTCGCACCTGCCTGCTGCCCTCGCTGATCGGAGTGCCGTCGCGGACACTCACCGCGCCAGCACACAGTGAGCCGCACAGCCTGCTGTCCCCACCTGCTGCCACCACACACTGGCTGATGTAAGGCCGCACAGCACCGCCAGCGGCTGCCTAGCACCAGCCTAGGTGAACAACGTGTGTTCTCCTTCGGCTCACCACCCTGCCCTGCCCCTGCCCCTTGCAGCCCTCCGCCAGTATGACCTGCCACCCCGATCCAAGCAGGACCTGGAGGAACTGGTGTCAGCGGTGGAGGAGCTGCCCTTCCTCAGCAGCAGCAGCCAGGTGGAGCAGACGTCACGGCTCCTGTGGTGCTTCGCAGACTGGGCCAAGCAGCCAGAGAACAGGAGAGCCTCCCTGACCCAGTCTCAGTGCAGCGCAGTAACGGCCCTGCTGCAGCGCATGGCTGTGGGGACTGGGGCTGGCCACAAGGCTGGCAGGCCTCCTGCACCACCTCCAGCACTGCAGCAGTTTGATGCTCGCCAGCTGAGCTTGGCAGCCTGGTCCCTGGGCAAGCTCAAGCCCCACCTCCCTGCTGCCGCTGTCACCTCAGCCTGCACAGCCATTGCACGCCACAGTGCCAGCAGTGAGGCCATAAGGAGGGCTGACTGGCGTGACTGGAGCAACCTGCTGCATGGCCTGGCCACAGCTGGCATGCAGTGCAGCAGCAGACCAGACCTGACCTGGCTGTGCGAACAGGCGGTGCAGCTGTTGCCTGAGAAGCTGGCCTGGGGTGCTGCTGGCCAGGACATCAGCATGACACTGTGGGCCATGGCCAAGTCAGGCTATGCAGGCAGTGCCCAGCCCCTGCTGCAGTCAATCACAGCTGCCATCAGGCAGGGTGAGGTCATGAGGGAAGCTGAACCTCAGCAGTGGGCCAACCTGATCTGGGCTGCCAGCAAGCTGCCTGGCTGCAGGGAAGAGGCAAGGCAGCTGCTGGACCAGTTTGCAGTCAGGGCACTAAGGGTGGTGGCTGGCTTTAATGCTCAAGGTGTCAGCAACATCCTGTACGCCATGGGCCTGGTGCTGTGGTATGACAAGGAGGTCTGCAGGCAGCTGGCTGAGCGGGCATCCCAGACACAACAGGCTGCTAATGGTCAAGACCAGGCAAACAGCCTGTATGGCTTGGCCCGCCTTGGCTACCTGGACAGCTCAGTGCGCAGCCTGGCAGCAGGGGTGGCTAAGGCAGACCTGGCAGCCTTCACCACCCAGGCCATTACCAACCTGCTGTATACCAGGAGTACGTTCCTTGCCCTGTCCATCCACCAGGCAGTGTCATCAGGTCACAGCCAGCTGGCCAGTGAGCCGCAGCTGAACAGCATGGCAGCAGCACTGTGGAGGGAGTGCAGCAGGAGGGGAGCGGTTGAGGGGCAGTGGAATGATCTGGCATACACCCAATTGTGCACAGCCAGTCACTGGCTGCATGCCTGCACTGGAGGCCAGACGACCTTGGCTACATCACCAGCAGTTAGGGAGCTAGTTGACAAGGCTGCTGCCACCCCCACCCAGCGCACCACAGCGGGGGGTGGCCTGGCCAGGCCGGGGGTGGCCAGGGTGGTGGGCGGCTCCCAGGGGCAGCAGCAGCAACCGCTCAGCCCTGCCACCCTGAGCCCTGACCCTGATCATGTTACTATCACCCCCACCCAGCGCACCACAGCGGGGGGAGGCTCGGCCAGGCCAGAGGCGGCCAGGGTGGTGGGCGGTTCCCAGGGGCAACAGCAGCAGCCGCTCAGCCCTGCCACCCTGAGCCCTGACCCTGATCATGTTACTATCACCCCCACCCAGCGCACCACAGCGGGGGGAGGCTCGGCCAGGCCAGAGGCGGCCAGGGTGGTGGGCGGTTCCCAGGGGCAACAGCAGCAGCCGCTCAGCCCTGCCACCCTGAGCCCTGACCCTGATCATGTTACTATCACCCCCACCCAGCGCACCACAGCGGGGGGTGGCACGGCCAGGCCTGAGGTGGCCAGGGTGGTGGGCGGCTCCCAGGGGCAGCAGCAGCAGCCGCTCAGCCCTGCCACCCTGAGCCCTGACCCTGATCATGTTACTATCACCCCCACCCAGCGCACCACAGCGGGGGGAGGCTCGGCCAGGCCAGAGGCGGCCAGGGTGGTGGGCGGTTCCCAGGGGCAACAGCAGCAGCCGCTCAGCCCTGCCACCCTGAGCCCTGACCCTGATCATGTTACTATCACCCCCACCCAGCGCACCACAGCGGGGGGTGGCACGGCCAGGCCTGAGGTGGCCAGGGTGGTGGGCGGCTCCCAGGGGCAGCAGCAGCAGCCGCTCAGCCCTGCCACCCTGAGCCCTGACCCTGACCAGGCTGCTGCCACCCCCACCCAGCGCACCACAGCGGGGGGTGGCACGGCCAGGCCTGAGGTGGCCAGGGTGGTGGGCGGCTCCCAGGGGCAGCAGCAGCAGCCGCTCAGCCCTGCCACCCTGAGCCCTGACCCTGACCAGGCTGCTGCCACCCCCACCCAGCGCACCACAGCGGGGGGTGGCCTGGCCAGGCCTGAGGTGGCCAGGGTGGTGGGCGGCTCCCAGGGGCAGCAGCAGCAACCGCTCAGCCCTGCCACCCTGAGCCCTGACCCTGACCAGGCTGCTGCCACCCCCACCCAGCGCACCACAGCGGGGGGTGGCTCGGCCAGGCCAGAGGCGGCCAGGGTGGAGCAGGTCTCGCGGGCACAGCTAAAGCAGCAGCCTCACCCCGCTGCCACCCCCAAACTTCCCACCGCAGCTAGAGGTGGCACGGCTTGGGTCGAGGGGGCTCGGGAGCTGCAGGTGGAGAGTTTGTCTTCCCGTATCCCCAACCCCGGCTTTGAGGCGGGGATGGAGGCGGGGGTAGGGGCAAGGGCGGGGGAAGTAGCGGGGTCAGAGGTGGGAGGAGAGGATGGGGCGGGGTCAGGGTCAGGGGTCAAGTCAGGGGCTACAGGGCGTGGGCTTAAAGGTTTGGGAATCCGCCCGTCCGCTCCCTCACGTGGGAGGCATCCCCGGTTTGTTTGCTCTTGGGGCCCAGCTGTTACGGAGCGTCCCAGGGGCCAGTGGCTAGGCCCGTCATGGGCTGCCCAAGTTCCCTCAAGGGGTGACACAGAGCAGCGGGGTTGGGGGACAGGAGTAGGGGTTGGGGTTACAGCTCGGTCTGCGGCGAGGGCCCGGGAGGGGACTGAGGTTTGGGCTAGGTCTGGGGCTGGGTTTGGGGGGGTGGATGGGGCTGGAGCTAGGGCAGGGGCAGGGGCAGAGGCTGGGCCTGGGGTTGGGGCGGGGGCGGGGGCTGGGGATGTGGATGGGGCGGGAGCAGGAGCTACAGTTGGGGCCAAGGTTGAGGCTGGGGCCGGGGCTAGGCATGGGGCTGGGGTTGCGGCTGCGGCTGGGGCTGGGGCTGGGGCTGGGGCTACGGTAGCGGCTGGGGCTGGGGCTGGGGCTGGGGCTGGGGCTGGGGCTGCGGTTGGGGCTGGGGGTGGGGCTGGGGCTGGGGCTGGGGCTGGGGCTGGGGCTGGGGGTGGGGCTGGGGCTGGGGCTGGGGCTGCGGCTGTGGCTACGGCGGGGATTGGAGCTACCCCGATGGCTCTGGACTGTCCCCGCCTTTCCCACCCCCTGATCCCTACCATTTTCCCTACGTCCACCACCTTCCAGCCCAAAGCCCCAGGGGCCTTTGTGGCCCGGACGCACCTGCCTCCTTTTGTACCTGACCCCATGTGTCACCCCCCTCCTACCTCTCTACCTTTTGTGCAACCCTCTGGCCCCCCCCACCTCCCTTTGGCCAACCCTCTTTCCTTTTCTCCTCTCTCCCTCCACCCTGAGGGACCCATCGCCATGAGCTCCCCTCCCAGTCCCCCCCTGCCAGCCTCCCCTCGCCTCCCATGTAACTTGGGGCTGCTGGAGAAGGCCCTAACCAAGGGCGCGGTGCTGGCCTCCAGAGGCAAGGTTGCGGCCAAAAAGCTCAGAGCTGCCACAGCCAGGGGCCTAGTAGCGGCCGGGCAGTGGGTAGGTGGAGCCCCTTCCGGCAGCCCTCCCTCCCTCATGGACGCTGAGTTAGCGGACCCCGCCGCCCTTAGTGTTGGCTCCACCCTTCCCCTCCCAACGCAAGAAGTCAGTCCCTCGAGCGGGGTGGACAGCCGGCTTGTCTTCGCGCGAGGCCGGGCCGTAGAGCTCCATGGCAGTCAGCCTCCTCGCAGGTCTGTCAGCGTCGCTAGGGCCTCTCCGCGCCCTTCTCCGGATGACAGGAGGGCCGTTAGGGAGGAGCGTCAACGGGAGGCTCAGCGTTGGCCTAGGGGAGGCTCTACACAGCCAGCAGCCCAGCTAGCCCAAGGTGGGCCTCGCCGGCGCCGCTTTGGCATTCTTTCTTCAAGTTCTAGCTCTGATGAGAGGGAGGCTCAGCTTTGGCAGCGGCAAGCCGACAGGCAGCGTGCTACCCACCTTGGCCGTGGGACCCCACACACGCTCCGCTACGGCCTGCTCAGCCCCACCACCAGCCTAGCCAGCTCGCAGGGGGCCTCTGCCAGCCCTGTAGTTGAGTCACCTTGCCCCCAAGAGGAGAGGCCCAGGGTGCCAAAGCGGCAGCAGCCAGAGCGAGTAAGTGTCCAGGATGAAGAGGGTCTGCTCTTCGGTCCTCTTCCCCCTCGGCCCCCACTAGCCATCTATAGTCGTGAGCCCCGGGTCCGCCTTCGTCGCCCTGGGGCAAAGCTGGCTTGCATTGAGGCCACTTCCGTCCCTCCCCCCATCCCCCACCCCCTGTCAGGTCAGCCTTCTCCTCCTAGCCCAACCTCCCTCCTCCACACACGCGTAGCCCGCGCGGGGGCGAACCAAGCTTAGCTATGCAGCGCCCAGGTGTGGCTGCCAGGTTTATGGCGGTCGCCCTCAACGTGCAGGGCCTAGCCCAACCGCACAAGCTTCAGGCTCTGCTAGACTGGGCCGCTGACAGCCCGGCGCAGGTGGTTTTCCTCCAAGAGTGCCACAAGGCGGAAAGCGTGTGGCAGTGGGCCGAAGCCCTCTCCGGGGCCAAGCCAGCCTGGCGTGGTCAGTGGTTCTACACTCCCGGCACCGGCAGCTCCCAGGGTTGCCTAGTGCTCGTGAAGCCCTCCACCCTCCTGAAGGGGTGCACCCAGGTGCAGCTGCAGGCAGAGGCGGCCCAGGGACGGGTCCTGCGAGTGGACGGGGTTCTGGCTGGTAGGCCCGTCTCCTTGGTGTGCGTGTATGCCCCAGCGCAACAGTCGGAGCGCTCCACGTTCTTTTCTGTTTGCCTCCCCGCCTGCCTTCCCCCAACTGCGGAGGGCCGCCTCATCATCATGGGGGGTGACTTCAATTGCATCCTCTCCCCTTGGGATAGGGTAGGGGTCCCGCAGGGCTCTCAGCACGGGGAGGCCTGGGTGGGTAGCCGGGGCCAGGGGGCAGAGCAGTTGAGGCAGCTGGTGACGGAGAGGGGCCTGGTGGACGCCTGGCGGCAGCTACGCCCCCCCTCTGCCAGGGACCTCACTCACTTCAGTGAGCGTTGGCAGACAGGCGCCCGCCTAGACCGGTGGTATGTCTCGGAGGGCCTAGCTCAGTGGCAGTTGGACAGCACCATCTTGGGGGTGCGGCCGGTGCCCACCGACCACCAACCCGTCTCAGTCTCCCTGTGCCCTCCCGACCCCCCCCTCACTGCCCCCGCCCCCTGGCAGCTGCACCCCGCCCACCTTGACGACCCTGAGCTGCTGGACTATCTCAAGGGGTACCTGCAGGCGGAGGACGCTCACCATGAGGCCGCCAGACAGCTGGGGACGCAGCCTAGGGACGGGCACAGGGCCAGGTGGGCCCGCATCAAGCAAGGCATGGCCCTGCGGGCCCAGCAGTTCCTGCGGACCAAGCGCCGAGCTAGGCGTGACCTGCGGCAGCGCAGGGAGAAGGCAGCCTTGGCTGCAAGGGCCCACCTCGTGCGCCAACTGCAGCTAGCAGAGCAGGCCGGCCAGGCACAGGTGCTTGCAGCGCAGCACCTCGGTGAGACGACAGCCCTAGCCGGGGTGGGGGAGCGCGTGCAGGTGGCCCATCAGTCCCTGCTAGCCAGCGCTGTCCTGGACCAGGTGTATGGCGACCGCTCCTCCTTCTTTTTCTACCACCGCGACCAGCCTGCGCACACCCCCACCCTCATCTCCTCCCTTCAGCTCCCCGGGCAGCCCGGCTTGGCGGCCGACCTCACCACTCCAAACGGGGTGCGCTCAGCGTGCCAGGCCTTTGAACAGCACTATTCAGCCGTCGCGCCTACCGGAGTCTACGCTGCAAAGGCCATCGACCCAGCCGCGCGCGCCACTCTGCTTAACTGCCTTACCTCACGTCTCACCCCCGCTCAGGCCAGGGCTGCGGAAGGGCCTGGGGGAGATCCCATGCTCTCGGAGGAGGAGCTGGGTCGGGCCCTTCAGGGCAGTGCTCACAGCAAGGCCCCGGGGCTAGACGGGCTGCCCATGGAGGTGTACGACCGGCTTTGGCCTCAGCTGGTGGGCCCTTTGCGGGCCATGCTGAGGGAGGCTCTGGCAGATACGAGCGACCCAGCCCCCCTGGCTGAGTTCCTCACTGGGGTCATTACCCTGGTGCCCAAGGCTGGCAAGCCTAGAGACCAGGTGGCGGGGTACCGCCCCATCACGCTTCTCAACTGCGATGTGCGGCAGGTGGCCCGGGCCCTAGAGGACAGGCTGCAGCTGCCGCTGGACCTGCTGGTCTCTCCTTCCCAGTCAGCTTTCATCCTGGGGAGGGACATCAACGACAGCGTGCAGTTCCACCTTGGCTTGCTGGAGTGGCTCCAGCAGCGGCACAGCCCTGCCTGGCTTCTGTTGCTGGACCTGGCAGGGGCCTATGACAACGTTTCCTGGAGCCTGCTCCAGGACACGCTAGAGGCCATGGGGTTCAGCCAGCAGGGGCACGTGCGCTGGGCGCAGCTGCTGCACCGGGGGGCCACCAGCCAGGTGCTCGTCAACGGCTACCTCACCGACAGCTTCCCCTTGGCCTCTGGGCTTCTACAGGGCAGTGGGGCTTCCCCGTTGTACTGGTGTGTGGTGTTGCAACCGCTCGTTAGCTACCTCAGCTCGCTCCAGCGGGCGGGTCGCATCACCACCCCCGCTCTTCCCACTAGTCCCCTGGCCATGCACGCTGCCACCCTGACCCCCGCGCTTCCCACCAAGGAGTACGCGGACGACCTCACCATCCTGGTGGCGGATCGGGTCAAGGACGGGGAAGTGGTGGTGGAGGCCTTGGAGCGGTTCCGCGCCGCAGGCGGCCCAGCGCTGAGCGTGAGCAAGAGCGTGGCCCTGCCGTGCGTCCAACCAGTGACCAGTCAGGGCGAGCCGGAGGCCCTGGGGGCGGAGGGAGCAGGGTTGGCAAGGGTGGGAGGGGAGGGAGGGGGGAGGGGAGGCGCTAAGGGAGGGGAGAGGGGAAGGGTAGAGGCGGGGGCGGGGGCAGGGGCAAGGGCAGGGGCAGGGGCAGGGGCAGGGGCAGGGGCAGGGGCAGGGGCAGGGGCAGGGGCAGGGGCAGGGGCAGGGGCAGGGGCAGGGGCAGGGGCAGGGGCAGGGGCAGGGGGGGTCATCCGCGCCGCGCCGCCGGGGTTGGTGGTGCGCCACCTGGGGGTCCCCCTAGGGGCGACCTCTTACGCTGCCACAAGAGAGGCCGCCTATGGTGGTGCTGCAGCTGCCATCACAGCGGCCTCCCTCCCTTGGCAGCCCCTGGGCCTCAACCTGCTTGGGAGGGTACAGGTGGCTCAGCAGTGCCTGGCCAGTAAGGTCATCTACCAGATGGCCGCCGTGCAACCTCCCACGGCCTTGGCGCATGCCATGGCCCTTGCCATCAAACGCTTTGTCGCTGCGTCAGACCTTCCCCAGGAGCGCAGCCCCAACAGCAACCGCTTGTACCCTAGCGAGGCCATCTGCGTTATGCCCCGGCGGGAGGGAGGGGTGGGGCTCCCAGACCTAGGGGTCATCAGCACAGCCATGCGGGCGAAGATGTTGGCCCAGCTTTGGTCGCCCCGGGTACGCCCTTGGCAACCCCTTACCCACAGCCTTTTGGCAGACCCCCGCCACGGCCTCAGCACCTGGGTCATCACCGACCCCAGCGCCCCTCCCTTGCGCATTATCACCCCGCGGCTGCAAGCTCACGTGGCCGCCTTGGCCCAACTTCGTCTGTTCCGGGTGGTACCCCCAGAGAGTCAATCCTTCTACTCAGTGATGGCGGAACCGTTGTGGTTCAACCCTCTGATCCGCCTGATCCCTTCTGCTAGGCAGGAGGCAGAGAGCTAGGGTTGGACCCATGTCCGCCACGTGCGGGAGGCCCTTCAGCGGCAGTCTCAGCTCGAGGGTGTCACCCGGTGGGCTGCTGACCTGGTTAGAGCCTGCCTCCCGGAGCCCTGGCAGCAGTGGGTGGACCTCCGTGACCCCCCCCCGCCTGATTGGGAATGCCTGAGGGTGGGGCCCGGGGTGGGGTTCGTGGCTCGGTGCCACCCCGCGCTCCATCCCTCCCACTGGGTGGCCCCCAACGGGCGGCTCTTCCCCCTTAACCCCACGGGTCAGGGGCCCCTGGGGACGTTCCAGGTGGTGGAGGGGGCAGTCTGGGAGCCGGCTGCGGTGGCCCGCCTGAACAAGCCCAACTACCTCTTCACACCGGAGGAGCGAGCTACCCACCTCCGTCCTCTGCCTGCAGGGCGCCTGGGCGGGCAAGGGCAGGAGGGTGGTCAGGGCCAGGGGCAGGGGGGGGTAGATAGGGGGGGGGGGAGGGGCAGAGGCAGGGGAGGGAGCGGGGGTAGGGGCAGGGGTGGGGGGCAGGGAGGGTGTGGAGCAGGAGGGCAAGGTGGAGCCCCAGCGCATAAGGCCGGGCCCCCTCCCTGGCCCAAGGAGGAGTGGCTCCTAGGCCCCTGGGCCCACCTGCAGCTGGATCCCCAGGTGTGGGGCTTGGGCACCACCACCCTCTTGGAGTTTACGGTCAGGGATGCCAAGGTGCGCCTCCACCAGCTCCAGCGAGTCAGCGCTGACGCGCTCTACCCTCCTGGGGGGGGCCTGTGGCCGGTGCTTTGGGGTAGGCGCCCCCCACGGGAGGCCGGGGTGGCTCAGGGGACAGCAGTTGACGGAGGGGCGTTCAGGGAGCTGGAGGAGCGGTGGCAGGCCAGCGCTCAGCAAGTTACAGCCCAGCGAGCAGCGGAAGAGCGGGAGCAGCAAGGCAGGGACGCGGAGGAGCTGCTCCCAGAGGAAGTGCAAGGCAGCCAGGCGCCGCGCTGGCGAGACACCTCCGCCAGAGCCCCTCCCCGCCCCTCCCCGGAGCAACGAGCAGCCGAGCGGGCGGAGCGGCAGCTGGAGGCCCAGCAAGGGCCCCGGCGCACCGGTAGGCAGCCAGCTACCCTGCAAGTCCCCCCCGATGGCACGGTGGATGAGCTGGCCGCAGCCACTAGACCGGGCCAGTCCTGTCTCCAGGTGTGGAAGGAGCTGATGGACCCCACCCTCCGCCGGGAGCATGCCATCGTGGCTTGGCGGGTGCTCCACGGCAGCCTCATGGTTGGGGCCTTGTGGGGCCACATCCTTAAGGGCGCTGCTGCCCCGGGTTCATCCGCCTGCCGCCTCTGCCAGCCGGGCCAGCTGGAGACCCTCACCCACGCCTTCCTCACTTGCCCCGCCGTGGCTCCGGTCTGGGAGTGGGTGTTGGATGTGTACGGCCACCTTACCGGCACCCGCCCCCCCTCCGGCGATGCCCTCCTGCTCCTCAGTGGCCGCCCCACCCGCAGCGAGGCTCCCCCCTTCCAGCCCCCAGACAGTTTGCTGTGGCTCAGGTTGCGCGTGGCCTATCTAGGCACGGTGTGGCGTCTCCGCAGCTCCGGGGCCGCTACAGCCCTCCAGCCGCAGATGGTGGCGCAACGAGTGGCAGAGGAGGTCGTCCTCACCCTCTCCTCCGCTGTTAAACGCGACTGGCACCGGGTAGGCAGAGACATCCGGGTGGGCCTTTGTGGAGCGGTGCCCTCCACCTGGTTTAGGGGTACGGACCCGGAGCTTGGCGCAGACCAGTTTGACCGATTGTGGCCGGAGCCGTCAGGAGGGTGGTTCGCCAAGGAGGGGGCAGGGGTGGTGGGGTGGGGTTTGCTTGCCTCTTTGAGGAAGGGAGGGGGTAGCTTGCTCGAGACATGGTCTAGTCTTTCTTTTTCTCTCTCTCTTAGTCTCTCTCTTAGTCTTTCTTTCTCCTGTAATCTGTTTCTCCCCCCCCCCCCCAAAAAAAAAAACCACACACTGGCTGATGTAAGGCCGCACAGCACCGCCAGCGGCTGCCTAGCACCAGCCTAGGTGAACAACGTGTGTTCTCCTTCGGCTCACCACCCTGCCCTGCCCCTGCCCCTTGCAGCCCTCCGCCAGTATGACCTGCCACCCCGATCCAAGCAGGACCTGGAGGAACTGGTGTCAGCGGTGGAGGAGCTGCCCTTCCTCAGCAGCAGCAGCCAGGTGGAGCAGACGTCACGGCTCCTGTGGTGCTTCGCAGACTGGGCCAAGCAGCCAGAGAACAGGAGAGCCTCCCTGACCCAGTCTCAGTGCAGCGCAGTAACGGCCCTGCTGCAGCGCATGGCTGTGGGGACTGGGGCTGGCCACAAGGCTGGCAGGCCTCCTGCACCACCTCCAGCACTGCAACAGTTTGATGCTCGCCAGCTGAGCTTGGCAGCCTGGTCCCTGGGCAAGCTCAAGCCCCACCTCCCTGCTGCCGCTGTCACCTCAGCCTGCACAGCCATTGCACGCCACAGTGCCAGCAGTGAGGCCATAAGGAGGGCTGACTGGCGTGACTGGAGCAACCTGCTGCATGGCCTGGCCACAGCTGGCATGCAGTGCAGCAGCAGACCAGACCTGACCTGGCTGTGCGAACAGGCGGTGCAGCTGTTGCCTGAGAAGCTGGCCTGGGGTGCTGCTGGCCAGGACATCAGCATGACACTGTGGGCCATGGCCAAGTCAGGCTATGCAGGCAGTGCCCAGCCCCTGCTGCAGTCAATCACAGCTGCCATCAGGCAGGGTGAGGTCATGAGGGAAGCTGAACCTCAGCAGTGGGCCAACCTGATCTGGGCTGCCAGCAAGCTGCCTGGCTGCAGGGAAGAGGCAAGGCAGCTGCTGGACCAGTTTGCAGTCAGGGCACTAAGGGTGGTGGCTGGCTTTAATGCTCAAGGTGTCAGCAACATCCTGTACGCCATGGGCCTGGTGCTGTGGTATGACAAGGAGGTCTGCAGGCAGCTGGCTGAGCGGGCATCCCAGACACAACAGGCTGCTAATGGTCAAGACCAGGCAAACAGCCTGTATGGCTTGGCCCGCCTTGGCTACCTGGACAGCTCAGTGCGCAGCCTGGCAGCAGGGGTGGCTAAGGCAGACCTGGCAGCCTTCACCACCCAGGCCATTACCAACCTGCTGTATACCAGGAGTACGTTCCTTGCCCTGTCCATCCACCAGGCAGTGTCATCAGGTCACAGCCAGCTGGCCAGTGAGCCGCAGCTGAACAGCATGGCAGCAGCACTGTGGAGGGAGTGCAGCAGGAGGGGAGCGGTTGAGGGGCAGTGGAATGATCTGGCATACACCCAATTGTGCACAGCCAGTCACTGGCTGCATGCCTGCACTGGAGGCCAGACGACCTTGGCTACATCACCAGCAGTTAGGGAGCTAGTTGACAAGGCTGCTGCACACCACACAAGCATCATGGGTGCACTACAAGCAGCGCTGCAGCAAAGTGATAATAGCCGCTTGGTCTTAGCGCTGGCAGCAGCCGGTCACAGTGAGGTGCAGCAGGCAGCACTTAGCCAAGATGGCACTCATTGCTCACAGCTGCTGGTGCAGGGGCCAGGGCTGACCCGGGGCATAGCAGTAGATCAAACCCTTAACTTCTTGCCCGATGGCTGCATGTCAGGCGTGGTGGCTCATGCCAAGCTGCAACAGCTGATCCACTGTGATGCAGCGGTTGTGGTCAACAAGGCTGCCTTTGACCAGCTGGCCAGTGACAGTGAGCGGGCAGCCTTCATGCGTGAGCAGGTGCGGGCCAGCCTGCCTGAGGCTGAGGCGTGGCGGCAGCTGCTGCAGGCAGAGGGGGAACACTGTGCAGGCCAGGAGGGGGCAACAGCTGCAACCACACCAGCAGCCCAGCAGCAGCAAGCAGTCAGCGTGTCAGCTGGGCAGCAGGCAAGGCAGCAGGGTGCACTGCCCCTGCCAGCTGCCCAGGCCAGGATTGCAGGCGCACTCCCATCACAGCGGGCAGGCCAGGCACCAGGGCTGATGCCCCGCCCAGTGCGGCCAAGGGTGTGAGTCATGGGTGGATGGCGCAGTGGGTGGAGGGGTTAGGGGCAGCTGCGGCTGGGTGGCTGAGGTGCAGTGCTGGCCTGGCCTGGCCTGGTGTGGGCTGGGTGGCTGGACTGCATGTTGTGTTGCGGCCCTGGTCTCAGGGATTTGGGGCCATCGTGGCCACTGCCCAGCAGCAGCGCAGTGAGTCAGGGTGGCCAGAGGGCCACTAAGTGAGGTGGGCCTTATTGGCTTCTTGGCTTTGCCAATACTGTAGCCAGTCACTGGGTAAGGCCAGGGCAAGGTAGGGCAAAGTAGGATCGCTGGTGCCCAGGGTGGTATAGTGGTACTTACGGTTGCTAACAATGTTAGACCTGCCTAGGACCTGCTGGCCGGCATTGCAACAACCTGTTGCTCCTGCTAAGAAACCACACCAAATGGTGCATGAGCAAAAGCCTACTTCTGTTACGACGATTCATGCTGTGTAAGAGCAGCCCAGTCAATAATTGCAGGAACACGTTCTTATCGTAACAGTTTGCGCTTTGCTATTTCTAACACCTGGCCCCGAACCCTCAGGAACGAGCACGGCAGCTCCCAGCCAGCTTCATTATTAAAGCACTTCCGACGCAGTGAAATAATCCTGGTCAATGTTGAGTTATCGCGTGCCACGGCCGGGCAGCAGTCGCATTATCCGCGCAGCTACCTCAGGAACACGAGCGAACCAGTTGATAAGTAGAGTAGCTGAGCTGGAGGCGCAGCCGATCACCCACGTGCCATGGTTTGAACGAAATTGCGACGGCTTCACGAAGGTGGCAGGTAAGAGCCGCGGCTCATCCGTTTCAGTCAGAGCGCAACCAGCAACGTCCACCTTTTGCTTCTGTACAGACTCCGTTGAGCTGGCACAAGCTATAGAATCTGGCAAGCACAGCAACAAAGTGGTTGCTGTGGAATTCCTGGCAGGCTGGTGCAGCAGTTGCAAAGGCAGCTACCCTGCGCTGTGCAAGCTCACCAAGGTGCAAGCTTCCTGTGCGAGCAGTTGTTGCTGTAGCCTGACACCCTTGCATGCCACATGAGCAATGTTTGCAGCTTCAGTCCAACCCCCCTTGACAAGCAATCCTGACGGAGCATGTGTGATGCACATTTGCAGGACCCTCGCTTGAACAGCAATGTCCTGTTTTACAAAGCAAACATCGAGGAGGAGAGCCTCTTTGGGTATGTGCCTCAGCCAGTGTCCTGGAAGTGGCAGGCAACTAGACAGTAAGCATGGCAGTAGGCATGCAAGCAGGCATGTAGACAGTAGGCGAGGTTGTCTAGGCTGTATTCATGATGGCCCTGGCCATTACTACAGTCATGCACATCCGGCCCCGTCATGTGACCCGGCTACCTCCTGACTGTCATTCCAAGTCCAGCCATACTCCGTTGTGAAAGCGTCAGGATTGCTGCAGCACAGCACTTCTAAAACTGCAGCTACCTTTGTATGCCATTTAGGAGTGGCAGCTCCTACATCATGCTACTGACCCTTGGTGGTGGTGTAGCTCTGAACAGCAGCAGCAACACTATCACAATCATGACCGGCAGCAGGTGCAGCAGAAGCAATACTACAAGAGTCAAGGCGAGCAGCAGGAGCAGCAGCAGCACCCACTACCAGGCCATTCTTGGCACGCATCACCAGCAGTTGAGACCATTGAAGTCTGATTGTGCCCCGGTCTAGTCTTCCTTGCCAGCCACCTTCACCAGCCTGTCCGATGTAGCTGTACACAAAGCAGACCCTGCTGGTGTGCTCCCAGGTGGGTGAAGCAGCATGAGGTGCGGGGCCTGCCCCACATGGCAGTGTTCAGCCCTTCGGGGGAACTGCTGATCGGACTATCCTCCTCCAACAAGAAGATGGCCCAGGCAAGTCTAGGCTAGTGCTAGCCTGCTGCAGGCTCCGCATAGCTCGGCCAGGCTGTGACTGGGCAGCAGCTCGCAAGGCAGCTTAGGGTGATGCCAGGCAGGCAGGCCGCATGGAGCCAAGCAAGCAGGCTGGGTGAAGCCGGGCAGGCAGGCTGGGTGGACTGTGCCTGCTGTTCCCTCAGCAGCTTGCAGGGCCAACCCTGCCTCTTAGCATTGCCACCAGCATCAGCTTCCAAGCTCATTGCAGTATCTGACAGTACCTTGTGACCCGCATGGATTGAATCTGTTGGAAGTGAGGTTGCCCTGCTTTGCTTGTGGCCCAAGGGCCCTCATTGAGCTGGCTCTGCCGATGGTGGCAGACGGGCACTTGGCAGAAGCACCGGCAGCGGCAGAACTGCCCTGCCATAGGTGGTGGCACTCAGCATACGGTAGGGGCAGGCCATTATTGCCTGTGAGGTGGCAGAACACTGCTGATGATGGCGGAAGCTTTTATATCGGGATCTCCCAGCATTTAGGTGTTTGAGGTTCTTGGCAGGTAAGAAGACTCGTCCACAGAGTGTGGCAGTCTGACACGCCAAGGGGCCATTCAACACATGCCACCCATAAAGCAGCTTCAACTATCATGCAGCCCAGAAACACATAGAGTCATGCACGAGCTTACCCTGCTATTGTGCCCTGTCAACTGGTGAATAAGCGCCCTAGCTTCCTTACACTCTCCCCTAACTTTCCTAGCACACACCCTGTGGCAGCTGCCTGGCCCACAGGCTGATAGGTCCATGAGCTTTGAGGGACTACCCACTAAACATAGACACATGATGAGTACATGGCAATGCACTGTTATAGCTGGTCAGGAGGCCAGCCTAACAGAATCTGGCTTCCGTACTCTTGTGGTCACCACTACACATTGTGGGGCTGACCGCAGTTGCCTCATCGTATGTGCCACAGGGCCACTGCCAGGTGGCATTATTGGTCAGCTCTGGCCTAGTACAGCAGTTTGATAAACAATCAAATCATTACATCAGGAACATGGGTTGACATTGTGAGATGAAACTGACTGTTCACACTGTGGAATGTCATGCATGCCAGGCTGTGCCAGTCCTTGTGGACTTGGTAGTGGATACTCAAGCCTTGCAGTTAATTGCCTGGTGGTTGTGTGGTGGTTGCTCCCAGGTGAAGGCAGGCTTGCACACCATCTTGGACCGCCCAGACTGCCGGCGCTTTGGCTTGGACCCTCAGTTCAATGTCATTGCCAAGGATTGAACCCCCAACCAGTGGTGTGAGCTGAGGCGTGCCGTCACTCAAACCGTCCACCACCTCCAAGAACTCTCCCTACCCTGACGTTACTCCAGTCACCTGCTTTAGACAGCACCACCCGCAGGCATTGAGACGGCCCTTCATCATGGAGACAGACCCAGCCCCCATGCTGGACACCCCTCTGCAACAATTCAATGGCACATATATGATGACATAGACGGACCCCTCTTCCCCAAGTGATGATGGCTTACCCCGCTTAACCTGTCAGCCGCTAGGCTGCTTGGCTGCCCCCCCCCTACGGGTTTGGGAGTTTCTGCAACGCGCTTCAAAGCAAGGTGTACAGACAAAGGTGCAACATGGGCTCAACATGAAGTCATGCAAGTTCTCATTACTGTTATGGAAAGACATGGCATCCCTGATGGATCTCGTGGCAGTGCACCCTGATGCACCCTGGCAGTGCACCCTGATGCTCCCTGATGGATCTCGTGGCAGTGCACTCAAAGATGAAATATATGTCGTCATCCTCTACCCCCCCTGTGCATCTTGTGCATGTGCGATCAATGAAAGTAACCCCCTCAAACCGAGCCTTCTCCACCCCCAAACCGCTGTTGCCTAACCTGAACCTAGTCAAGCTCGTGCGGACTTCTGTAGAGAGCTGTCTGTTCAGCAGGTGTCAATGCCAATGCCGTCCCCATGCTTGAACCATGCAGCATACGAGCATCTCTCCCGATGCACCGTCTCAGGCAGTCCAGGGTCTGCCTCAAACCCAACCCAACCCCTACCCCACCTCTCGAGCCACTTGACTTTCATAGCCTTGGTGCCTAGGACCATGTCCGGGCTCAAGGTGAACTCACCCCCCATCAGCTCTCTGGCGGCAAGCTGGAATTGAGCAGAAGAAGAAGAAGAAGAAGACTACTCCGGCGGAGCCGGCGTGTATTAAGGGAGGAGCTTCCGCCTGGGGCGCGGCTTGCTCCCACCGCCTAACCTGGATGTGAAGAAACCCTTCAGCCCCCATCCTTGACACCTGCCCTGAGTCTGTAGCTGGTTCTGGCTATGCTATGTGAGCTTATGACCGCATGTCTAGTCAGCTTATTTAGCAGTTTAGTGGTGTTGGTTTGCGTGATGCCTATTGCTTCCATGTGTAGCTTGGTATGTGTGTTGTAAGTGATGCCGCCTATTCCCAGCAGGATGGGTCTAACTGAGACCGTGTGTCCTGCTGCGATGATGGCTTCTGCCATGGCAGCGTGTTGTGTGGTAGCGTTGTCTAGCTGATCGGCCCATCTCGAGTCAGCGCAGTACTTGATTTCCAGCAGGGTGACGTGTTTGGTTGACTCGTTCGATCCCTGCTTCCTTTTCTTTGTGTTGTTGATCATGATGATGTCCGGGCGGGTGGTCGTGTTGGTGTCCCTGGCTGAGAGGCTCAGGACTTCTAGGGCCTTGCGTAGCGTGGCGCTGGGTAAGTCGATGCCTTCCGTCTCGCCTCGTTCGTGGCTGCCGATGTCCGCGAACTTGATGCACCCTCCTTGGGCTCCCTTGCTGATAGCTTTCGTGATCAGGCGCCCCGCCCCGTTATGTCGTTCCTGTACTAGGGCTGCGGTGCGGCTGCAGCCCGAGAGTAGGTGTGTCGCGCTGTCGGCCTCCCCGCATAGCGGGCACCGGTCATCCGCCGCCTTTCCCCAGCGCATTGCCAGTTTCTGGTTGTAGAGCCCGCCCGTCCGATAGAGTAGGGCGGTCCTCTGCGCCTCTGTTGGGATGCCCGCGTCGGTCATCACTCTTTCGCAGGAGCCTTTCGCCGCTGCCTTGGTGATTTCCCGTGACATCTGGTAGTAGATGCTCTCTTGGTTGGCGAGGCCGAGTTTATGTTTGTTGCTCATGTGCGCGCGTACACTGTGGCGGCAGTCCGGCATCGGGGTGGTGACGTTGAGTTCACTTGTTGTGCTCAGCCACGCGTGTTGCTCGGTGTGCCTGGGCGGGCAGGGGCCCGGCGTTGTGGCTTGCTCTGGGTGCCTCGCTGCGTGCTTGGCCAGTGCATCAGCTCCCTCGTTCCCGATGATGCCGGAGTGGGCGCGGACTTTGAAGAAGTGTACCGTGTCCTGGCTGTTAGTCAACATAGTTGCTATCTTTGCCAGTATGTCTTTGTGGCGGTGCGTGCGGAGCGACATCGGGTTGGCGAGCGCCCTACGTATCTGGTAGAGTGAGCAGAGGCTGTCGGTGGCGATGCGCTTGGCTCCTGCCTGCAGCGCTGAGAGAATAGCTATGAGCTCTGCTCTATTGATGGTGGTGTCGCCGGTTAGGGCAATGGTGATCCGAGCGTCGCTGGCCGGCGTGTACACGCCTGCTCCCACTGATGCTCCCTCGGTGCCTTTGATGCAGCTTCCATCCGTGTATGTCACCTTCTTCCACTCTGGTATGGCTCTGTGTGTGTGGGTGGTGGGCTGGAAGGCAGGCTGGTTAGTTTGGCGTGTATGCCCCGTGGAGGGGAGCTCATGGTCTGCTGGTAGGCCACGGTGTTTGTGGTTGCCGCTTGGCAGCGGGGTGGGCTGGTTGTGTTGTGAGGGCTTTGCCAGAGCCGGATGTGTCCTTAGTCGTGGGTGGAGTGCAGTGGCTGTGTTGGCCAGCCAGCCCTGTGGGTTCCCATGGGTGACGAGCTGTTGCCCAGCCTGGTTCCAAACGATGTAGGTGATGAGCTTGGCATGCTTGTCTGACTTGGCGGCTGCGTTGGGTTTGTTGAGAGGAATGGTGGCTATGTGTTGGCAGTACTCTGGGTAGCTTCTCAACATGTCTATGTGTTTGGGGTACGAGATGCCTTTCTTGCCAGGTATGAGCAGGATGGTGGCCATAGCCTCCTCTTGTGTGGCAGAGTGTATGGCATGTCTGATGCATTTCAGGGCTATGGCATCCTCTGCTGGCACGTTCCATGTGGAGAGCCCTGTGTGTCTGACAAGGAGGCAGTTGTGGTGTGCCCCATAGGCTGTGTCATTGATGTCCGGGCTCCAGTATGTTGTGGTTTCAGCCCTGACTGTGAGTTGGTTAGCCCGGAATTGAGCACTCCAACTGGCGTGACACCTCCTGCCCAACTCCACATCTGCCTTGATGACCCTCATTAGCAGGTCGTTGTGGGGTAGTTTGGCACAGGCTTGTGAATCTTCAGATTTTCAGATTTGTGATTAATGCCAATGCCGTCCCCATGCTTGAACCATGCATTCCAGTGCCAGGAGACCAGACATTCTTGTAGTGGGGGAGAATGTAGGGGATCAGTAGGGCTGAATCCCGTGTTTGGATACGAGTGATAATAAGTTGAGTCAGATACTTAGGTTGTATTCTGGGCTTTCCTCGGGACTCGAGTAGTGAACCAGCAGATATCAAAGATGTAAGAACCAATGCACCGCCGCATCCCGTCACACCACCCCGGGTCCTGTCTCAACCCTTGGCCCTCATAGGCTTCCTGGTCTCAGCTTCTGTTCCATAGCCAATACCCCTCCCCTCCATCCGGCCACATCGGTCACCCCTCTGGTGCACCCCATGAGTGAAGCATGCCTGCCTCCCCACTAGCGTCGCCATGGTGGTTAGGCGCATTCACCGCAAATGGCACACAACCCTTGGCCCCGTAGGTTTGTGCACTTGGCTCTATAACAGTGTAGGGAGTCCCGAATGTAACGTGCATACAAGTCTACAAGCGTTGTACGTTGTCATCTCATGAGTTCTTATCAATCGTTACACTGAATGGGGCTGGCGGTGAGGCACCTCCACGCGTTTTTTTTTTTTTTTTTTTTTTTAAGAGAAAGAGATTACAGGAGAAAGAAAGAAAGAAGAAGAAGAAGAAGAAGACTACTCCGGCGTGGAGCCGGCGTGCATTAAGGAAGGAGCTTCCGCCTGGGGCGCGGCCTGCTCCCACCACCTACCCTGGGTGATGGAGAGACCCTTCCTAGCCCCAATCCCCTTTCCCTGCTCTGAGTCTGTAGCTTGTTTTGGCGATGCTATGTGAGCTTATCACTGCGTGCCGGGTGAGCTTGTTAAGTAGTTTGATGGTGTTAGTGTGTGTTACACCCAACTCTCTCATATGTTGCTTGGTGTGTGCTTCGTATGTAATGCCGCCTATGCCAAGTAGGATAGGTCGGATGGTAACGGTGTTGCCAGCTTCCCGGATGGCCGTGGCGAGGGCTGCGTGTTGTGTGCTGGCTTTTTCTAGTTGTTCGGTCCATCGAGAGTCGGCGCAATATTTAATCTCCAATATAGTGACGTGCTTGTTGGTCTCGTCCTTATCCCTGTTTCTTTTGTTGCTTTTGGTGCTGACCATGATGATATCAGGGCGGGTTGTCGTATTGTGTGCTGTTGGCAGGCCTATGGCTGCAAGGGTGTCGCTTAAGGTGGTGTTAGGGAGATCCATGTCGTTTTGCTCGCCGCGTGCGTGGCTACCGATGTCAGTGTATGTAATGCACCCTCCTTGCGAGCCTTTACTGATCGCTTTAGTGATGAGGCGTCCCGCCCCGTTGTGCCGCTCTTGTACTAAAGCTGCAGTGCGGGTGCATCCCGAGAGAAGGTGAGTAGCACTATCGGCCTCGCCGCAGAGCGGGCACCGATCGTCCGCGGCCTTCCCCCAGCGCATCGCCAATTTCTGGTTGTAGAGCCCGCCAGTGCGGTAGAGCAGTGCTGTTCTTTGGGCAGCGGTCGGGATGCCCGGGTCGAGCATTACTCTTTCACATGACCCTTTGGCTGCGACCCTGGCGATGTCTTGGGACATCTGGTAGTAGATGCTATCTTGGTTTGCGAGTCCCAGTTTGTGTTTGGCGCGCATATGTGTGCGTACGCTGTGTCTGCAGTCCGGTAGCGGTATGGTGGTGCCAGTTTCGGTGGTTGCGCTCAGCCAGGTCTGTTGTTCGGTGTGCTCGTGCGGGGCCTGAGTGTGGGCCTGCTCCGGGTACATAGCCGCGTGTTTGGCCAGGGTGTCTGCCGCTTCATTTCCGATGATGCCGGAATGTGCCCGGACTTTTCGTAGGTGTATAGTGTCGCGGCTGTTCATGATCAGGGTGGCGATGTCGGCCAAAATGTCCCTATGATGATGTGTGCGGAGCGACATTGGGTTGGCCAGTGCTCTCCGTATTTGGTATATGGAGCAGAGGCTGTCAGTGGCGATATGGGTTGCTCCCGATTTGATGGCCGCGTGGATAGCTGCGAGCTCTGCTCTGTTTATGGTGCTGTGGTCGGGTAGGGCAATGGTGAGCCGCTCGTCATTCTCCGGTGTGTACACTCCCGCTCCCACTTTCCGCGACGGGGCGCGATCCGTTCCTTGCATGCAGCTGCCATCTGTGTACGTGACAGTCCTCCAGTTGGGGATGACCATACTTGATGTTGTGCAGAACGGGGGTGCGATCTGGTTGGGTTGGCGCATGTGCCCCGTGGCGGGGAGCTCGCGGTCTGCCGGGAGGTGCATGTGCTTGTAGTGCCCGCTGGGCAGTTGGGTGGGCTGGACGTGTTTCGAGGGTTGGTTGTGTTTAGGGTGCCGTTCGGGTCTGGGGTGTAGCGCCGTGGCTGTGTTGGCCAGCCAGCCCTGTGGATTCCCTTTTGTGACGAGTTGTTGCCCCGCCTTGTTCCAAACGATGTAGGTGAGCAGCGTGGCGTGTTTGCATGACTTGGTAGCTGCCTTTGATTTGTCAAGGGGGATGGTGGCCAGGTGCTGACAGTACTCCGGGTAGCTTTTGAGCATGGCTATGTGTAGGGTTGGCCAAATCCGTATGTGGCGGCTAGAAAGACGGTATATGTAATGGATAATCGGCGGGCCGAGTACATTATGCGAAAATAATGGACGAGTCCGAGGCGAGGCGGCCATATACACCGAGGCGCAGCCGAGGTGTATATGGCCGCGGAGACGAGGACGAGTCCATTAGATTCGCGTAATGTGCGAGGTAGAGGCGATTATCTGGTATATCTGAAGTGCTCGCGGCAATTATACAAAAGGGCACCCCGCGGCCCGGCAAATATACAAAAGTGCTCCCCGCGGCGCGGCAATTATACAAAAGCGCACCCCGCGGCCCGTCAATTATACAAAAGCGAAGCTTCCTAGTGAACTGTATTGATAGCATGCGGCGTTTGGCAGTTGCAACCCAACGATTCTGTCCGACTCGCAGCTCGCAACCCGAAGCTCTCATGCCAGGCTGGCAATATAGACATATACCCTTATCCGCCCATTCCTCGCTTTCCAGCTACCCAGTCGCATCTTAACTATTGCGGGGGCCGATCTCTTTCCCGTCTAGAGCTGGTCGGCTTGCAAGTCGCGGCTTGCAGGTTGCACGTGCAAGCCATAATGTGTGACATAGGTCAAAGGTTAGCTCCCCGTGTCTCGCTGGCACTTCATTCCCCAGCGCAGTCATGCAGTCTAGTACCATCACCGCAACATCAGGCCGCAGGTCCGGTGGATCCGTTGTGAGCTCAGGGCCGTCGAACAATACCACACCAGCCATCTTCACGCTGTTGGGGCGAAGCCTTCACAAACCCGCCGTCACGACAGCAGCAACAACGATGTTGCCAATGCCGCCGCGCCGCTCTGGGCGTGTAACTGGTCAAGATGGTCAACGACAGATGGCGCCCGCAGCACAAGCCCCAGCCACTGATGCAGCCGCTGATGCCGCAGCTCCTCCTGTGGTGCTAGTGCCCGCCCCAACAGGAGTGCCAGCCCCACCCCCTGCCACAGCGCCAGCCCCCGACGACGACGACGTCGACGATGCTTTACTGGTGCAGTTGTATGATGACCCATCAACAGCTGCTTTGCAGCAACGCGGGGGCATGTCGGAGGCCACCAAGTTGGCAACGGAGTCGGCTTTGAGCTCAACCTACGCATTTTGGCAAGCTACCCTGAGAGATGGAAAGTTTCCGGTCTCCGGGGACGTCCCAACATCAGTCCAGGCAAGAGAAAGCATGTAGAGCAATAGTTGCACATGTAGATATCTTCAAACCTATGCATTACTGACATCAACTTGTCGTCTCTGCCGTTTGCAGCTAGCAGTGATGAAGAAGTTTCTTGGTGACGCCATCCTGGAAGCACCAGCTGACAGGGCAAAACACTTTCATGATGCCTACTACAAGACCCCCAAGCTATTGTGTGCAGTCATGTCCATCTTTGTGCCAAGTAGGTGATGCTACATCATACATGTTTACTGCCCATGTTCGTTGCACCCAGCCCATCCTTGTTTTTGCACCTTCTGCATGTCACAAACATGACTTGTTGAAATTGCAGATGCTCGCAACGTCAAGAGCAAGGGCAAGTTCAATGCCCGATCGATATCTTTGCGCATCACCAACCTGCAGCGTGCCATCATTTTCGAGCATAGCAGGCTGAACCGCTTCACCAACATTCCGGAGGCGGAGAGGCCTAACCTGTTGGCCAAGACTGGTGTGTGGAAGGAGCTACGAGATTTGGTGGATGGGCATGACAAGGCTGCCTACGCTGCAGGAGAGGTGGGTGGTGCAACATGCTTGCTAGTTGCTAGTAGGCGTGCTATCATCTAGGCTATTGCTATACTTGACCCATGACAATGCAATGCCAGCTCCACTCATCAAAACTTTGATATGTTATTGTGTAGGTCCAGCACACTACCAAGCGTGCCAAGCTCATCACCGCTGAGGATTGGGAGCGTGCAAAGCCTCACATGGACCCCCGCAACGCCAAGGGCTTGGTGACGCGTGTGCTGGTTTTGCTGGGCTACCTTCTCCTTATGCGTGGAGGAGACCTCCAAGGTCTCCTTGTCAGCCATGTCGAGTTCCAGCAAGACTCCAAGACTAAGCGCACTGTGATCAAGATCAGTGAGCTCGCTTGCAAGAACAACCAAGGTGGCATTGCGGACGCCAAGCGGGATCCTATCGCCAAGATTCTTCACCCTGCCCATCCCTCACTCCTCACTGGAGACACCTTTGGTGATGCTGAGGTGTGCCCCGTGGCAGCGGTGCGTCTTCTGTTGTCCAAGCTGCCACAGGGGTGGACAGGCCATCTCTTTCTCCAGCCCGCTCGCCGTGTAGGCGACCCTGGGCCATCGGACTGGTACACCCGTCAGAACCTTGGCATCCACTCCATTGCGGACTACATCAAGGAGGCAACTGGCAGCACCTCGCATGCGCTTAAGCGCACCAGCACCACGGAGTTGGTGAAGGCAGGCAAGGCACCCACGCTGATTCAAAAGATGGGTGCATGGAAGCAGCTTGACAGCATCATCAGCTATGCTGAGCATGACAGCCTAGATACAGCTGATGCAGCAATGGGTCTGCAAGCTGCCATGGGTGCAGCTACAGTGGCAGCAGTTGCTCCGACGCATGTTGCAAGCAGCGTTGCCTGTGACCCTGAGCCTTTCACCCCTGCGAATGTGCCCCGCTCCGTCCCCGCAGCTCAGGGAAACTCACCCCCACTCCTTACTACCCCTGCAATTGGTGCAGCAGCTCCCCCCTCCCGTGCTGACGTGGCCCCGCATACCACCCCAGTCCCAGCTGCCTACCCCTCTGCACCCAATGAGCCCTTATACCACCCGTCTGTGGGCTACTACACGCCGGTTGCTTGCCCAACTAGTGGCGTCTCCATCCCTGCCACTCCCATGGCGCCCTTCTCTCGCCATGCAACCTGCAACCCTACCCAACCTGCAACCCTACCCTACCCCCACCCCCACATGGCCAACGCGGTGCCCTACCCCCACCCCTACATGGCCAGCGCGGCGCCCTACCCTCACATGGCCAGCGCAGCGCCCTACCCCCACCCTCACATGGCCAGCGCGGCGCCCTACCCTCACACAGCCAGCGCGGCGCCCTACCCCCACCCCCACATGGCCAGTGTGGCGCCCTACCCTCACATGGCCCGCGCGGCGCCCTACCCTCACATGGCCAGCGCGGCGCCCTACCCCCACCCCCACATGGCCAGCGCGGCGCCCTACCCTCACATGGCCAGCGCGGCGCCCTACCCTCACATGGCCAGCGTGGCGCCCTACCCCCATATGGCCAGCGCGGCGCCCTATCCCCACCCCCACATGGCCAGCACATCACTCTGTGCACCATCCCCTTATTTGCACCCTCCAGCCCCTGGGTACACAGTATCAACTTTCTACTATGCATGAGTTGCTGTGAAATAATGAGGTCGTTGTATTGAGGGACCCGATATGCTGCTTATTGTGATAGCAAATGAGGGCGACTATACAAACCTGGCTATGTATGTAAGATTGACCCGATGAGGACCCAATATCAACCCGGATTATGAAGAATTATTTGATCCTGTATTTTGCTTACACTTCAGATATACATACGTATTTACTGTATTCGTAGTTCCGTAGGGTATTCCGTAGGGGCAGGGTCATCATTTTGCGAAAGTGAGTATGTAGTTTGGTGCACAACAACTATAGAAACGCCCGCTAGGGGTAAACATGTTCAGAATCTCAACCAATAGCAGTGTCATGACACATATATATGCCATATATATGCCAGCCAGTTATGCATGCCGTTAGCAATGTGCTTCTACTCTGTGCGCCAAGCATGTGTCCAAACCCCTCGTGTGGCAGCTGTGGGTGCAGTTGTGTAGTCAGCCATGGGCTCCTACTCGACCAATCATGTGTGCCACGCATGTGTGGCCATGTGCTCCTACTCTGTAAACCATGTGTGCATAGTTTAATCCCCTCGTGCTAGCTTTCTCTACAACATCACCACCTCCTCCTCCTCCTCCACCTCCAGGCATGCTTGTGACAGCACTGGGCTGGGCTGGGCTGGGCTGGGCTGGGCTGGGCTGGGCTGGGCTGGGCTGGGCTGGGCTGGGCTGGGCTGGGCTGGGCTGGGCTGGGCTGGGCTGGGCTGGGCTGGGCTGGGCTGGGCTGGGCTGGGCTGGGCTGGGCTGGGCTGGGCTGGGCTGGGCTGGGCTGGGCTGGGCTGGGCTGGGCTGGGCTGGGCTGGGCTGGGCTGGGCTGGGCTGGGCTGGGCTGGGCTGGGCTGGGCTGGGCTAGGCTGGGCTGGGCTGGGCTGGGCTGGCTGGGCCCTCGTATGCATCTGTGCTGGCTGGGCCCTCGTATGCGACTGGTGCAGCACAGGCTCAATCTTATTCCAGAAGCTGGCGCTGCCCTTCCGCTTCATGGCTGTGAGCTCGGCTAGCATTTATACGGTCGCCACATCTCTCGTATGCATCATCCAACGCAATGAATGCCATCGGGTATCGCAGCGACTTATATATGACCCGCGGTTACGGCCACACCGGCAGTAACGGTGACTTGTGCGTCCTGCGTCCTTTGCAATCTCGCGATTTTGCCGTCGCGTGTACGGTTCAAGCGTGAAAACTACGGTCAAACCTACGGTATTGTACGGTCAACCGACGTACCTACGGCTGCCTACGGATACACGGTGGTCGGGGTACGCTACGTATATACTGTATATACGTACCTACGTATATACGCCGCTACGGTTCTGGCCAACCCTAGCTATGTGTTTAGGATATGAGATGCCTTTCTTTCCTGGGATGAGCAGGATAGTGGCCGTGGCCTCCTCCATTGTGGCAGAGTGTATTGCATGTTTGATGCATTTTAGGGCCAGGGCATCCTCAGCTGGGACGTTCCATGTAGAGAGCCCTGTGTGTCTCACGAGGAGGCAGTTGTGGTGTGCCCCATAGGCTGTGTCGTTGATGTCTGGGCTCCAGTAGGTAGTGGTCTCAGCCCTGACCGTGAGTGGATTGGCCCATCTCTGGACGGTGCTGGGAAAGTACTGTGTGTTGTAGAGGGTGGTGATGGCCTTGTTTTGTGCTGCTAGGAGTGGTTGGGGGGTGCTTTGTGTATTATTTCTACGTAGGAGAGCTGCTAGCTCCATGGCTGGGTCCCGTGGGTGTGGTGTGTGCTGCAGCCATGTGGTAAGATTTTGGTAATTGGTCTTGTTGATCAGGCCCACTGTGCGCCCCGCCTCATCATGGGCTACTACGTGTTCAATGAGGCTGTGTTGGGGCAGGTTGGGTCCTTGGCTCCCTCCACACATAGCTTGGGTGGTGATGTGGGAGTGATTCTGGAGTGTGATTTCACACCTTCCCGTCCCGACGATGTCTGTTTGCGGGTCAACCGGTGAGGTGTGGAATGTGGCTCTGGAGTGCAGGTCGGTGCAGCGGGGTATCCAGGTGTGGGGGTCGGGCAAACCCTGCCGGGTATGCTCTGGGAGGGCCGCGTCGAGTGGTCGGCGTCTCGCCTCTTGTCTCTTACTATTGTCCGCGTCGTACTCGTTCTTCTTATCGGTGTAGTCGATATGTGCTAGAATTAGCGGCTTAGGTTCAGTTGTGGGGTGCCAGTGGGCCTTTATTAGGTCCGTCTCCACTGACTTTCGCATGGCGGTTTTGAGGTCATCTTCGCCGTGTGCGCAGACTGGGCAGAGCCAGTGGTCGTCCCTCGCTTGCCCCGCTAGGCCTGTCTTGGCTAGGCAGGCCGGGTGGTAGGCTCTCATGCAGATGTTGCACATGGGGCTGTCCTCTTTGGGTTCCCAGCATAGTTCGCATGTGCAAACATGTTCTGCATCTGCTCTGCAGATGTCTTCTGTGTGGGCGGGCGTGTAGCCTTCCTTCTTGTACATTTGGAGAGCCCATTTCTCTATGATGGTGGGCCTCCAGTGGACGTTGTAATAGCTTTCTTGGTTGATGCCGTTCCAGTGCCATCCGTCAATGGCAGTGATGGACTCTTGGTGGTCATACATGGCTCCTAGCATGATCCCTAGCTGCTCGTTTTTGTGTTGGCGTGCAGTAACGGCTTTCCATGTACTGAGATTGGCCAGGGTTATGATGGGTATGTGTGTCACTACGTCAGGGATGGTCTGGGTGTGGAGAAAGAAAGACTAAGAGAGAGACTAAGAGAGAGAGAAAAAGAAAGACTAGACCATGTCTCGAGCAAGCTACCCCCTCCCTACCTCAAAGAGGCAAGCAAACCCCACCCCACCACCCCACCACCAAACAGCGTCCAAACCACCCTAGAACGGTAACTACACCCCCCCAAGGAAAGACGTCCAAACACCCCCCACACCCCCACCCTCAGCAACCCCTCCACCTCGCCGACCCTAGGGACCCCCGGACAACACAACATACACCCCTAGGCCCCCCAGCACCAAGGCACAACCCTCGCTGCCCCTCCGCCCCCACTAAACGAACACAAGAACCTAACCTAGGGCTCCCCAGAGACCTAACAGCCTCCAACCCCTCAAAACACTCAGAACCCCTAACAAGCTAACCCAGCTCAAGCAAGAGGGGCAAGGAAGGGGACGGGCCACTGCAAGGACAGGCGCACAACTAGCTCACCCGCCCCAAACGCCCTCTCCTCCCGCTGCCTGGCCCCCGCTACTATCCCCCCGGCCTCCCCTCCCCCTACCCTCTCCAGCGCCCTCTCCTCTGCCCCCTCCTTGGCGAACCACCCTCCTGACGGCTCCGGCCACAATCGGTCAAACTGGTCTGCGCCAAGCTCCGGGTCCGTACCCCTAAACCAGGTGGAGGGCACCGCTCCACAAAGGCCCACCCGGATGTCTCTGCCTACCCGGTGCCAGTCGCGTTTAACAGCGGAGGAGAGGGTGAGGACGACCTCCTCTGCCACTCGTTGCGCCACCATCTGCGGCTGGAGGGCTGTAGCGGCCCCGGAGCTGCGGAGACGCCACACCGTGCCTAGATAGGCCACGCGCAACCTGAGCCACAGCAAACGGTCTGGGGGCTGGAAGGGGGGAGCCTCGCTGCGGGTGGGGCGGCCACTGAGGAGCAGGAGGGCATCGCCGGAGGGGGGGCGGGTGCCGGTAAGGTGGCCGTACACATCCAACACCCACTCCCAGACCGGAGCCACGGCGGGGCAAGTGAGGAAGGCGTGGGTGAGGGTCTCCAGCTGGCCCGGCTGGCAGAGGCGGCAGGCGGATGAACCCGGGGCAGCAGCGCCCTTAAGGATGTGGCCCCACAAGGCCCCAACCATGAGGCTGCCGTGGAGCACCCGCCAAGCCACGATGGCATGCTCCCGGCGGAGGGTGGGGTCCATCAGCTCCTTCCACACCTGGAGACAGGACTGGCCCGGTCTAGTGGCTGCGGCCAGCTCATCCACCGTGCCATCGGGGGGGACTTGCAGGGTAGCTGGCTGCCTACCGGTGCGCCGGGGCCCTTGCTGGGCCTCCAGCTGCCGCTCCGCCCGCTCGGCTGCTCGTTGCTCCGGGGAGGGGCGGGGAGGGGCTCTGGCGGAGGTGTCTCGCCAGCGCGGCGCCTGGCTGCCTTGCACTTCCTCTGGGAGCAGCTCCTCCGCGTCCCTGCCTTGCTGCTCCCGCTCTTCCGCTGCTCGCTGGGCTGTAACTTGCTGAGCGCTGGCCTGCCACCGCTCCTCCAGCTCCCTGAACGCCCCTCCGTCAACTGCTGTCCCCTGAGCCACCCCGGCCTCCCGTGGGGGGCGCCTACCCCAAAGCACCGGCCACAGGCCCCCCCCAGGAGGGTAGAGCGCGTCAACGCTGACTCGCTGGAGCTGGTGGAGGCGCACCTTGGCATCCCTGACCGTAAACTCCAAGAGGGTGGTGGTGCCCAAGCCCCACACCTGGGGATCCAGCTGCAGGTGGGCCCAGGGGCCTAGGAGCCACTCCTCCTTGGGCCAGGGAGGGGGCCCGGCCTTATGCGCTGGGGCTCCACCTTGCCCTCCTGCTCCACACCCTCCCTGCCCCCCACCCCTGCCCCTACCCCCGCTCCCTCCCCTGCCTCTGCCCCTCCCCCCCCCCCTATCTACCCCCCCCTGCCCCTGGCCCTGACCACCCTCCTGCCCTTGCCCGCCCAGGCGCCCTGCAGGCAGAGGACGGAGGTGGGTAGCTCGCTCCTCCGGTGTCAAGAGGTAGTTGGGCTTGTTCAGGCGGGCCACCGCAGCCGGCTCCCAGACTGCCCCCTCCACCACCTGGAACGTCCCCAGGGGCCCCTGACCCGTGGGGTTAAGGGGGAAGAGCCGCCCGTTGGGGGCCACCCAGTGGGAGGGATGGAGCGCGGGGTGGCACCGAGCCACGAACCCCACCCCGGGCCCCACCCTCAGGCATTCCCAATCAGGCGGGGGGGGGTCACGGAGGTCCACCCACTGCTGCCAGGGCTCCGGGAGGCAGGCTCTAACCAGGTCAGCAGCCCACCGGGTGACACCCTCGAGCTGAGACTGCCGCTGAAGGGCCTCCCGCACGTGGCGGACATGGGTCCAACCCTGGCTCTCTGCCTCCTGCCTAGCAGAAGGGATCAGGCGGATCAGAGGGTTGAACCACAACGGTTCCGCCATCACTGAGTAGAAGGATAGACTCTCTGGGGGTACCACCCGGAACAGACGAAGTTGGGCCAAGGCGGCCACGTGAGCTTGCAGCCGCGGGGTGATAATGCGCAAGGGAGGGGCGCTGGGGTCTGTGATGACCCAGGTGCTGAGGCCGTGGCGGGGGTCTGCCAAAAGGCTGTGGGTAAGGGGTTGCCAAGGGCGCACCCGGGGCGACCAAAGCTGGGCCAACATCTTCGCCCGCATGGCTGTACTGATGACCCCTAGGTCTGGGAGCCCCACCCCTCCCTCCCGCCGGGGCATAACGCAGATGGCCTCGCTAGGGTACAGGCGGTTGCTGTTGGGGCTGCGCTCCTGGGGAAGGTCTGACGCAGCGACAAAGCGTTTGATGGCAAGGGCCATGGCATGCGCCAAGGCTGTGGGAGGTTGCACGGCGGCCATCTGGTAGATGACCTTACTGGCCAGGCACTGCTGAGCCACCTGTACCCTCCCAAGCAGGTTGAGGCCCAAGGGCTGCCAAGGGAGGGAGGCCGCTGTGATGGCAGCTGCAGCACCACCATAGGCGGCCTCGCCTGTGGCAGCGTAAGAGGTCGCCCCTAGGGGGACCCCCAGGTGGCGCACCACCAACCCCGGCGGCGCGGCGCGGATGACCCCCCCTGCCCCTGCCCCTGCCCCTGCCCCTGCCCCTGCCCCTGCCCCTGCCCCTGCCCCTGCCCCTGCCCCTGCCCCTGCCCCTGCCCCCGCCTCTACCCTTCCCCTCTCCCCTCCCCTCCCTTAGCGCCTCCCCTCCCCCCTCCCTCCCCTCCCACCCTTGCCAACCCTGCTCCCTCCGCCCCCAGGGCCTCCGGCTCGCCCTGGCTGGTCACTGGTTGGACGCACGGCAGGGCCACGCTCTTGCTCACGCTCAGCGCTGGGCCGCCTGCGGCGCGGAACCGCTCCAAGGCCTCCACCACCACTTCCCCGTCCTTGACCCGATCCGCCACCAGGATGGTGAGGTCGTCCGCGTACTCCTTGGTGGGAAGCGCGGGGGTCAGGGTGGCAGCGTGCATGGCCAGGGGACTAGTGGGAAGAGCGGGGGTGGTGATGCGACCCGCCCGCTGGAGCGAGCTGAGGTAGCTAACGAGCGGTTGCAACACCACACACCAGTACAACGGGGAAGCCCCACTGCCCTGTAGAAGCCCAGAGGCCAAGGGGAAGCTGTCGGTGAGGTAGCCGTTGACGAGCACCTGGCTGGTGGCCCCCCGGTGCAGCAGCTGCGCCCAGCGCACGTGCCCCTGCTGGCTGAACCCCATGGCCTCTAGCGTGTCCTGGAGCAGGCTCCAGGAAACGTTGTCATAGGCCCCTGCCAGGTCCAGCAACAGAAGCCAGGCAGGGCTGTGCTGCTGCTGGAGCCACTCCAGCAAGCCAAGGTGGAACTGCACGCTGTCGTTTGATGTCCCTCCCCAGGATGAAAGCTGACTGGGAAGGAGAGACCAGCAGGTCCAGCGGCAGCTGCAGCCTGACCTCTAGGGCCCGGGCCACCAGCCGCACATCGCAGTTGAGCAGCGTGATGGGGCGGTACCCCGCCACCTGGTCTCTAGGCTTGCCAGCCTTGGGCACCAGGGTAATGACCCCAGTAAGGAACTCAGCCAGGGGGGCTGGGTCGCTCGTATCTGCCAGAGCCTCCCTCAGCATGGCCCGCAAAGGGCCCACCAGCTGAGGCCAAAGCCGGTCGTACACCTCCATGGGCAGCCCGTCTAGCCCCGGGGCCTTGCTGTGAGCACTGCCCTGAAGGGCCCGACCCAGCTCCTCCTCCGAGAGCATGGGATCTCCCCCAGGCCCTTCCGCAGCCCTGGCCTGAGCGGGGGTGAGACGTGAGGTAAGGCAGTTAAGCAGAGTGGCGCGCGCGGCTGGGTCGATGGCCTTTGCAGCGTAGACTCCGGTAGGCGCGGCGGCTGAATAGTGCTGTTCAAAGGCCTGGCACGCTGAGCGCACCCCGTTTGGAGTGGTGAGGTCGGCCGCCAAGCCGGGCTGCCCGGGGAGCTGAAGGGAGGAGATGAGGGTGGGGGTGTGCGCAGGCTGGTCGCGGTGGTAGAAAAAGAAGGAGGAGCGGTCGCCATACACCTGGTCCAGGACAGCGCTGGCTAGCAGGGACTGATGGGCCACCTGCACGCGCTCCCCCACCCCGGCTAGGGCTGTCGTCTCACCGAGGTGCTGCGCTGCAAGCACCTCTGCCTGGCCGGCCTGCTCTGCTAGCTGCAGTTGGCGCACGAGGTGGGCCCTTGCAGCCAAGGCTGCCTTCTCCCTGCGCTGCCGCAGGTCACGCCTAGCTCGGCGCTTGGTCCGCAGGAACTGCTGGGCCCGCAGGGCCATGCCCTGCTTGATGCGGGCCCACCTGGCCCTGTACCCGTCCCTAGGCTGCGTCCCCAGCTGTCTGGCGGCCTCATGGTGAGCGTCCTCCGCCTGCAGGTACCCCTTGAGATAGTCCAGCAGCTCAGGGTCGTCAAGGTGGGCGGGCTGCAGCTGCCAGGGGGCGGGGGCAGTGAGGGGGGGGTCGGGAGGGCACAGGGAGACTGAGACGGGCTGGTGGTCGGTGGGCACCGGCCGCACCCCCAAGATGGTGCTGTCCAACTGCCACTGAGCTAGGCCCTCCGAGACATACCACCGGTCTAGGCGGGCGCCTGTCTGCCAACGCTCACTGAAGTGAGTGAGGTCCCTGGTAGAGGGGGGGCGTAGCTGCCGCCAGGCGTCCACCAGGCCCCTCTCCGTCACCAGCTGCCTCAACTGCTCTGCCCCCTGGCCCCGGCTACCCACCCAGGCCTCCCCGTGCTGAGAGCCCTGCGGGACCCCTACCCTATCCCAAGGGGAGAGGATGCAATTGAAGTCACCCCCCATGATGATGAGGCGGCCCTCCGCAGTTGGGGGAAGGCAGGCGGGGAGGCAACCAGAAAAGAACGTGGAGCGCTCCGACTGTTGCGCTGGGGCATACACGCACACCAAGGAGACGGGCCTACCAGCCAGAACCCCGTCCACTCGCAGGACCCGTCCCTGGGCCGCCTCTGCCTGCAGCTGCACCTGGGTGCACCCCTTCTAGAGGGTGGAGGGCTTCACGAGCACTAGGCAACCCTGGGAGCTGCCGGTGCCGGGAGTGTAGAACCACTGACCACGCCAGGCTGGCTTGGCCCCGGAGAGGGCTTCGGCCCACTGCCACACGCTTTCCGCCTTGTGGCACTCTTGGAGGAAAACCACCTGCGCCGGGCTGTCAGCGGCCCAGTCTAGCAGAGCCTGAAGCTTGTGCGGTTGGGCTAGGCCCTGCACGTTGAGGGTGACCGCCATAAACCTGGCAGCCACACCTGGGCGCTGCATAGCTAAGCTAGGTTCGCCCCCGCGCGGGCTACGCGTGTGTGGAGGAGGGAGGTTGGGCTAGGAGGAGAAGGCTGACCTGACAGGGGGTGGGGGATGGGGGGAGGGACGGAAGTGGCCTCAATGCAAGCCAGCTTTGCCCCAGGGCGACGAAGGCGGACCCGGGGCTCACGACTATAGATGGCTAGTGGGGGCCGAGGGGGAAGAGGACCGAAGAGCAGACCCTCTTCATCCTGGACACTTACTCGCTCTGGCTGCTGCCGCTTTGGCACCCTGGGCCTCTCCTCTTGGGGGCAAGGTGACTCAACTACAGGGTTGGCAGAGGCCCCCTGCGAGCTGGCTAGGCTGGTGGTGGGGCTGAGCAGGCCGTAGCGGAGCGTGTGTGGGGTCCCACGGCCAAGGTGGGTAGCACGCTGCCTGTCGGCTTGCCGCTGCCAAAGCTGAGCCTCCCTCTCATCAGAGCTAGAACTTGAAGAAAGAATGCCAAAGCGGCGCCGGCGAGGCCCACCTTGGGCTAGCTGGGCTGCTGGCTGTGTAGAGCCTCCCCTAGGCCAACGCTGAGCCTCCCGCTGACGCTCCTCCCTAACGGCCCTCCTGTCATCCGGAGAAGGGCGCGGAGAGGCCCTAGCGACGCTGACAGACCTGCGAGGAGGCTGACTGCCATGGAGCTCTACGGCCCGGCCTCGCGCGAAGACAAGCCGGCTGTCCACCCCGCTCGAGGGACTGACTTCTAGCGTTGGGAGGGGAAGGGTGGAGCCAACACTAAGGGCGGCGGGGTCCGCTAACTCAGCGTCCATGAGGGAGGGAGGGCTGCCGGAAGGGGCTCCACCTACCCACTGCCCGGCCGCTACTAGGCCCCTGGCTGTGGCAGCTCTGAGCTTTTTGGCCGCAACCTTGCCTCTGGAGGCCAGCACCGCGCCCTTGGTTAGGGCCTTCTCCAGCAGCCCCAAGTTACATGGGAGGCGAGGGGAGGCTGGCAGGGGGGGACTGGGAGGGGAGCTCATGGCGATGGGTCCCTCAGGGTGGAGGGAGAGAGGAGAAAAGGAAAGAGGGTTGGCCAAAGGGAGGTGGGGGGGGCCAGAGGGTTGCACAAAAGGTAGAGAGGTAGGAGGGGGGTGACACATGGGGTCAGGTACAAAAGGAGGCAGGTGCGTCCGGGCCACAAAGGCCCCTGGGGCTTTGGGCTGGAAGGTGGTGGACGTAGGGAAAATGGTAGGGATCAGGGGGTGGGAAAGGCGGGGACAGTCCAGAGCCATCGGGGTAGCTCCAATCCCCGCCGTAGCCGCAGCCGCAGCCCCAGCCCCAGCCCCACCCCCAGCCCCAGCCCCAGCCGCAGCCCCAGCCCCAGCCCCAGCCCTAGCCCCAGCCCCAGCCCCAGCCCCAGCCCCAGCCCCAACCCCAGCCGCTACCGTAGCCCCAGCCCCAGCCCCAGCCCCAGCCGCAGCCGCAACCCCAGCCCCATGCCTAGCCCCGGCCCCAGCCTCAACCTTGGCCCCAACTGTAGCTCCTGCTCCCGCCCCATCCACATCCCCAGCCCCCGCCCCCGCCCCAACCCCAGGCCCAGCCTCTGCCCCTGCCCCTGCCCCTGCCCTAGCTCCAGCCCCATCCACCCCCCCAAACCCAGCCCCAGACCTAGCCCAAACCTCAGTCCCCTCCCGGGCCCTCGCCGCAGACCGAGCTGTAACCCCAACCCCTACTCCTGTCCCCCAACCCCGCTGCTCTGTGTCACCCCTTGAGGGAACTTGGGCAGCCCATGACGGGCCTAGCCACTGGCCCCCGGGACGCTCCGTAACAGCTGGGCCCCAAGAGCAAACAAACCGGGGATGCCTCCCACGTGAGGGAGCTGACGGGCGGATTCCCAAACCTTTAAGCCCACGCCCTGTAGCCCCTGACTTGACCCCTGACCCTGACCCCGCCCCATCCTCTCCTCCCACCTCTGACCCCGCTACTTCCCCCGCCCTTGCCCCTACCCCCGCCTCCATCCCCGCCTCAAAGCCGGGGTTGGGGCTACGGGAAGCCAAACCCTCCACCTGCAGCTCCCGAGCCCCCTCGACCCAAGCCGTGCCACCTCTAGCTGCGGTGGGAAGTTTGGGGGTGGCAGCGGGGTGAGGCTGCTGCTTTAGCTGTGCCCGCGAGACCTGCTCCACCCTGGCCGCCTCCGGCCTGGCCGAGCCTCCCCCCGCTGTGGTGCGCTGGGTGGGGGTGATAGTAACATGATCAGGGTCAGGGCTCAGGGTGGCAGGGCTGAGCGGCTGCTGCTGCTGCCCCTGGGAGCCGCCCACCACCCTGGCCACCTCAGGCCTGGCCGTGCCACCCCCCGCTGTGGTGCGCTGGGTGGGGGTGGCAGCAGCCTGGTCAGGGTCAGGGCTCAGGGTGGCAGGGCTGAGCGGCTGCTGCTGCTGCCCCTGGGAGCCGCCCACCACCCTGGCCACCTCAGGCCTGGCCAGGCCACCCCCCGCTGTGGTGCGCTGGGTGGGGGTGGCAGCAGCCTGGTCAGGGTCAGGGCTCAGGGTGGCAGGGCTGAGCGGCTGCTGCTGCTGCCCCTGGGAGCCGCCCACCACCCTGGCCACCTCAGGCCTGGCCGTGCCACCCCCCGCTGTGGTGCGCTGGGTGGGGGTGGCAGCAGCCTGGTCAGGGTCAGGGCTCAGGGTGGCAGGGCTGAGCGGCTGCTGCTGCTGCCCCTGGGAGCCGCCCACCACCCTGGCCACCTCAGGCCTGGCCGTGCCACCCCCCGCTGTGGTGCGCTGGGTGGGGGTGGCAGCAGCCTGGTCAGGGTCAGGGCTCAGGGTGGCAGGGCTGAGCGGCTGCTGCTGCTGCCCCTGGGAGCCGCCCACCACCCTGGCCACCTCAGGCCTGGCCGTGCCACCCCCCGCTGTGGTGCGCTGGGTGGGGGTGGCAGCAGCCTGGTCAGGGTCAGGGCTCAGGGTGGCAGGGCTGAGCGGCTGCTGCTGCTGCCCCTGGGAGCCGCCCACCACCCTGGCCACCTCAGGCCTGGCCGTGCCACCCCCCGCTGTGGTGCGCTGGGTGGGGGTGGCAGCAGCCTGGTCAGGGTCAGGGCTCAGGGTGGCAGGGCTGAGCGGCTGCTGCTGCTGCCCCTGGGAGCCGCCCACCACCCTGGCCACCTCAGGCCTGGCCGGGCCACCCCCCGCTGCGGTGCGCTGGGTGGGGGTGGCAGCAGCCTGGTCAGGGTCAGGGCTCAGGGTGGCAGGGCTGAGCGGCTGCTGCTGCTGCCCCTGGGAGCCGCCCACCACCCTGGCCACCTCAGGCCTGGCCAGGCCACCCCCCCCTGTGGTGCGCTGGGTGGGGGTGGCAGCAGCCTGGTCAGGGTCAGGGCTCAGGGTGGCAGGGCTGAGCGGCTGCTGCTGCTGCCCCTGGGAGCCGCCCACCACCCTGGCCACCTCAGGCCTGGCCGTGCCACCCCCCGCTGTGGTGCGCTGGGTGGGGGTGGCAGCAGCCTGGTCAGGGTCAGGGCTCAGGGTGGCAGGGCTGAGCGGCTGCTGCTGCTGCCCCTGGGAGCCGCCCACCACCCTGGCCACCTCAGGCCTGGCCGTGCCACCCCCCGCTGTGGTGCGCTGGGTGGGGGTGGCAGCAGCCTGGTCAGGGTCAGGGCTCAGGGTGGCAGGGCTGAGCGGCTGCTGCTGCTGCCCCTGGGAGCCGCCCACCACCCTGGCCACCTCAGGCCTGGCCGTGCCACCCCCCGCTGTGGTGCGCTGGGTGGGGGTGGCAGCAGCCTGGTCAGGGTCAGGGCTCAGGGTGGCAGGGCTGAGCGGCTGCTGCTGCTGCCCCTGGGAGCCGCCCACCACCCTGGCCACCTCAGGCCTGGCCGGGCCACCCCCCGCTGTGGTGCGCTGGGTGGGGGTGGCAGCAGCTTGGTCAGGGTCAGGGCTCAGGGTTGCAGGGGGGGGCTGGTGTTGGGGGGGGAGGAGGCGGGGCTGCTCAGCCGGGGAGGGAGGGGTATGGTCTTGCCCTGTTTGAGGTGGGGGTAGGGGAGGAGGGGTAGTAGGCTGACCAGAAGGTGCAGAGGAGGGAGGGTGGGTGGCAGGAAGGTTGTGGGACTGGTCAGGGGGATGATCAGGGCGCCGTGGCGGGTGCCCAGAATGGGGGGGGGGGAGGGGGTGGAGGGGGAGGGGGTGGAGGGGGCGGTGGGGTGGGAGGCTGGCCTGCAGGCCCCTGAGGGGGCCTGAGAAGCTGCTCAGGGTCAGAGAGGGGGTCCTCTAGGGGCCGGGAGTCCCCACCCAGCTGGAAGACCTGCACCTTGCCCCAACCCCCCGTGGGTGTGGCGAACCTGCTAGGAAGGCGGGTCAGCTTGTCGTCCCCGACAGGGGTGGTCACTATGGCCTCCACAACGCACCCATTCCCCACCTCTGACCCTTTGAAACAGCTGGTGCGAGAGTGAGCTCCCAGGCGCTCACTAAGAACTGCTGCCGAGGACAGCTGCAGGGTCTCAGGCAGGCCAGGGGGAGGGGCAGGGCTGACCTCATACCCTACTGCCCTGAGCAGGGCTGCCACCAAGCCCACCTTGCTTGCTAGGGGACTGTTGTGATGGATGACCACTTTGACTGCCCCAGGGGGGGGGCCTGGATCCAGAGGCTCCACAGGCACCCACAGGGTCTCGCCTAGGAACTGCACCCGAAGCGAGGGTTGGGCAATCAGCTGGGCGTCTAGGCTCCTGCCTGCTGGACTGGTGTGGTCATGCACCAACACCAAACCGTGGTGGGGGTGGCCTGCAGAGTGAAGGCAAGACAGGGAGGCCACTGCCCTGCCCTCACGTTGCTTACGGGCTAGAAGGGCTGTGCTGCAGGCCTCAACAAAGGCTGCAACGTCGGCCTGGGGGGGAGGAAGAAGGGGGTGCTGCTGCTGGTACAGCTGCAAGCGTTCCCTGCAATGGCGGCCCAAAGGGACAAACCAAGCCCCAGCACTGAAGTGCTGAAGGGGTTGGGGCTGGATATGGGAGTCCCTGGTCAGGGGCTGGGCCGAGGAGAAAATGTAACGCTGCAGCACCTGTGCCAGCAGCTGAGAGGTAGCAGCTGGCTCCATAGGGTTCTCCGTGGCAGCCTGGGGGGCCAAAGGCGCAGGCAGGGGCACGACGTCAGCAAAGCACCAGCCAGGGGGTAAGACACTGGGTGATAACTTAGCTCAGCGTTCCCCCAATGACCCGGGGGTTGGGCTGGAAAAATAAGGGTGCCGGCTTGCACAGAGTGCAGCACACAAGGCGGGGTTTTCTTCTGGTGGTCTTCTCCTTGACGATGGAGGCTCCACTCCTGTTGTAGCTGCTGCTGCTGCTGCTGCTGCTGCGACTGAGGTTAAGATCTGCGCTGTAGTGCTAGGCTGAACGCGGAGCTGTGCTGCTGGGCTGCTGAGGAGCGATGCTGTGCTGCTACGCCCAAACTGCGATGCTGAACGCGAGGCTGTGCTGCTGGGCTGCTGAGGAGCGATGCTGTGCTTCTACGCCCAAACTGCGATGCTGAACGCGAGGCTGTGCTGCTGGGCTGCTGAGGAGCGATGCTGTGCTGCTACGCCCAAACTGCGATGTTGAACGCGAGGCTGTGCTGCTGGGCTGCTGAGGAGCGATACTGTGCTGCTACGCCCAAACTTATGTGGTTATGTGGGAGGTGCGTTCCTCTCTAGCCAGTCACACAGAAAAGTACCTCCTTGCACAAATCGGCAGCCTGGTCCCTGGGCAAGCTCAAGCCCCACCTCCCTGCTGCCGCTGTCACCTCAGCCTGCACAGCCATTGCACGCCACAGTGCCAGCAGTGAGGCCATAAGGAGGGCTGACTGGCGTGACTGGAGCAACCTGCTGCATGGCCTGGCCACAGCTGGCATGCAGTGCAGCAGCAGACCAGACCTGACCTGGCTGTGCGAACAGGCGGTGCAGCTGTTGCCTGAGAAGCTGGCCTGGGGTGCTGCTGGCCAGGACATCAGCATGACACTGTGGGCCATGGCCAAGTCAGGCTATGCAGGCAGTGCCCAGCCCCTGCTGCAGTCAATCACAGCTGCCATCAGGCAGGGTGAGGTCATGAGGGAAGCTGAACCTCAGCAGTGGGCCAACCTGATCTGGGCTGCCAGCAAGCTGCCTGGCTGCAGGGAAGAGGCAAGGTGTAGCATGTCCATGCGGTCATGCAAATCTGGATCTGAGATCTCCTCATGCAAGTGTAAGATCTGAACTGGTGGTGGTGTTCTGAGGCTGGGTTCAACTCCCAGGCAGACTTGACATCCTTGACATCCTTGACTACGCCCTAGTCTGCTCAGGCGACCTCTTAACACTATTGACCGCTGTAGCCTCACGCTACAGTGGTTTCCGACCGATACCCTGGCTGTGGATGGTTCTTGGGTAGGTCGTGCGGCATTGTGCGATTCGCTACAAGGAGAAGACTACGTGGGCTGGTGGAGACAGTCCGGTGGATTACTCGAGTTCCCATTTTCACCGGATCAACAACGCGATGGAGGCTGTTCGCCAACAACTGGCCGATACTACTATGACTGATCCATCCGGCCCGGGCGACACATCCGTGCGCGGGGCAAACGGCGGTCAGGATACTGAGGCACTGCGGAAGCAGGTGGCCGAGCTGCAGGCTCAACTGCGGCGTTTGGAAAGAGGCGGTGATACAAGGCCTTACGGTGGCAGTCCGGGGCAGAGCAATGAAAATCGGGCGAGGCCCGTGGGCAATGGAGGCCCTTGTGGTGGAAATGTGGGCGATGGAGGCCCTTGTGGTGGAAATGAGGCCAATGGCCGTGAGGAGGCCAGGCAAGGGCCGAGTGGTGGCCCGGTGTGGCCCAGTGGCATTGAGGCGAGTGCAAAGCAGCTGTTTGGCGCTGTGGGACAGCATGTTGTGAAGACCACAGTCGTGCCACCTGAGAAATGGAAACTTGATGATGCATTGCACGGCAGAGATTTTGATGCATGGCTGATGGAGCTTCGTGCCTACTGCTGTGCTGCACAGCAACCATTGCTGGTGGGCGTAATGACAGCGACACAAGGTGACCTCAAGAACGCTGTGATCCAACTGGTGAGTAACCTGAAAGCTCAAGGGAAGGAGCTGACTGATGATGAGCTGGTGTCATACTTGAGAAAGGCTACTGGCAGTAGTGGACAAAATACTGAGGAGGACCTGATGGAGAAATTGGTGAAGGGAGAGTACCAGCAGAAGGGTAGTGAGCTGATGTCCTACAACCTGCAGTTCAGCTTGCTTGCCATGCGCCTGCACAAGCTGCCAGAAAAGCTGCTGTGCATGTACTACGTGAATGGTCTGAGGCCTGACTTGAAGCGTGACTGTGCTCGAACCCAGGAGGGCAAGCGATGGGACTCAGTGGATGCATTGATGCAGTTTGCTCGGGGTCGTGAAGTGGCTATGCGCACTGCGAAATTGGCTGCAAGTTTCTCGCCCTCTGCTGCTGCTCAAGTGACGGAGAGTGTTGACGATGCTGATGAAGAAAATGGAACTGCTGCAGTGTTTGTGCGACGAGGAAGAGGCCGGGGTGCTTTGAGAGGCCGTAGTGTTGGCCGTCCTCCCTCGCAGGCACTGATTGACAGCATGGTGGAGAGCATCCTGCGTGAGGTGCAGGAGCTGCGCAGAGGCTGGCAGAGGCCACGTGAGGAAGAGGAGCGCAGAAAGAGGCCTAACCATGGCAGTGGCAGTGGCTTTGGTGGCAACAGCCACGGAGGCAGTGGCAGCGGTCATGGAGGCAGTGGCAGCGGCCATGGAGGCAGCGGCAGCGGCTATGGAGGCAGTGGCGGTAGCGCCAGTGGCAGTGGCCTGGGTGGTGGATGGAGCCATGGTCACCAGCCAAGGGCTAGGCCAGCCTTCATTGAGGGGCCCAAGTGCGAGGCATGCAAGGGCTGGGGGCACAGGACTGAGGACTGTGCCAACAACAAATAGGGCTTTGCCTGGCTGGTAGATGGTGCTGAACCGCCAGGATGTGAGTCGATGGTTCTGTTCAATGAGGGCTCAATGTGTAAGATGCTCATTGACACCATGGATGCACCTACCGTGGCTGCAGCAGGAGCAGAGCTGCAGTTACCTTTTCTGTTCTGTGGAAGATATGGAGGAAAGCCGTGCAGGGTAATGATGGACACTGGTGCTACTCATAGCATCTTGAGCAAAGAGTGGTTGGATAAGCAGAAGAACCCAATGCTGACAAGGCACATCTTGGAGAGACCATTAAACTTGCTAACTGCAAACAACGACACAGTGCACATTCGTGAGCAGTTTGTGGGACCATTGGAGATACAGAAGAGCAAAGTGGGGTGCTTCGCCAAAATCATGCCAGGCATGCTGGCTGGTGTGGACTTGATTTTGGGGGCAGACTGGCTGTCCTACTATGACGCGGTGTTAAAACCAAAGCACGGAGTCTGCACCTTGCAGGCTACAAATTCGGGGAAACCGGAGAACTTGTTTGCGCTGCGGCCCAAGCATCTGCCGGGTTTTGCAGCTGTGGCAGAAATGGAGAAACAGCGCTGCAAGGAGGCTGCAGGAGTGCTGAGCGCAGGGCAGACTGCGAGGCTGTTGCGCCAGGGCTGCAGCAGCTGGCTAATGCTCGTGCAGCCTAGTGATGGCAATGATAAGGAGGGCTGGCACACAGGCAGCTTAGCAGCTGCAGTGGTGGGCTCAGAAGGAGCCAGGAGTGCTGAAGTGAATCCCTGGCTGGTACCAGCAGCACAGTTGGAGGGGCTGCTGGCAGAGTTTGCTGATGTGTTTGAGAGCATGCCTGAGGGGCTGCCACCTGATAGGAAGGTGGGGCACACCATTAGGCTGGAGCCAGGGGCGGTGCCACCCTATCGCCGCATGTACAAGCTGAGTCCTAGGGAGGACGCTGAAGTGAGAAAGCAAGTTGCTGAGCTGCTGGCTAAAGGGTTGATTGAGCCCAGTAGCAGTCCATATGGGGCACCCATCCTGTTTGTACAGAAGAAGGATGGCACCCTGAGAATGTGCATTGACTATCGTGCCTTGAACAAGCTGACAGTGAGAGATAGATACCCCCTACCAAGGATTGATGAGCTGTTTGACAAGCTGGCTGGCAAGAAGGTCTTTAGCAGCCTGGATCTGCAGGCAGGCTACCATCAAATCAGGATCACAGAGGAGGACGTGCCAAAGACGGCATTCTTGACGCCTGTGGGCCAGTTCCAGTTTAAAGTGCTATGTTTTGGGCTGACAAATGCTCCTGCTACCTTCCAACGGGTTATGAACACGGTGTTTAAGCCCCTAATCAACAAGTCGGTGCTGGTCTATATTGATGACATCCTGGTGATGAGTAACACCCCTGAAGAGCACCTGGTGCACCTGAGAGAAGTGCTGCAGCTCATGCGAGAGCACAAGCTTTACGCAAAAATGTCGAAGTGCGAGTTCAATCAGCCTAAGTTAGTGTTCCTGGGGCACATCGTGGGCGGCGATGGTATCGCCGTTGACCCTGCGAAGGTACAGGTGGTGAAGGACTGGTCGGCGCCACGCAGTGTGAAAGATTTGCAGGCGTTCTTGGGCTTAGCAAACTACTTCCGAAGGTTCATTCCCAATTTCAGCGCAATCGCCGCACCACTCACAAATTTGACGAGCAAGGAGGCCGCAGCAAAGTGGGCAGTGTTCGCTGGGGCTGAACTGGCCGCTTTCAATGCTTTGAAGGAAGCTCTATGCTCCGCACCTGTATTGGCCCTGCCTGATTTTACAAAAGCCTTTGTGGTGTGCACTGATGCATCCCTACTGGGCACGGGCGGTGTGTTGATGCAAGAAGGCAGGCCCATAGCCTACACCAGCAAGAAGCTGTCACCTGCAGAGACCCGGTATACCACAGGAGAGCAGGAGCTGCTGGCCATTGTTCGGGCAGTGAGAGAGTGGCGGTGCTATCTAGATGGAGCAGTTGATGTTACAATTGAGACAGATCACAACCCTCTCATCTACCTGCAAACACAAACAACGCTGTCTAGAAGGCAGACGCGGTGGATGGAGGAATTGTCACGTTCCAAGTATGAAATCAAGTACAAACCTGGAGTGCACAACGTGGCTGACCCTATCAGCCGCAACCCGGCTCTGGCCCATCAAGATACACCTGCTGGCTGTGACAACATATCTGTGGCTGTGGCAGTCTTGTCTCCATGGGCTGATGGCCTCATCACGGTCATGACAACAAGAAGCCAGGCCGCCCGGCTCCATGAGAATGCTGAGATGGAGCGGGTGATTGCCCGAGAGGCTGCGTACCGTGAGGGCAAGCTGGCGCCCCGTGACCTGTCTAGTGCCCGGCTGCTGCCTCCTGCGCGCCCAGGAGCACATTCAGGTAGAGACAATGACCATCGCTCGGGCTACAAGGTCCTACATGCCGACTTGGTTGAAGCCCGGCTGCATGCGCGCCCTAGAGCACAGCCAGGTGGGGAGGAAGATCTGGCTAGTGCCCGGCTGCTGCCTAATGCAAGCCCTGGAGCGCCCAAGCGGACCACCCAACATGCTGACTTGGCTGAAGCCCGGCTGCATGCGCGCCCTAGAGCACAGCCAGGTGGGGAGGAAGATCTGGCTAGTGCGCGGCTGCTGCCTAATGCAAGCCCTGGAGCGCGGTCGAGTCAAGCGGACCACCCACCTGAGGACCTGGCTAGTGCCCGGCTGCTGCCTCCTGCGCGCCCAGGAGCACAGCCAGGTGGGGGGGAAGCCCTGCAGCGCACCACACCACAGCCAACCACAAGCAAGCAAGGTGAAGGCAAGCCGGGCAGTGACCCACTAACATTACTGCAGGCCATCAGGAGCGCGTATGTTGATGACGAGCGCTTCAACAATGAGGCATACACGTCCCAGCTACACAGGCTGGAGGGGCTGTGGCTAACTGAGAATGGCAAGGTGGTGGTACCAAACAGCAAGCCCTTGAGGCAAAGGGTAATGCGCACCATGCATGACAACCAGGCAGCAGGTCACCTGGGTGTATCGAAGACTCTTGACCAGGTGACACGCTGGTTTGACTGGGCTGGAGTGTCGGAGGATGTGCGGCACTACGTGCGCAACTGCCACTCATGCCAAGTGAACAAAGCCAGCTCCTTGAAGCCTGCTGGCAAGCTGCAACCGCTGCCTATACCCTTGCGGGCCTGGGACAGTGTCTCCATGGACCTCATTGTCAAGCTGCCTGCAAGTGGGCCACAGAAGTATGACTTTATTCTGGTGTTTGTTGATAGGCTGACTAAGATGGTGCACCTGGTCAAGACGTGGGAGAGCATCACAGCCCCTCAATACGCGAAGCTGTTCATTGAGCACGTGTTCAGGCTGCATGGCATGCCCAGAGACGTGATCAGCGACCGCGGGCCCCAATTCAAGAACCATTTCTGGGCTGAGGTGGCAAAGCTGCTCCGGGTGCAAGTGAATCTGTCTAGCGCCTATCATCCCCAAACAGATGGACAAACAGAACGCATGAACCGAGTGGTGGAAGAAATGTTAAGACATTACATCAGGCCGGACCAGAGGGACTGGGCAGATCACTTACCCCTGGTTGAATTCGCCATTAACAATGCGAGGCAGGAGTCGACCCGCTTCACTCCATTCTATCTAAATTACGGCTACCACCCGCGGAGAGCTGAGCTGCTAGACCTGCCACAGAAGGTGCCACGAGCGCATGACTTTGTCCTGAACATACGGCGAGCTGTGGAGCAGGCTAGGCTATGCTTAGAGAAGGCGCAGAAGCGCCAAAAGGTGTATGCGGATGGGAAGCGGCGTCATGCGACTTTTGCTCCTGGCGACATGGTGCTCCTGAAACCCGGTGTCCGTAAACTGAAGCCACGCTATGTCGGTCCCTTTGAAGTGCAGTACATGGTGGGAGAGTCAGCTGTGAAGCTGGAGCTACCTCAGCAGTGGTCTCGGTTCCACGACGTGTTTCATGTGTCTCTAGTGAAGCCCTACCGCTCTGATGGGTCAAGCGCAGTGCCTGGTGTCTCCAGTCCCCCTCCAGAGCAGTGGCTTGACGGAGAGCCTGTGTATACTGTTGAGAGGGTGCTGGACCATCGGCTGGTAAACACAGGCAGGCGCAAGGGCAAGGACAAGAAGAGCGAACCCAAGAAGCCCAGGCTGGAGTTCTTGGTGAAGTGGCAGGGTTATGGTGATGAGCACAACACGTGGGAACCTAGGTCCCAGTTAACAGGCTGCCAAGAGCTGCTGAGGCAGTATGCAGAGGAGTGCAACCTGGGAGCCGACATGGAGGAGGCTGATGATCAGACCTGATGCGTGTGTGGGAACTCGAACACCAAGCGCTAGTATGCGCGAGTGACGGCACACCAGTGCCTGAGCGGGGCAACCACCAGTTAAGGTCAGCTGAGGACAGCTGAGCCAGGTGGGGAGGAATGTAGCATGTCCATGCGGTCATGCAAATCTGGATCTGAGATCTCCTCATGCAAGTGTAAGATCTGAACTGGTGGTGGTGTTCTGAGGCTGGGTTCAACTCCCAGGCAGACTTGACATCCTTGACATCCTTGACTACGCCCTAGTCTGCTCAGGCGACCTCTTAACACTATTGACCGCTGTAGCCTCACGCTACACAAGGCAGCTGCTGGACCAGTTTGCAGTCAGGGCACTAAGGGTGGTTGTAGGGGATCAGTAGGGCTGATCCCCGTGTTTGAATAAGAGTGAGGATAAGGTTTAGTCAGCTACTTAGGTTGCATTATGGGCTTTCCTCGGGACTCGAGTAGTGAACCAGCAGATATCAAGAATGTAAGAACCAATGCACCTCCGAGTCCCGTTACAATGATGCCTACTCAATCGGGAGGCAGCCGCATGTCGGCCGCCTCCGCCAAAACCAGCTAGAACCAGCGTGCTTCTTGGCACGCTTCTCAACGTAACCGTGTTGCTCAACACGCCTGGAGTTAACTACTCGTCGTCGAGACCTTTTTGTACTGCAAGCTCGTCGACTTGCACATCTCCTCTGCCTTCCGCGGCGTCCGTCTCAGCAAGCAGCCATCTGGAGCCAGCCTACGCCGCAACCCCTCCATTCTGCCGCAAGTCTTCGCATTTCACTGCCTCCGGAGCTGGATTTCCTCTTCCTCGCTCTTGACCGCACGCCCCATGTCGTTCCAAGCTCGAGAGCCTTTGAAGACTTCCCAAGTACAGCTTGCACAGTGCTCAGTGCTCTGGCAAGCCTTAGTCATTTTCCTGGCTCTTCCTTCTGCTTTGCAACAGCTCAACATCAGCTGCATGTAGGTGTTGCCCTCATGGCTGATTAGTTCATTGTGCACATGTTTCATCTGTGCAACCTCCCTGCCATGCCTTGCCCTGTTTCCATACATGTGCAACATGGGCTTATACTCTTATGCCAGCTGCATGTAGGTGTTCACCTCATGGCTGGCCTGCTCCTTGTACACGTGTCTCCTAGCCACCGACCTAGCCATCCCCTTATCCGTGTGATCCGTTTCCAGTTGCATGTAGGTGTTCACCTCATGGCTGGCCTGCTCCTTGTACATGTGTCTCCTAGCCACCGACCTAGCCATCCCCTCATCTCCTTGTGATCTGTTCCCAGTTGCATGTTGGTGCTTACCTCATGGCTGACCTGCTCCTTTTACAAGTGTCTCCTAGCCACCGACCTAGCCATCCACTCATCTCCTTGTGACCCGTTCCCAGCTGCATGTAGGTGCTTACCTCATGGCTGACTTCCTTGTACAACCCGCACTTCCTATGTGCATTCCTTGTCACTCCCATGCGTGTGCCGTGTGCCATGCATCAGTACTCTTCCGTGTTGGCTACATGTAGGACCTAACCTCATGGTTGAGGGTGACAGCCCTGTCTTACAGTTTGTGTTCACACCACACCCCAACCTTTGCTTTCAGTTTGCATGGTTGAGTTGTGGGTAGGCAATGTCTGGGGGCCAGACATTCTTGTAGTGGGGGAGAATGTAGGGGATCAGTAGGGCTGATCCCCGTGTTTGAATAAGAGTGAGGATAAGGTTTAGTCAGCTACTTAGGTTGCATTATGGGCTTTCCTCGGGACTCGAGTAGTGAACCAGCAGATATCAAGAATGTAAGAACCAATGCACCTCCGAGTCCCGTTACAGTGGTGGCTGGCTTTAATGCTCAAGTTGTCAGCAACATCCTGTACGCCATGGGCCTGGTGCTGTGGTATGACAAGGAGGTCTGCAGGCAGCTGGCTGAGCGGGCATCCCAGACACAACAGGCTGCTAATGGTCAAGACCAGGCAAACAGCCTGTATGGCTTGGCCCGCCTTGGCTACCTGGACAGCTCAGTGCGCAGCCTGGCAGCAGGGGTGGCTAAGGCAGACCTGGCAGCCTTCACCACCCAGGCCATTACCAACCTGCTGTATACCAGGAGTACGTTCCTTGCCCTGTCCATCCACCAGGCAGTGTCATCAGGTCACAGCCAGCTGGCCAGTGAGCCGCAGCTGAACAGCATGGCAGCAGCACTGTGGAGGGAGTGCAGCAGGAGGGGAGCGGTTGAGGGGCAGTGGAATGATCTGGCATACACCCAATTGTGCACAGCCAGTCACTGGCTGCATGCCTGCACTGGAGGCCAGACGACCTTGGCTACATCACCAGCAGTTAGGGAGCTAGTTGACAAGGCTGCTGCACACCACACAAGCATCATGGGTGCACTACAAGCAGCGCTGCAGCAAAGTGATAATAGCCGCTTGGTCTTAGCGCTGGCAGCAGCCGGTCACAGTGAGGTGCAGCAGGCAGCACTTAGCCAAGATGGCACTCATTGCTCACAGCTGCTGGTGCAGGGGCCAGGGCTGACCCGGGGCATAGCAGTAGATCAAACCCTTAACTTCTTGCCCGATGGCTGCATGTCAGGCGTGGTGGCTCATGCCAAGCTGCAACAGCTGATCCACTGTGATGCAGCGGTTGTGGTCAACAAGGCTGCCTTTGACCAGCTGGCCAGTGACAGTGAGCGGGCAGCCTTCATGCGTGAGCAGGTGCGGGCCAGCCTGCCTGAGGCTGAGGCGTGGCGGCAGCTGCTGCAGGCAGAGGGGGAACACTGTGCAGGCCAGGAGGGGGCAACAGCTGCAACCACACCAGCAGCCCAGCAGCAGCAAGCAGTCAGCGTGTCAGCTGGGCAGCAGGCAAGGCAGCAGGGTGCACTGCCCCTGCCAGCTGCCCAGGCCAGGATTGCAGGCGCACTCCCATCACAGCGGGCAGGCCAGGCACCAGGGCTGATGCCCCGCCCAGTGCGGCCAAGGGTGTGAGTCATGGGTGGATGGCGCAGTGGGTGGAGGGGTTAGGGGCAGCTGCGGCTGGGTGGCTGAGGTGCAGTGCTGGCCTGGCCTGGCCTGGTGTGGGCTGGGTGGCTGGACTGCATGTTGTGTTGCGGCCCTGGTCTCAGGGATTTGGGGCCATCGTGGCCACTGCCCAGCAGCAGCGCAGTGAGTCAGGGTGGCCAGAGGGCCACTAAGTGAGGTGGGCCTTATTGGCTTCTTGGCTTTGCCAATACTGTAGCCAGTCACTGGGTAAGGCCAGGGCAAGGTAGGGCAAAGTAGGATCGCTGGTGCCCAGGGTGGTATAGTGGTACTTACGGTTGCTAACAATGTTAGACCTGCCTAGGACCTGCTGGCCGGCATTGCAACAACCTGTTGCTCCTGCTAAGAAACCACACCAAATGGTGCATGAGCAAAAGCCTACTTCTGTTACGACGATTCATGCTGTGTAAGAGCAGCCCAGTCAATAATTGCAGGAACACGTTCTTATCGTAACAGTTTGCGCTTTGCTATTTCTAACACCTGGCCCCGAACCCTCAGGAACGAGCACGGCAGCTCCCAGCCAGCTTCATTATTAAAGCACTTCCGACGCAGTGAAATAATCCTGGTCAATGTTGAGTTATCGCGTGCCACGGCCGGGCAGCAGTCGCATTATCCGCGCAGCTACCTCAGGAACACGAGCGAACCAGTTGATAAGTAGAGTAGCTGAGCTGGAGGCGCAGCCGATCACCCACGTGCCATGGTTTGAACGAAATTGCGACGGCTTCACGAAGGTGGCAGGTAAGAGCCGCGGCTCATCCGTTTCAGTCAGAGCGCAACCAGCAACGTCCACCTTTTGCTTCTGTACAGACTCCGTTGAGCTGGCACAAGCTATAGAATCTGGCAAGCACAGCAACAAAGTGGTTGCTGTGGAATTCCTGGCAGGCTGGTGCAGCAGTTGCAAAGGCAGCTACCCTGCGCTGTGCAAGCTCACCAAGGTGCAAGCTTCCTGTGCGAGCAGTTGTTGCTGTAGCCTGACACCCTTGCATGCCACATGAGCAATGTTTGCAGCTTCAGTCCAACCCCCCTTGACAAGCAATCCTGACGGAGCATGTGTGATGCACATTTGCAGGACCCTCGCTTGAACAGCAATGTCCTGTTTTACAAAGCAAACATCGAGGAGGAGAGCCTCTTTGGGTATGTGCCTCAGCCAGTGTCCTGGAAGTGGCAGGCAACTAGACAGTAAGCATGGCAGTAGGCATGCAAGCAGGCATGTAGACAGTAGGCGAGGTTGTCTAGGCTGTATTCATGATGGCCCTGGCCATTACTACAGTCATGCACATCCGGCCCCGTCATGTGACCCGGCTACCTCCTGACTGTCATTCCAAGTCCAGCCATACTCCGTTGTGAAAGCGTCAGGATTGCTGCAGCACAGCACTTCTAAAACTGCAGCTACCTTTGTATGCCATTTAGGAGTGGCAGCTCCTACATCATGCTACTGACCCTTGGTGGTGGTGTAGCTCTGAACAGCAGCAGCAACACTATCACAATCATGACCGGCAGCAGGTGCAGCAGAAGCAATACTACAAGAGTCAAGGCGAGCAGCAGGAGCAGCAGCAGCACCCACTACCAGGCCATTCTTGGCACGCATCACCAGCAGTTGAGACCATTGAAGTCTGATTGTGCCCCGGTCTAGTCTTCCTTGCCAGCCACCTTCACCAGCCTGTCCGATGTGGCTGTACACAAAGCAGACCCTGCTGGTGTGCTCCCAGGTGGGTGAAGCAGCATGAGGTGCGGGGCCTGCCCCACATGGCAGTGTTCAGCCCTTCGGGGGAACTGCTGATCGGACTATCCTCCTCCAACAAGAAGATGGCCCAGGCAAGTCTAGGCTAGTGCTAGCCTGCTGCAGGCTCCGCATAGCTCGGCCAGGCTGTGACTGGGCAGCAGCTCGCAAGGCAGCTTAGGGTGATGCCAGGCAGGCAGGCCGCATGGAGCCAAGCAAGCAGGCTGGGTGAAGCCGGGCAGGCAGGCTGGGTGGACTGTGCCTGCTGTTCCCTCAGCAGCTTGCAGGGCCAACCCTGCCTCTTAGCATTGCCACCAGCATCAGCTTCCAAGCTCATTGCAGTATCTGACAGTACCTTGTGACCCGCATGGATTGAATCTGTTGGAAGTGAGGTTGCCCTGCTTTGCTTGTGGCCCAAGGGCCCTCATTGAGCTGGCTCTGCCGATGGTGGCAGACGGGCACTTGGCAGAAGCACCGGCAGCGGCAGAACTGCCCTGCCATAGGTGGTGGCACTCAGCATACGGTAGGGGCAGGCCATTATTGCCTGTGAGGTGGCAGAACACTGCTGATGATGGCGGAAGCTTTTATATCGGGATCTCCCAGCATTTAGGTGTTTGAGGTTCTTGGCAGGTAAGAAGACTCGTCCACAGAGTGTGGCAGTCTGACACGCCAAGGGGCCATTCAACACATGCCACCCATAAAGCAGCTTCAACTATCATGCAGCCCAGAAACACATAGAGTCATGCACGAGCTTACCCTGCTATTGTGCCCTGTCAACTGGTGAATAAGCGCCCTAGCTTCCTTACACTCTCCCCTAACTTTCCTAGCACACACCCTGTGGCAGCTGCCTGGCCCACAGGCTGATAGGTCCATGAGCTTTGAGGGACTACCCACTAAACATAGACACATGATGAGTACATGGCAATGCACTGTTATAGCTGGTCAGGAGGCCAGCCTAACAGAATCTGGCTTCCGTACTCTTGTGGTCACCACTACACATTGTGGGGCTGACCGCAGTTGCCTCATCGTATGTGCCACAGGGCCACTGCCAGGTGGCATTATTGGTCAGCTCTGGCCTAGTACAGCAGTTTGATAAACAATCAAATCATTACATCAGGAACATGGGTTGACATTGTGAGATGAAACTGACTGTTCACACTGTGGAATGTCATGCATGCCAGGCTGTGCCAGTCCTTGTGGACCTGGTAGTGGATACTCAAGCCTTGCAGTTAATTGCCTGGTGGTTGTGTGGTGGTTGCTCCCAGGTGAAGGCAGGCTTGCACACCATCTTGGACCGCCCAGACTGCCGGCGCTTTGGCTTGGACCCTCAGTTCAATGTCATTGCCAAGGATTGAACCCCCAACCAGTGGTGTGAGCTGAGGCGTGCCGTCACTCAAACCGTCCACCACCTCCAAGAACTCTCCCTACCCTGACGTTACTCCAGTCACCTGCTTTAGACAGCACCACCCGCAGGCATTGAGACGGCCCTTCATCATGGAGACAGACCCAGCCCCCATGCTGGACACCCCTCTGCAACAATTCAATGGCACATATATGATGACATAGACGGACCCCTCTTCCCCAAGTGATGATGGCTTACCCCGCTTAACCTGTCAGCCGCTAGGCTGCTTGGCTGCCCCCCCCCCTACGGGTTTGGGAGTTTCTGCAACGCGCTTCAAAGCAAGGTGTACAGACAAAGGTGCAACATGGGCTCAACATGAAGTCATGCAAGTTCTCATTACTGTTATGGAAAGACATGGCATCCCTGATGGATCTCGTGGCAGTGCACCCTGATGCACCCTGGCAGTGCACCCTGATGCTCCCTGATGGATCTCGTGGCAGTGCACTCAAAGATGAAATATATGTCGTCATCCTCTACCCCCCCTGTGCATCTTGTGCATGTGCGATCAATGAAAGTAACCCCCTCAAACCGAGCCTTCTCCACCCCCAAACCGCTGTTGCCTAACCTGAACCTAGTCAAGCTCGTGCGGACTTCTGTAGAGAGCTGTCTGTTCAGCAGGTGTCAATGCCAATGCCGTCCCCATGCTTGAACCATGCAGCATACGAGCATCTCTCCCGATGCACCGTCTCAGGCAGTCCAGGGTCTGCCTCAAACCCAACCCAACCCCTACCCCACCTCTCGAGCCACTTGACTTTCATAGCCTTGGTGCCTAGGACCATGTCCGGGCTCAAGGTGAACTCACCCCCCATCAGCTCTCTGGCGGCAAGCTGGAATTGAGCACTCCAACTGGCGTGACACCTCCTGCCCAACTCCACATCTGCCTTGATGACCCTCATTAGCAGGTCGTTGTGGGGTAGTTTGGCACAGGCTTGTGAATCTTCAGATTTTCAGATTTGTGATTAATGCCAATGCCGTCCCCATGCTTGAACCATGCATTCCAGTGCCAGGAGACCAGACATTCTTGTAGTGGGGGAGAATGTAGGGGATCAGTAGGGCTGAATCCCGTGTTTGGATACGAGTGATAATAAGTTGAGTCAGATACTTAGGTTGTATTCTGGGCTTTCCTCGGGACTCGAGTAGTGAACCAACAGATATCAAAGATGTAAGAACCAATGCACCGCCGCATCCCGTCACACCACCCCGGGTCCTGTCTCAACCCTTGGCCCTCATAGGCTTCCTGGTCTCAGCTTCTGTTCCATAGCCAATACCCCTCCCCTCCATCCGGCCACATCGGTCACCCCTCTGGTGCACCCCATGAGTGAAGCATGCCTGCCTCCCCACTAGCGTCGCCATGGTGGTTAGGCGCATTCACCGCAAATGGCACACAACCCTTGGCCCCGTAGGTTTGTGCACTTGGCTCTATAACAGTGTAGGGAGTCCCGAATGTAACGTGCATACAAGTCTACAAGCGTTGTACGTTGTCATCTCATGAGTTCTTATCAATCGTTACACTGAATGGGGCTGGCGGTGAGGCACCTCCACGCGGTTTTTTTTTTTTGTTTTTTTTAAGAGAAAGAGATTACAGGAGAAAGAAAGACTAAGAGAGAGACTAAGAGAGAGAGAAAAAGAAAGACTAGACCATGTCTCGAGCAAGCTACCCCCTCCCTACCTCAAAGAGGCAAGCAAACCCCACCCCACCACCCCACCACCAAACAGCGTCCAAACCACCCTAGAACGGTAACTACACCCCCCCAAGGAAAGACGTCCAAACACCCCCCACACCCCCACCCTCAGCAACCCCTCCACCTCGCCGACCCTAGGGACCCCCGGACAACACAACATACACCCCTAGGCCCCCCAGCACCAAGGCACAACCCTCGCTGCCCCTCCGCCCCCACTAAACGAACACAAGAACCTAACCTAGGGCTCCCCAGAGACCTAACAGCCTCCAACCCCTCAAAACACTCAGAACCCCTAACAAGCTAACCCAGCTCAAGCAAGAGGGGCAAGGAAGGGGACGGGCCACTGCAAGGACAGGCGCACAACTAGCTCACCCGCCCCAAACGCCCTCTCCTCCCGCTGCCTGGCCCCCGCTACTATCCCCCCGGCCTCCCCTCCCCCTACCCTCTCCAGCGCCCTCTCCTCTGCCCCCTCCTTGGCGAACCACCCTCCTGACGGCTCCGGCCACAATCGGTCAAACTGGTCTGCGCCAAGCTCCGGGTCCGTACCCCTAAACCAGGTGGAGGGCACCGCTCCACAAAGGCCCACCCGGATGTCTCTGCCTACCCGGTGCCAGTCGCGTTTAACAGCGGAGGAGAGGGTGAGGACGACCTCCTCTGCCACTCGTTGCGCCACCATCTGCGGCTGGAGGGCTGTAGCGGCCCCGGAGCTGCGGAGACGCCACACCGTGCCTAGATAGGCCACGCGCAACCTGAGCCACAGCAAACTGTCTGGGGGCTGGAAGGGGGGAGCCTCGCTGCGGGTGGGGCGGCCACTGAGGAGCAGGAGGGCATCGCCGGAGGGGGGGCGGGTGCCGGTAAGGTGGCCGTACACATCCAACACCCACTCCCAGACCGGAGCCACGGCGGGGCAAGTGAGGAAGGCGTGGGTGAGGGTCTCCAGCTGGCCCGGCTGGCAGAGGCGGCAGGCGGATGAACCCGGGGCAGCAGCGCCCTTAAGGATGTGGCCCCACAAGGCCCCAACCATGAGGCTGCCGTGGAGCACCCGCCAAGCCACGATGGCATGCTCCCGGCGGAGGGTGGGGTCCATCAGCTCCTTCCACACCTGGAGACAGGACTGGCCCGGTCTAGTGGCTGCGGCCAGCTCATCCACCGTGCCATCGGGGGGGACTTGCAGGGTAGCTGGCTGCCTACCGGTGCGCCGGGGCCCTTGCTGGACCTCCAGCTGCCGCTCCGCCCGCTCGGCTGCTCGTTGCTCCGGGGAGGGGCGGGGAGGGGCTCTGGCGGAGGTGTCTCGCCAGCGCGGCGCCTGGCTGCCTTGCACTTCCTCTGGGAGCAGCTCCTCCGCGTCCCTGCCTTGCTGCTCCCGCTCTTCCGCTGCTCGCTGGGCTGTAACTTGCTGAGCGCTGGCCTGCCACCGCTCCTCCAGCTCCCTGAACGCCCCTCCGTCAACTGCTGTCCCCTGAGCCACCCCGGCCTCCCGTGGGGGGCGCCTACCCCAAAGCACCGGCCACAGGCCCCCCCCAGGAGGGTAGAGCGCGTCAACGCTGACTCGCTGGAGCTATTGGAGGCGCACCTTGGCATCCCTGACCGTAAACTCCAAGAGGGTGGTGGTGCCCAAGCCCCACACCTGGGGATCCAGCTGCAGGTGGGCCCAGGGGCCTAGGAGCCACTCCTCCTTGGGCCAGGGAGGGGGCCCGGCCTTATGCGCTGGGGCTCCACCTTGCCCTCCTGCTCCACACCCTCCCTGCCCCCCACCCCTGCCCCTACCCCCGCTCCCTCCCCTGCCTCTGCCCCTCCCCCCCCCCCTATCTACCCCCCCCTGCCCCTGGCCCTGACCACCCTCCTGCCCTTGCCCGCCCAGGCGCCCTGCAGGCAGAGGACGGAGGTGGGTAGCTCGCTCCTCCGGTGTCAAGAGGTAGTTGGGCTTGTTCAGGCGGGCCACCGCAGCCGGCTCCCAGACTGCCCCCTCCACCACCTGGAACGTCCCCAGGGGCCCCTGACCCGTGGGGTTAAGGGGGAAGAGCCGCCCGTTGGGGGCCACCCAGTGGGAGGGATGGAGCGCGGGGTGGCACCGAGCCACGAACCCCACCCCGGGCCCCACCCTCAGGCATTCCCAATCAGGCGGGGGGGGGTCACGGAGGTCCACCCACTGCTGCCAGGGCTCCGGGAGGCAGGCTCTAACCAGGTCAGCAGCCCACCGGGTGACACCCTCGAGCTGAGACTGCCGCTGAAGGGCCTCCCGCACGTGGCGGACATGGGTCCAACCCTGGCTCTCTGCCTCCTGCCTAGCAGAAGGGATCAGGCGGATCAGAGGGTTGAACCACAACGGTTCCGCCATCACTGAGTAGAAGGATTGACTCTCTGGGGGTACCACCCGGAACAGACGAAGTTGGGCCAAGGCGGCCACGTGAGCTTGCAGCCGCGGGGTGATAATGCGCAAGGGAGGGGCGCTGGGGTCTGTGATGACCCAGGTGCTGAGGCTGTGGCGGGGGTCTGCCAAAAGGCTGTGGGTAAGGGGTTGCCAAGGGCGCACCCGGGGCGACCAAAGCTGGGCCAACATCTTCGCCCGCATGGCTGTACTGATGACCCCTAGGTCTGGGAGCCCCACCCCTCCCTCCCGCCGGGGCATAACGCAGATGGCCTCGCTAGGGTACAGGCGGTTGCTGTTGGGGCTGCGCTCCTGGGGAAGGTCTGACGCAGCGACAAAGCGTTTGATGGCAAGGGCCATGGCATGCGCCAAGGCTGTGGGAGGTTGCACGGCGGCCATCTGGTAGATGACCTTACTGGCCAGGCACTGCTGAGCCACCTGTACCCTCCCAAGCAGGTTGAGGCCCAAGGGCTGCCAAGGGAGGGAGGCCGCTGTGATGGCAGCTGCAGCACCACCATAGGCGGCCTCGCCTGTGGCAGCGTAAGAGGTCGCCCCTAGGGGGATCCCCAGGTGGCGCACCACCAACCCCGGCGGCGCGGCGCGGATGACCCCCCCTGCCCCTGCCCCTGCCCCTGCCCCTGCCCCTGCCCCTGCCCCTGCCCCTGCCCCTGCCCCTGCCCCTGCCCCTGCCCCTGCCCCTGCCCCTGCCCCTGCCCCCGCCTCTACCCTTCCCCTCTCCCCTCCCTTAGCGCCTCCCCTCCCCCCTCCCTCCCCTCCCACCCTTGCCAACCCTGCTCCCTCCGCCCCCAGGGCCTCCGGCTCGCCCTGACTGGTCACTGGTTGGACGCACGGCAGGGCCACGCTCTTGCTCACGCTCAGCGCTGGGCCGCCTGCGGCGCGGAACCGCTCCAAGGCCTCCACCACCACTTCCCCGTCCTTGACCCGATCCGCCACCAGGATGGTGAGGTCGTCCGCGTACTCCTTGGTGGGAAGCGCGGGGGTCAGGGTGGCAGCGTGCATGGCCAGGGGACTAGTGGGAAGAGCGGGGGTGGTGATGCGACCCGCCCGCTGGAGCGAGCTGAGGTAGCTAACGAGCGGTTGCAACACCACACACCAGTACAACGGGGAAGCCCCACTGCCCTGTAGAAGCCCAGAGGCCAAGGGGAAGCTGTCGGTGAGGTAGCCGTTGACGAGCACCTGGCTGGTGGCCCCGGTGCAGCAGCTGCGCCCAGCGCACGTGCCCCTGCTGGCTGAACCCCATGGCCTCTAGCGTGTCCTGGAGCAGGCTCCAGGAAACGTTGTCATAGGCCCCTGCCAGGTCCAGCAACAGAAGCCAGGCAGGGCTGTGCTGCTGCTGGAGCCACTCCAGCAAGCCAAGGTGGAACTGCACGCTGTCGTTGATGTCCCTCCCCAGGATGAAAGCTGACTGGGAAGGAGAGACCAGCAGGTCCAGCGGCAGCTGCAGCCTGACCTCTAGGGCCCGGGCCACCAGCCGCACATCGCAGTTGAGCAGCGTGATGGGGCGGTACCCCGCCACCTGGTCTCTAGGCTTGCCAGCCTTGGGCACCAGGGTAATGACCCCAGTGAGGAACTCAGCCAGGGGGGCTGGGTCGCTCGTATCTGCCAGAGCCTCCCTCAGCATGGCCCGCAAAGGGCCCACCAGCTGAGGCCAAAGCCGGTCGTACACCTCCATGGGCAGCCCGTCTAGCCCCGGGGCCTTGCTGTGAGCATTGCCCTGAAGGGCCCGACCCAGCTCCTCCTCCGAGAGCATGGGATCTCCCCCAGGCCCTTCCGCAGCCCTGGCCTGAGCGGGGGTGAGACGTGAGGTAAGGCAGTTAAGCAGAGTGGCGCGCGCGGCTGGGTCGATGGCCTTTGCAGCGTAGACTCCGGTAGGCGCGGCGGCTGAATAGTGCTGTTCAAAGGCCTGGCACGCTGAGCGCACCCCGTTTGGAGTGGTGAGGTCGGCCGCCAAGCCGGGCTGCCCGGGGAGCTGAAGGGAGGAGATGAGGGTGGGGGTGTGCGCAGGCTGGTCGCGGTGGTAGAAAAAGAAGGAGGAGCGGTCGCCATACACCTGGTCCAGGACAGCGCTGGCTAGCAGGGACTGATGGGCCACCTGCACGCGCTCCCCCACCCCGGCTAGGGCTGTCGTCTCACCGAGGTGCTGCGCTGCAAGCACCTCTGCCTGGCCGGCCTGCTCTGCTAGCTGCAGTTGGCGCACGAGGTGGGCCCTTGCAGCCAAGGCTGCCTTCTCCCTGCGCTGCCGCAGGTCACGCCTAGCTCGGCGCTTGGTCCGCAGGAACTGCTGGGCCCGCAGGGCCATGCCCTGCTTGATGCGGGCCCACCTGGCCCTGTGCCCGTCCCTAGGCTGCGTCCCCAGCTGTCTGGCGGCCTCATGGTGAGCGTCCTCCGCCTGCAGGTACCCCTTGAGATAGTCCAGCAGCTCAGGGTCGTCAAGGTGGGCGGGCTGCAGCTGCCAGGGGGCGGGGGCAGTGAGGGGGGGGTCGGGAGGGCACAGGGAGACTGAGACGGGCTGGTGGTCGGTGGGCACCGGCCGCACCCCCAAGATGGTGCTGTCCAACTGCCACTGAGCTAGGCCCTCCGAGACATACCACCGGTCTAGGCGGGCGCCTGTCTGCCAACGCTCACTGAAGTGAGTGAGGTCCCTGGTAGAGGGGGGGCGTAGCTGCCGCCAGGCGTCCACCAGGCCCCTCTCCGTCACCAGCTGCCTCAACTGCTCTGCCCCCTGGCCCCGGCTACCCACCCAGGCCTCCCCGTGCTGAGAGCCCTGCGGGACCCCTACCCTATCCCAAGGGGAGAGGATGCAATTGAAGTCACCCCCCATGATGATGAGGCGGCCCTCCGCAGTTGGGGGAAGGCAGGCGGGGAGGCAAACAGAAAAGAACGTGGAGCGCTCCGACTGTTGCGCTGGGGCATACACGCACACCAAGGAGACGGGCCTACCAGCCAGAACCCCGTCCACTCGCAGGAGCCGTCCCTGGGCCGCCTCTGCCTGCAGCTGCACCTGGGTGCACCCCTTCAAGAGGGTGGAGGGCTTCACGAGCACTAGGCAACCCTGGGAGCTGCCGGTGCCGGGAGTGTAGAACCACTGACCACGCCAGGCTGGCTTGGCCCCGGAGAGGGCTTCGGCCCACTGCCACACGCTTTCCGCCTTGTGGCACTCTTGGAGGAAAACCACCTGCGCCGGGCTGTCAGCGGCCCAGTCTAGCAGAGCCTGAAGCTTGTGCGGTTGGGCTAGGCCCTGCACGTTGAGGGTGACCGCCATAAACCTGGCAGCCACACCTGGGCGCTGCATAGCTAAGCTAGGTTCGCCCCCGCGCGGGCTACGCGTGTGTGGAGGAGGGAGGTTGGGCTAGGAGGAGAAGGCTGACCTGACAGGGGGTGGGGGATGGGGGGAGGGACGGAAGTGGCCTCAATGCAAGCCAGCTTTGCCCCAGGGCGACGAAGGCGGACCCGGGGCTCACGACTATAGATGGCTAGTGGGGGCCGAGGGGGAAGAGGACCGAAGAGCAGACCCTCTTCATCCTGGACACTTACTCGCTCTGGCTGCTGCCGCTTTGGCACCCTGGGCCTCTCCTCTTGGGGGCAAGGTGACTCAACTACAGGGCTGGCAGAGGCCCCCTGCGAGCTGGCTAGGCTGGTGGTGGGGCTGAGCAGGCCGTAGCGGAGCGTGTGTGGGGTCCCACGGCCAAGGTGGGTAGCACGCTGCCTGTCGGCTTGCCGCTGCCAAAGCTGAGCCTCCCTCTCAACAGAGCTAGAACTTGAAGAAAGAATGCCAAAGCGGCGCCGGCGAGGCCCACCTTGGGCTAGCTGGGCTGCTGGCTGTGTAGAGCCTCCCCTAGGCCAACGCTGAGCCTCCCGCTGACGCTCCTCCCTAACGGCCCTCCTGTCATCCGGAGAAGGGCGCGGAGAGGCCCTAGCGACGCTGACAGACCTGCGAGGAGGCTGACTGCCATGGAGCTCTACGGCCCGGCCTCGCGCGAAGACAAGCCGGCTGTCCACCCCGCTCGAGGGACTGACTTCTAGCGTTGGGAGGGGAAGGGTGGAGCCAACACTAAGGGCGGCGGGGTCCGCTAACTCAGCGTCCATGAGGGAGGGAGGGCTGCCGGAAGGGGCTCCACCTACCCACTGCCCGGCCGCTACTAGGCCCCTGGCTGTGGCAGCTCTGAGCTTTTTGGCCGCAACCTTGCCTCTGGAGGCCAGCACCGCGCCCTTGGTTAGGGCCTTCTCCAGCAGCCCCAAGTTACATGGGAGGCGAGGGGAGGCTGGCAGGGGGGGACTGGGAGGGGAGCTCATGGCGATGGGTCCCTCAGGGTGGAGGGAGAGAGGAGAAAAGGAAAGAGGGTTGGCCAAAGGGAGGTGGGGGGGGCCAGAGGGTTGCACAAAAGGTAGAGAGGTAGGAGGGGGGTGACACATGGGGTCAGGTACAAAAGGAGGCAGGTGCGTCCGGGCCACAAAGGCCCCTGGGGCTTTGGGCTGGAAGGTGGTGGACGTAGGGAAAATGGTAGGGATCAGGGGGTGGGAAAGGCGGGGACAGTCCAGAGCCATCGGGGTAGCTCCAATCCCCGCCGTAGCCGCAGCCGCAGCCCCAGCCCCAGCCCCACCCCCAGCCCCAGCCGCAGCCCCAGCCCCAGCCCTAGCCCCAGCCCCAGCCCCAGCCCCAGCCCCAGCCCCAGCCCCAACCGCAGCCCCAGCCCCAGCCCCAGCCCCAGCCCCAGCCCCAGCCCCAGCCCCAGCCGCTACCGTAGCCCCAGCCCCAGCCGCAGCCGCAACCCCAGTCCCATGCCTAGCCCCGGCCCCAGCCTCAACCTTGGCCCCAACTGTAGTTCCTGCTCCCGCCCCAGCCACATCCCCAGCCCCCGCCCCCGCCCCAACCCCAGGCCCAGCCTCTGCCCCTGCCCCTGCCCCTGCCCTAGCTCCAGCCCCATCCACCCCCCCAAACCCAGCCCCAGACCTAGCCCAAACCTCAGTCCCCTCCCGGGCCCTCGCCGCAGACCGAGCTGTAACCCCAACCCCTACTCCTGTCCCCCAACCCCGCTGCTCTGTGTCACCCCTTGAGGGAACTTGGGCAGCCCATGACGGGCCTAGCCACTGGCCCCCGGGACGCTCCGTAACAGCTGGGCCCCAAGAGCAAACAAACCGGGGATGCCTCCCACGTGAGGGAGCTGACGGGCGGATTCCCAAACCTTTAAGCCCACGCCCTGTAGCCCCTGACTTGACCCCTGACCCTGACCCCGCCCCATCCTCTCCTCCCACCTCTGACCCCGCTACTTCCCCCGCCCTTGCCCCTACCCCCGCCTCCATCCCCGCCTCAAAGCCGGGGTTGGGGCTACGGGAAGCCAAACCCTCCACCTGCAGCTCCCGAGCCCCCTCGACCCAAGCCGTGCCACCTCTAGCTGCGGTGGGAAGTTTGGGGGTGGCAGCGGGGTGAGGCTGCTGCTTTAGCTGTGCCCGCGAGACCTGCTCCACCCTGGCCGCCTCCGGCCTGGCCGAGCCTCCCCCCGCTGTGGTGCGCTGGGTGGGGGTGATAGTAACATGATCAGGGTCAGGGCTCAGGGTGGCAGGGCTGAGCGGCTGCTGCTGCTGCCCCTGGGAGCCGCCCACCACCCTGGCCACCTCAGGCCTGGCCGTGCCACCCCCCGCTGTGGTGCGCTGGGTGGGGGTGGCAGCAGCCTGGTCAGGGTCAGGGCTCAGGGTGGCAGGGCTGAGCGGCTGCTGCTGCTGCCCCTGGGAGCCGCCCACCACCCTGGCCACCTCAGGCCTGGCCGTGCCACCCCCCGCTGTGGTGCGCTGGGTGGGGGTGGCAGCAGCCTGGTCAGGGTCAGGGCTCAGGGTGGCAGGGCTGAGCGGCTGCTGCTGCTGCCCCTGGGAGCCGCCCACCACCCTGGCCACCTCAGGCCTGGCCGTGCCACCCCCCGCTGTGGTGCGCTGGGTGGGGGTGGCAGCAGCCTGGTCAGGGTCAGGGCTCAGGGTGGCAGGGCTGAGCGGCTGCTGCTGCTGCCCCTGGGAGCCGCCCACCACCCTGGCCACCTCAGGCCTGGCCGGGCCACCCCCCGCTGCGGTGCGCTGGGTGGGGGTGGCAGCAGCCTGGTCAGGGTCAGGGCTCAGGGTGGCAGGGCTGAGCGGCTGCTGCTGCTGCCCCTGGGAGCCGCCCACCACCCTGGCCACCTCAGGCCTGGCCAGGCCACCCCCCCCTGTGGTGCGCTGGGTGGGGGTGGCAACAGCCTGGTCAGGGTCAGGGCTCAGGGTGGCAGGGCTGAGCGGCTGCTGCTGCTGCCCCTGGGAGCCGCCCACCACCCTGGCCACCTCAGGCCTGGCCGTGCCACCCCCCGCTGTGGTGCGCTGGGTGGGGGTGGCAGCAGCCTGGTCAGGGTCAGGGCTCAGGGTGGCAGGGCTGAGCGGCTGCTGCTGCTGCCCCTGGGAGCCGCCCACCACCCTGGCCACCTCAGGCCTGGCCGTGCCACCCCCCGCTGTGGTGCGCTGGGTGGGGGTGGCAGCAGCCTGGTCAGGGTCAGGGCTCAGGGTGGCAGGGCTGAGCGGCTGCTGCTGCTGCCCCTGGGAGCCGCCCACCACCCTGGCCACCTCAGGCCTGGCCGTGCCACCCCCCGCTGTGGTGCGCTGGGTGGGGGTGGCAGCAGCCTGGTCAGGGTCAGGGCTCAGGGTGGCAGGGCTGAGCGGCTGCTGCTGCTGCCCCTGGGAGCCGCCCACCACCCTGGCCACCTCAGGCCTGGCCGGGCCACCCCCCGCTGTGGTGCGCTGGGTGGGGGTGGCAGCAGCTTGGTCAGGGTCAGGGCTCAGGGTGGCAGGGGGGGGCTGGTGTTGGGGGGGGAGGAGGCGGGGCTGCTCAGCCGGGGAGGGAGGGGTATGGTCTTGCCCTGTTTGAGGTGGGGGTAGGGGAGGAGGGGTAGTAGGCTGACCAGAAGGTGCAGAGGAGGGAGGGTGGGTGGCAGGAAGGTTGTGGGACTGGTCAGGGGGATGATCAGGGCGCCGTGGCGGGTGCCCAGAATGGGGGGGGGGAGGGGGTGGAGGGGGAGGGGGTGGAGGGGGCGGTGGGGTGGGAGGCTGGCCTGCAGGCCCCTGAGGGGGCCTGAGAAGCTGCTCAGGGTCAGAGAGGGGGTCCTCTAGGGGCCGGGAGTCCCCACCCAGCTGGAAGACCTGCACCTTGCCCCAACCCCCCGTGGGTGTGGCGAACCTGCTAGGAAGGCGGGTCAGCTTGTCGTCCCCGACAGGGGTGGTCACTATGGCCTCCACAACGCACCCATTCCCCACCTCTGACCCTTTGAAACAGCTGGTGCGAGAGTGAGCTCCCAGGCGCTCACTAAGAACTGCTGCCGAGGACAGCTGCAGGGTCTCAGGCAGGCCAGGGGGAGGGGCAGGGCTGACCTCATACCCTACTGCCCTGAGCAGGGCTGCTACCAAGCCCACCTTGCTTGCTAGGGGACTGTTGTGATGGATGACCACTTTGACTGCCCCAGGGGGGGGGCCTGGATCCAGAGGCTCCACAGGCACCCACAGGGTCTCGCCTAGGAACTGCACCCGAAGCGAGGGTTGGGCAATCAGCTGGGCGTCTAGGCTCCTGCCTGCTGGACTGGTGTGGTCATGCACCAACACCAAACCGTGGTGGGGGTGGCCTGCAGAGTGAAGGCAAGACAGGGAGGCCACTGCCCTGCCCTCACGTTGCTTACGGGCTAGAAGGGCTGTGCTGCAGGCCTCAACAAAGGCTGCAACGTCGGCCTGGGGGGGAGGAAGAAGGGGGTGCTGCTGCTGGTACAGCTGCAAGCGTTCCCTGCAAAGGCGGCCCAAAGGGACAAACCAAGCCCCAGCACTGAAGTGCTGAAGGGGTTGGGGCTGGATATGGGAGTCCCTGGTCAGGGGCTGGGCCGAGGAGAAAATGTAACGCTGCAGCACCTGCGCCAGCAGCTGAGAGGTAGCAGCTGGCTCCATAGGGTTCTCCGTGGCAGCCTGGGGGGCCAAAGGCGCAGGCAGGGGCACGACGTCAGCAAAGCACCAGCCAGGGGGTAAGACACTGGGTGATAACTTAGCTCAGCGTTCCCCCAATGACCCGGGGGCTGGGCTGGAAAAATAAGGGTGCCGGCTTGCACAGAGTGCAGCACACAAGGCGGGGTTTTCTTCTGGTGGTCTTCTCCTTGACGATGGAGGCTCCACTCCTGTTGTAGCTGCTGCTGCTGCTGCTGCTGCTGCTGCTGCTGCGACTGAGGTTAAGATCTGCGCTGTAGTGCTAGGCTGAACGCGGAGCTGTGCTGCTGGGCTGCTGAGGAGCGATGCTGTGCTGCTACGCCCAAACTGCGATGCTGAACGCGAGGCTGTGCTGCTGGGCTGCTGAGGAGCGATGCTGTGCTGCTACGCCCAAACTGCGATGCTGAACGCGAGGCTGTGCTGCTGGGCTGCTGAGGAGCGATGCTGTGCTGCTACGCCCAAACTGCGATGTTGAACGCGAGGCTGTGCTGCTGTGCTGCTGAGGAGCGATGCTGTGCTGCTACGCCCAAACTGCGATGCTGAACGCGAGGCTGTGCTGCTGGGCTGCTGAGGAGCGATACTGTGCTGCTACGCCCAAACTTATGTGGTTATGTGGGAGGTGCGTTCCTCTCTAGCCAGTCACACAGAAAAGTACCTCCTTGCACAAATCTGCAGCCTGGTCCCTGGGCAAGCTCAAGCCCCACCTCCCTGCTGCCGCTGTCACCTCAGCCTGCACAGCCATTGCACGCCACAGTGCCAGCAGTGAGGCCATAAGGAGGGCTGACTGGCGTGACTGGAGCAACCTGCTGCATGGCCTGGCCACAGCTGGCATGCAGTGCAGCAGCAGACCAGACCTGACCTGGCTGTGCGAACAGGCGGTGCAGCTGTTGCCTGAGAAGCTGGCCTGGGGTGCTGCTGGCCAGGACATCAGCATGACACTGTGGGCCATGGCCAAGTCAGGCTATGCAGGCAGTGCCCAGCCCCTGCTGCAGTCAATCACAGCTGCCATCAGGCAGGGTGAGGTCATGAGGGAAGCTGAACCTCAGCAGTGGGCCAACCTGATCTGGGCTGCCAGCAAGCTGCCTGGCTGCAGGGAAGAGGCAAGGCAGCTGCTGGACCAGTTTGCAGTCAGGGCACTAAGGGTGGTGGCTGGCTTTAATGCTCAAGGTGTCAGCAACATCCTGTACGCCATGGGCCTGGTGCTGTGGTATGACAAGGAGGTCTGCAGGCAGCTGGCTGAGCGGGCATCCCAGACACAACAGGCTGCTAATGGTCAAGACCAGGCAAACAGCCTGTATGGCTTGGCCCGCCTTGGCTACCTGGACAGCTCAGTGCGCAGCCTGGCAGCAGGGGTGGCTAAGGCAGACCTGGCAGCCTTCACCACCCAGGCCATTACCAACCTGCTGTATACCAGGAGTACGTTCCTTGCCCTGTCCATCCACCAGGCAGTGTCATCAGGTCACAGCCAGCTGGCCAGTGAGCCGCAGCTGAACAGCATGGCAGCAGCACTGTGGAGGGAGTGCAGCAGGAGGGGAGCGGTTGAGGGGCAGTGGAATGATCTGGCATACACCCAATTGTGCACAGCCAGTCACTGGCTGCATGCCTGCACTGGAGGCCAGACGACCTTGGCTACATCACCAGCAGTTAGGGAGCTAGTTGACAAGGCTGCTGCACACCACACAAGCATCATGGGTGCACTACAAGCAGCGCTGCAGCAAAGTGATAATAGCCGCTTGGTCTTAGCGCTGGCAGCAGCCGGTCACAGTGAGGTGCAGCAGGCAGCACTTAGCCAAGATGGCACTCATTGCTCACAGCTGCTGGTGCAGGGGCCAGGGCTGACCCGGGGCATAGCAGTAGATCAAACCCTTAACTTCTTGCCCGATGGCTGCATGTCAGGCGTGGTGGCTCATGCCAAGCTGCAACAGCTGATCCACTGTGATGCAGCGGTTGTGGTCAACAAGGCTGCCTTTGACCAGCTGGCCAGTGACAGTGAGCGGGCAGCCTTCATGCGTGAGCAGGTGCGGGCCAGCCTGCCTGAGGCTGAGGCGTGGCGGCAGCTGCTGCAGGCAGAGGGGGAACACTGTGCAGGCCAGGAGGGGGCAACAGCTGCAACCACACCAGCAGCCCAGCAGCAGCAAGCAGTCAGCGTGTCAGCTGGGCAGCAGGCAAGGCAGCAGGGTGCACTGCCCCTGCCAGCTGCCCAGGCCAGGATTGCAGGCGCACTCCCATCACAGCGGGCAGGCCAGGCACCAGGGCTGATGCCCCGCCCAGTGCGGCCAAGGGTGTGAGTCATGGGTGGATGGCGCAGTGGGTGGAGGGGTTAGGGGCAGCTGCGGCTGGGTGGCTGAGGTGCAGTGCTGGCCTGGCCTGGCCTGGTGTGGGCTGGGTGGCTGGACTGCATGTTGTGTTGCGGCCCTGGTCTCAGGGATTTGGGGCCATCGTGGCCACTGCCCAGCAGCAGCGCAGTGAGTCAGGGTGGCCAGAGGGCCACTAAGTGAGGTGGGCCTTATTGGCTTCTTGGCTTTGCCAATACTGTAGCCAGTCACTGGGTAAGGCCAGGGCAAGGTAGGGCAAAGTAGGATCGCTGGTGCCCAGGGTGGTATAGTGGTACTTACGGTTGCTAACAATGTTAGGCCTGCCTAGGACCTGCTGGCCGGCATTGCAACAACCTGTTGCTCCTGCTAAGAAACCACACCAAATGGTGCATGAGCAAAAGCCTACTTCTGTTACGACGATTCATGCTGTGTAAGAGCAGCCCAGTCAATAATTGCAGGAACACGTTCTTATCGTAACAGTTTGCGCTTTGCTATTTCTAACACCTGGCCCCGAACCCTCAGGAACGAGCACGGCAGCTCCCAGCCAGCTTCATTATTAAAGCACTTCCGACGCAGTGAAATAATCCTGGTCAATGTTGAGTTATCGCGTGCCACGGCCGGGCAGCAGTCGCATTATCCGCGCAGCTACCTCAGGAACACGAGCGAACCAGTTGATAAGTAGAGTAGCTGAGCTGGAGGCGCAGCCGATCACCCACGTGCCATGGTTTGAACGAAATTGCGACGGCTTCACGAAGGTGGCAGGTAAGAGCCGCGGCTCATCCGTTTCAGTCAGAGCGCAACCAGCAACGTCCACCTTTTGCTTCTGTACAGACTCCGTTGAGCTGGCACAAGCTATAGAATCTGGCAAGCACAGCAACAAAGTGGTTGCTGTGGAATTCCTGGCAGGCTGGTGCAGCAGTTGCAAAGGCAGCTACCCTGCGCTGTGCAAGCTCACCAAGGTGCAAGCTTCCTGTGCGAGCAGTTGTTGCTGTAGCCTGACACCCTTGCATGCCACATGAGCAATGTTTGCAGCTTCAGTCCAACCCCCCTTGACAAGCAATCCTGACGGAGCATGTGTGATGCACATTTGCAGGACCCTCGCTTGAACAGCAATGTCCTGTTTTACAAAGCAAACATCGAGGAGGAGAGCCTCTTTGGGTATGTGCCTCAGCCAGTGTCCTGGAAGTGGCAGGCAACTAGACAGTAAGCATGGCAGTAGGCATGCAAGCAGGCATGTAGACAGTAGGCGAGGTTGTCTAGGCTGTATTCATGATGGCCCTGGCCATTACTACAGTCATGCACATCCGGCCCCGTCATGTGACCCGGCTACCTCCTGACTGTCATTCCAAGTCCAGCCATACTCCGTTGTGAAAGCGTCAGGATTGCTGCAGCACAGCACTTCTAAAACTGCAGCTACCTTTGTATGCCATTTAGGAGTGGCAGCTCCTACATCATGCTACTGACCCTTGGTGGTGGTGTAGCTCTGAACAGCAGCAGCAACACTATCACAATCATGACCGGCAGCAGGTGCAGCAGAAGCAATACTACAAGAGTCAAGGCGAGCAGCAGGAGCAGCAGCAGCACCCACTACCAGGCCATTCTTGGCACGCATCACCAGCAGTTGAGACCATTGAAGTCTGATTGTGCCCCGGTCTAGTCTTCCTTGCCAGCCACCTTCACCAGCCTGTCCGATGTGGCTGTACACAAAGCAGACCCTGCTGGTGTGCTCCCAGGTGGGTGAAGCAGCATGAGGTGCGGGGCCTGCCCCACATGGCAGTGTTCAGCCCTTCGGGGGAACTGCTGATCGGACTATCCTCCTCCAACAAGAAGATGGCCCAGGCAAGTCTAGGCTAGTGCTAGCCTGCTGCAGGCTCCGCATAGCTCGGCCAGGCTGTGACTGGGCAGCAGCTCGCAAGGCAGCTTAGGGTGATGCCAGGCAGGCAGGCCGCATGGAGCCAAGCAAGCAGGCTGGGTGAAGCCGGGCAGGCAGGCTGGGTGGACTGTGCCTGCTGTTCCCTCAGCAGCTTGCAGGGCCAACCCTGCCTCTTAGCATTGCCACCAGCATCAGCTTCCAAGCTCATTGCAGTATCTGACAGTACCTTGTGACCCGCATGGATTGAATCTGTTGGAAGTGAGGTTGCCCTGCTTTGCTTGTGGCCCAAGGGCCCTCATTGAGCTGGCTCTGCCGATGGTGGCAGACGGGCACTTGGCAGAAGCACCGGCAGCGGCAGAACTGCCCTGCCATAGGTGGTGGCACTCAGCATACGGTAGGGGCAGGCCATTATTGCCTGTGAGGTGGCAGAACACTGCTGATGATGGCGGAAGCTTTTATATCGGGATCTCCCAGCATTTAGGTGTTTGAGGTTCTTGGCAGGTAAGAAGACTCGTCCACAGAGTGTGGCAGTCTGACACGCCAAGGGGCCATTCAACACATGCCACCCATAAAGCAGCTTCAACTATCATGCAGCCCAGAAACACATAGAGTCATGCACGAGCTTACCCTGCTATTGTGCCCTGTCAACTGGTGAATAAGCGCCCTAGCTTCCTTACACTCTCCCCTAACTTTCCTAGCACACACCCTGTGGCAGCTGCCTGGCCCACAGGCTGATAGGTCCATGAGCTTTGAGGGACTACCCACTAAACATAGACACATGATGAGTACATGGCAATGCACTGTTATAGCTGGTCAGGAGGCCAGCCTAACAGAATCTGGCTTCCGTACTCTTGTGGTCACCACTACACATTGTGGGGCTGACCGCAGTTGCCTCATCGTATGTGCCACAGGGCCACTGCCAGGTGGCATTATTGGTCAGCTCTGGCCTAGTACAGCAGTTTGATAAACAATCAAATCATTACATCAGGAACATGGGTTGACATTGTGAGATGAAACTGACTGTTCACACTGTGGAATGTCATGCATGCCAGGCTGTGCCAGTCCTTGTGGACCTGGTAGTGGATACTCAAGCCTTGCAGTTAATTGCCTGGTGGTTGTGTGGTGGTTGCTCCCAGGTGAAGGCAGGCTTGCACACCATCTTGGACCGCCCAGACTGCCGGCGCTTTGGCTTGGACCCTCAGTTCAATGTCATTGCCAAGGATTGAACCCCCAACCAGTGGTGTGAGCTGAGGCGTGCCGTCACTCAAACCGTCCACCACCTCCAAGAACTCTCCCTACCCTGACGTTACTCCAGTCACCTGCTTTAGACAGCACCACCCGCAGGCATTGAGACGGCCCTTCATCATGGAGACAGACCCAGCCCCCATGCTGGACACCCCTCTGCAACAATTCAATGGCACATATATGATGACATAGACGGACCCCTCTTCCCCAAGTGATGATGGCTTACCCCGCTTAACCTGTCAGCCGCTAGGCTGCTTGGCTGCCCCCCCCCTACGGGTTTGGGAGTTTCTACAACGCGCTTCAAAGCAAGGTGTACAGACAAAGGTGCAACATGGGCTCAACATGAAGTCATGCAAGTTCTCATTACTGTTATGGAAAGACATGGCATCCCTGATGGATCTCGTGGCAGTGCACCCTGATGCACCCTGGCAGTGCACCCTGATGCTCCCTGATGGATCTCGTGGCAGTGCACTCAAAGATGAAATATATGTCGTCATCCTCTACCCCCCCTGTGCATCTTGTGCATGTGCGATCAATGAAAGTAACCCCTCAAACCGAGCCTTCTCCACCCCCAAACCGCTGTTGCCTAACCTGAACCTAGTCAAGCTCGTGCGGACTTCTGTAGAGAGCTGTCTGTTCAGCAGGTGTCAATGCCAATGCCGTCCCCATGCTTGAACCATGCAGCATACGAGCATCTCTCCCGATGCACCGTCTCAGGCAGTCCAGGGTCTGCCTCAAACCCAACCCAACCCCTACCCCACCTCTCGAGCCACTTGACTTTCATAGCCTTGGTGCCTAGGACCATGTCCGGGCTCAAGGTGAACTCACCCCCCATCAGCTCTCTGGCGGCAAGCTGGAATTGAGC
>JASKMD010000016.1:2408408-2415908 GCA_030144725.1 Haematococcus lacustris
CTTGGGACGCATGTGGGTCATGGCCTACATCTACTTCAATAAGTAAGCACCGGCCCTGGTAGATACACGTTGTTATTGCTGCCCTAGCCAATTCACTCCTGATGGTTGATGCATCACTGCTGCTATTGCCGTGCTACAGTGCTACTGTGCTACCTTGTTGCTACTGCTATTGCTGCTGCGGCATGCTACATGTGCTGCATTGTTGCGGTAGGCGGGTGTTGGAGCGCAAGCCGAAGACCTTGTCAGATGCAGACTGGGAGGAGTACGAGAGGTGGATGCGCAAGACCCCACAGGACCAGCACCAAAACTAGGACCAGGATCAAGTGGTGAGCCAAGGTAGCATTGGTGAGCCAAAGAGGCATCCTATCACACTGTGCCATCTACCTGCTTGTGCCACTTACTACTTCATGTCGTGCAGGTGCTGGATGGCGGCTGGCTCAGCGCTGACGTCAATGGCGCACTACATGGGCGCCTACTTATGGCATGCATGACTTCATTGCAGCCCTGAGATGGGGAGGGGTTTGGGGGGTGAGCAGGCCCAGCAGTTCAACAACTGCTGTCACAGTGCAGACCTGCTTAGGCACATGGCTGAGAGACGCTGATGATGATGGCTGAAGGTTGTTGGCTGGGTGTAACATGCTGAGTACTACACACTCGGTAGTAGATAGGCACCACCTGCCCCTAACAGGCGGAAAAGATGCCCCTAAAAGGCGAAAAAGATGCCCCGCATGCCTGCATGGGCCCCCTTACGGCGGAACTTACGGATCGGTTAGGCGGAACCTTACGGGTGTGACCACGTACTACGGTAAGTAACGTAAGCGTATCCGTAATCCGTATCCCCGTATCGCACAGCCCTGCATACGGCCAAGACGATAAAAAACGGTATACGGTAAAATACGGCCCGGTGTACTTGGTAACACTGCTCCAAGGGCATGTGTGTGGGGACACCTGAGCCTAACCCAGGCAGACCAGGTCAGGAGTGGGTGGAAGTGCGCGACAAGGGCCTGCTGCGGAAGTGGCGGCGGTGGCACCAGCGGCAGCGGCAGCAATGGTGACATGTCATGGACCAAATCAAATAAACAATCAGATTGCCCCTGATTGTTTGCTCCAAGGGCATGTGTGTGCGCAAGAGTCATGCAAAGGGTAGGGCTCTAGCGAATAGATAATGGACACCTAGGTTAGGTCCCGACTCCTAGGTTAGGAACACACACCGGTGTTCTTGCTGCTGAGAAGTGTAGGGGCTTCACAGGAGGATAGGGTCAGGCGTTCCCAACTACCTGAAAACCACCCCCCTGTGATACGAAGCCCGTATTTCCGCAGCCACTCAGTCAAAAATATATGTAAACAGTGCTTTGAACAGAGGAGAGTCATATCTACGAAATGGCCGACGCAGCTAAAACTACCTCGCTCTCAGCGGTGCTCAGTGCCTGTCCAAAGATACACATTTGAATTCATGCGATTTCGCCACATGCGAGACGCGCCGCACTAGCACGCTTCGCCACGCTGTTGTGAGTGGCACCTGCAACACGCAGCAGCAGTCGGAACATGTTTTGCTTTTGGCATGTGGACGCGACGACGGCAGTCGTGACGACTGGATACCACTATGAGCTTGTAGGTTGACACCGCATGTGACGACTGGATACCACTATGAGCTTGTAGGTTGACGCCGCATGTAGGTTGACACGATCTGGAATTCTCGCCCAACTGTGGATGTGTTGCCTGGCCGGTGTGGGTTGGGGAGGACGCACTCCTCAGAGACAAAGAATTGCCGGCACTTGGAGAGGGCACGGCGGCTGACACCGGTCTCTAGATGCAACCTGACGGTGCTCAAGCAGTGGTGAGCATTGTAGGTGAGTGGGGAGTGGGGAGTGGTGAGCATTGTAGGTGAGTGGGGAGTGGTGGGGGCAGCGTTTGTGCCGGTAGTTATGCACCTGACACTTGAGGCTGCGTCGAGCAGCCCGTAGGGAGTGATTGGTAGCTGCCGCTCTGCATGCCACCTGCTGCAAAGCCGTGTGCTCACCCTGCAGGCCTTGGTGTGCTGCCTGCAGGTCGCCTAGGTCGCCCTGCAACCCATCCACTGTGCCCATAAGGGACTGCTCCACATCCCTCAACCGCTGCACCTCAGCCTGCAGATCACGGTTTGTCGCTTGTGCCGTACAAGCTGCAGCCTTGATGTTGTTAGGGCAATGCAGATAGCCAGCCCTTGGCGACTTGTTTAGTGCATGGAGATCAGCACTCTTTGCCTTGCTTAATTTCTTCTTCTTCATGGTTTGGGATCAAGAGGTGGCTGAGCGGGGCTACGGGCTTGGCTCGGTGGTCAGGGTGATGGGGGGTGATGGATACGGAGATGGGTGAAGGAGAGGTAGGGGGAAGATGGGTGAAGGAGAGGTAGGGGAGAGGTAGGAGGCGGGGAGAAGGAGAGTTAGGGGGCAGGAGGCTGATGGCAGGCTGGGAGGAGGGGCTACTGGGAGCTGGGCGGGGTAGACGAGGTTGGGAGGTGGTGGGTTAGGATGTGTTGGTGGTGGCCACGTGGCGGAGTGGTAAGCCAAGCTCAGTCGGCTGCTCGTGCACCTGTAGCCATCAGCATGTGTACCTTGTAAGCGGTATAACTTGTCACATACAAACCCAATGATTGAGTTGCATAGTGTCATGGACGCGTTAATGAGTATGCTACAAATGGTATGTGTGAGGGCAGGCTGTTTGTTTAATGGTGCAAAACATAAAGCGGATCATAGCTGGAGGGGGTGACTAGTCCCTACTGTGCCGCCCACCATTACAGCGATACAGCGCTGCCACACACAAACCGGGGTTCCTTCACATCCTCGCCATGCGGCCTGCACCATCAAGAAGCTCGCGCAGCCATGTTTGCCGGACTTCAGTGGTGTGCGCCACCGACATGTCGTGCATCGCTAACGGATAGCCAAGGACGTAGCTTACCAGTGTAGCTAACCACGGTCTGCGATTGGGACACATCCGGGGTCACATGTGGCTGCCCGCATCGAAAGACTCCGATGGCAATTCCAGTCGGACATTAAACGCGCGATATCGCATTGCAGCAGACGCAGCAAACGTTACATCAAATGATGGAGTAGATGGGCCGCAGTTGCATGAAGATTACCAACCCCATGTTGGGAACGCCTGAGATAGGGATGCAGAGATGTAGGTACATCAGATATATCTACTGCCATTCAATTCTTTGTATGGCAAGTTCTGTACTAAGCTGTGTGACATGAGCGCTCCTGACCAAGGCTTGCGTGGCCAATGATGGGGGTAACTAGATGGCGTTGTGCCTATTGGGCGACGGCATGCAAACTCAAAAACCTCGCTCAGTCAGCAGCGTTTTGAAGCATGACCCAGAGGTGGAAACGGAGGCTGGACAGCGCTGGTGACGTCCTTAATGCATAGCGTGCTCGCGGCATGGGCGAAGTCGCAAAGGAAGGCTTTGATGACCCCGACTTCTGGCCTTTCCTGCAACCAGTGGGACTGTACAGTGTCCTTGCGAGCAGAGCGGTGAGCTCGTTGGCACGGCCGTGACAATGGTGGTGATGAGGGGGCAGCTGTTGTCAGATAAGCTATAGAGGGCAGCTATCAGTCCGACAGCCAGGGATGGGAGGAGGTACAGCAGTGGTGGAGACAGGTGGCAGCGAAGGAGGTGGTGCAGGGGTGGTGCTGAGAATGATACAGCAGCACAGCTGTGGATGGGGCATCAGGGGAGGGGCGAGCTGCGCTGTAGAAGGCAACAAAGTAGCGGTGCATCAGGTCAGGGCAGAGCAGCTTGAGGCAGAGCAGCCTGTGGCAGGGCAGGTCAGGGCAGAGCAGCCGGGGGCAGAGCTGCTGTGCGCAGGGCAACCCAGGTGGAAAGATGCAGGATGAACAGGCATGTAATGATGACCAGATCATGCAGATGAAGTTTTGGCAGGTTGTGAAGGAAGGTAGAGAGCAAGGGCTTGCCGCCCTTGCCAGCTGGCATCCATGTAGGAGGGTGGCATGGGTTTGTCTCCATGCTGCACGCCCACCAGGGACCCATAGCCCAGGGGGTGGGAGGTGGGGGGTGGGGGGTGGGGGCACGCCCACCCTGTGGCCCTCAACACTAGCTCAGTCATCACTGTTCATGTTCATCAAGCTCATCACGTAACCACTGATCCATGTGGGGGGCTTCATGTGGGTAGTGCCCAGTACCCCCGGTGTCCTGTGCAAGTCTTGGTGCCAAGTGCATCAGCAGGCGGCCTGCCAGCAGGCCTGCCAGCGACCTTCTAGCCTGCTGACACCGTGACAACTGCTGCTGCCTGCCATGCAGCCCCAGCACCTGGCCCGCAGCCTGCTGTATGGCAGGAGCAGGAGAGCAGCCCCTGCGGTGGAGGCACAGCAGGAGGCTCAGCAGTGAGTGGGGGCTGGGGGCTAGGGGCCCTGCACTGCTGCTCTCAGGCCTAGTCCCTTGAGTAGGAGCAGGGGCCACAGGGGCAGGGGCGGGGACCACAGGGGCAGGGGCGGGGGCCACAGGAGGTGGGTAGGGATTTGGTAAAGAAGCGGTTAAGGGTTTGCACCAAACTCAGGGTGAGCTTAGCAAACAGCCAGTGACTCTGAAGTGCAGGGGAGGGCGGGAATGGGTGGATGAAAAGATACAGTCACTTGGCATTCTTGCTGTTCACCCTCCTCCTCCCACCTTTCTTGCGCCCCCTGTGCCTTCATCTCCCCACTCACTTGCCCAGGCAGCCTGGGTCCCCTCCTGCTGCAGGCAGCTCCTGGTGCAGCTAAGCTGCTGTAGCCTGGACCTGTGCCCCACACCTCCCCACGCCACCGCGGCAGCAGCAGGCGAAGGGGTTCGGGAGAGGGGGCCGCTGCAAGCGCTTGGCCCTCCAAGCGTGTGTGTGCTGGTGGCTGTGTGTTCAGAGGAGGGACGGCCAGAGGGCTCTGCTGGGGTGAGTGGCAGGAGGCCCACCCCACCCCACCCCACCCCACCCCACCCCACCCCACCCCACCCCACCCCACCCCACCCCACCCCACCCCACCCCACCCAGCCTGACCTTACCTGACCTGACCTGGTGCAGGCCTTCAAGCCCCTGATCGCCCGCCTAGCCATTATACCTCAAGGCCAGCAGCCCGAGCCTGGAGGGAGACAGGCCCCTTTTGTTTCGTTGGGTTGTCACGGTGTCGAACCTGCGACCTCTCAGATGCCAGAGCTTGCCACAGAAGCGGTGCTCAGCCCCCTCAGCCCCTCCCCCACTCCCCTCAGCTTCTGGCTTCCTGCACCAAAACAGGGGGAGCAACGCCAGCTGCTGCTCCTCATGTGGGGTGAGGGCTGCTAAGAAGCTGCTGGGAAGCTGCTGGGAAGCTGCTTGGATGCTCGCTGAAAAGCTGCCCCGACTGCCCTGCTTGGAAAGCTAACACATTGCATCCCCTCCTGCCCACCCACCCCCTGCCGACCTGCCATCACCTGACTACTTGGACTCACTGCCCCACCCTCGCCCTCCCCCACTCCCCCGCCTGCCTGTTGCTGCTCGGCCCACCTGCCTGTTCCCCCCCCAACCCCCCTTGACTGCAGAGTCTGCTGCTGACCTGCACTGCCAGCTGGGTAAGCGCCATGGCCAGCTTCTCACCAGCTCCCTCCTGCGCCGTGACGCCATCCTGGGTCTGCTGCCGTCTGGTGCAAGGGTATGGGCAGCTTCCCTGCAGCTTCCCACACACACACAGCCAGCTTCTCACCAGCTTCCACAGCTGCTGGACCAGGCCTGTGGGCAGACGGGGTCAGGGAGGGTGGTGAGTTCTTCTGTGATTGACCCGGCAGAGGCATTAGGAGGTTTCGAGGCAGGGGCAGGGGCAGGGTCAAAGTCAAAGGTGGAGCCCAAGACTCCTTCCCCTACTGCCCCCCTCCCCCACTCCCCCTCCTCCTCCAGCCAGGGCCTGGGCCCCCCTCCACCCCTTGACCACACCAAGCTCCATGCAGGGACCCATGCCCTGGCTGCTACCCAGACAGCGCCACCAGCCCCTCACCAGCTGCAGGCCACAAAGGGGCAGGCAGGTGGGCAGGCAGGTGGGCAGGCAGGTGGGCAGGCAGGCAGGTTCCCGCCCCCAGCGGTCTCAGGGTCAGGCAGCAGGCCGGCCCCACCAGCTACCCTGGCAGCAGCAGTGGCACCAGACCCAGAGCAGAGCCAGGCAGCGGCCAGGGCGCAGGGCCAGTGGCAGGCTGCAGCTGGGCGAGCTGTTAGAGCCCAGGCTGCTGTCAGTACTGCTGCCAAGCCGGGCAAGACCAGGGTCAGTGGTAACCCAGCTTTCAGTGCAGCAGGCCAGACAGCAGCCCAGAACCCGTGCCCTGCGCTGGAGCACCCCACCCCTACCCCTGACCCCACCCCCACCCTTATCCCCACCCCTTACCCCGACCCCACCTTCAGCGTCAGCATCACTTCTCATCAGCAGCACCAGCACCAGCCACGCAAGCGGCTGCGACAGCAGCAGCAGCAGCAGCAGCGAGGGGATGGTGTTACTTCCCTAACACTCTCCCCCGCTCACCAGGCAACCCTGGGCAGCCCCCCCGCCCCCCCTGCCGCTCCCCCTCTCCACCCCCCTCACCCGGACATAGCACCAGCAGCCCGCCCCCCTGCCCAGCACCCCTGTCTTCACCCTGTTGCCCTCCCTCACAGCCTGTCCCCCCACAACCTGCTCTACCACCACCTCCCTCACAAACCGGCCCCCCACCGCCTTGGCTGCGAGCAGGGCAGCACGCCGCCAGCCCCTCCCCCTCCCCTGCACCGCCTGCCTGCCCCTCCTGCTGCCTCACCAGCCCTTGGCCACGAATGGCTTCACAGCCTCACCGGCTTGGAGCAGCCCCCCCACTGCCCTCCACCCCACCCCACCCCTGCTCCTGCTCCTCCCCCCCACACCCTTCACTGGGCTGCTGCTGCTGCTGGGGGAGGTGCTACTGGGGGAGGTGCTGCTGGGGGAGGTGCTACTGGGGGAGGTGCTACTGGGGGAGGTGCTGCTGGGGCTGCTGGGGCTGCTGCTGCACCAGACCTTGGCCGAGCGCAGGCCCCCAGCCGCCCCCCTCCCTTGCCTGGAGCAGCTCTGAAGCGGCGCAGGGCGGTGGAGGGAGAGAGGGAGCCCTCCAGTCCAGGCCAGCAGCCAGGCAAGCTACGGCACGACAAGAAGGGGCGGCAGGAGAGCAAGGGGCAGCAGCAGGGGCAGCAGCTGCAGGGCAGGGTGGGTTGTGAGGGGGGACGGCAGCAGCAGGGGCAGCAGGGGCAGCAGGGGCAGGGCAGGGTGGTCCAAGATCACATTGGTGAGGAGGTGAGGGGGGGCCTGAGGGGTTACCAGGAGGACCAGGGGGTCACCTTGCAGCCCAAGGCCAGGAAGAAGAAGAGGTCCGGAGGGAGGGGCGGCAGGGGCGGCGGTAAGGGCGGTGGATGGGAGGGAGAGGGCACTCTGCTGGATCCTATAATCATGCTTGAAGGCGAAGATGATGCTGAGCTCACCCTAGAGATGGATAGGGTCAAGGTAGGGGCAGCA
>JASKMD010000016.1:2418408-2590572 GCA_030144725.1 Haematococcus lacustris
CCCACTGACGTGTCCACTGGCTGACCCCTGCAGGGCCTCGCCTGCCACCTGCTGACCAGCCACCATCATTTTGTGTACCGCTTCTGGCCCCCAGCCATGCCCAGGCAGTCAAAGCAGCACAAGGCAGGCCTCCAGCACCCGTCCCAGCACCCCAGGCCACCACCACTGACACCACTGACCTCACAGCCCCAGGAGCAGCAGGGACCACACGAGCAGGGGCAGAAGGATGAGCAGGCCAGGGTTCATTCAGTCAGGCATGATCCAGCATGTGGTCAGCTGTCACTGACGCCATTGCAACATCATCAACAGGTGGACCTCTACCAGCCACAGCCACAGCTGCACTCAGAACTGAACCAGAAGCTGAGCGGAAAGGCAGGGGGGTGGGTCCGACAACCATCTTATCAGCAGCTGCTGCCACCTAGGCAGCTGCCACTGCCGACACCCCCCCTGGCTCACCAGCAACAGCCAGGGCAGCAGGCAGGCCAGCAGCCAAACCTGAGGGGTCCCCCCTCCATGCCACCGGGCCAGGAGCAGCAGCAGGGGCAATGGCAGGAGGGCCACCCACCCCTCATTCCCCCCCCAACCGCTAGCCCTGACCCAGCAGCTTCAGGGAGACCAAGATTCAGGCCATCAGCTGCAGCAGCCCAGCTGCTCGCCCCGCCCTCCTCCTGCCCATGTGAATGGGAAGCTGCAGGGAAGCTGGGCGGCAAGGGTGCAGCCAGCAGGGGGGCAGGCGGGCGGGCCAGCTACACAGCTTGGGGCGCTGTTTGTGGTGCAGGTGCCCCGCAGGTCAGTGGCTGGGTTAGAGTCAGGGTCAGGGTCAGAGTCAGGGCCAGTGGCTGGGTTTGGGCCAGGGGTTAAGGTGAGGGTAGCCTGACCCTGCAGGGACTCAGCAGGTCAGGGGCGGCATGTCGGGGTGCTGCACGCCCCCCTTCCCCCCACACTCACACCATGTGGAGCTCCCAGCACTCGACTTCAGCAACTAACGCTGTAACTTGCACCCAGGATGTCCTGTCCATTTGGTTCTGGTGCTGAAGCTGGTGGCCACCAACCTCATCACTTTCTTCCTCACCCTCCTCACCCTCCTCACCCTCCTCACCCTCCTCACCCTCCTCCTCACCCTCCTCACCCTCCTCACCCTCCTCACCCTCCTCACCCTCCTCCTCACCCTCCTCACCCTCCTCACCCTCCTCCCCTCCTCCCCTCCTCACCCTCCTCACCCTCCTCACCCTCCTCACCCTCCTCACCCTCCTCCTCACCCTCCTCACCCTCCTCCTCACCTCCTCACCCTCCTCCTCACCCTCCTCACCCTCCTCCTCACCTCCTCACCCTCCTCCTCACCCTCCTCCCTCACCCTCCTCCTCACCCTCCTCCTCACCCTCCTCCTGGCTCTTTGCAATGACCTTCATGAACCGCAACTCCCCTTCATCATATGCCATGACCATCTATGATCCTCCATGCATGGTGGGCTGCATGCAGGTTGTATGGTCTTGATGGCCGCATGCGTATGTGTGATCATGAGAGGTCAAACGGCACAGAGCCCCACCCCAACACTTGCTTATGCTGGCGTCAGGTGAAAGCACCACTCGGCCTTCACCTCTGGCCACCCTTCAAGCACACCTCAACCATCTTAATCACCACAACCACTGCTTTGACATGCTTCCACTTCTGCAGCCATCCCATCCACTCAGAACATGGACAAGATCACCATTAGCAGCAGCAGCAGCAGCCAGCAGCAGCAGCAGCAGCGATATCATTAACACACACAGAGTCAGTACGGAGTGTACAGCACCAAGAAACCAAGCAAACATGAGGAGTGTGACTCACCTACCAAGCTCTCTACCATGGCATGGTCCTCAGACTCTGCACCTCACTCACATGCGCCTCCAAGAATAAGGCATGCATCATTGCATTAAGCCACAGCCGCCACAATCGGCCATAACTCTCACAGGCTGCTGTGTGCATGACAGCAACAAAGTTGGTCAAGGCAGCATTGAATGCAGGCCCTATGAGCAGTGATCGTTTGCTTGCATGCACTTGCATGCTCTGCCCATGCCCCATGAGCAGTTCACATATGCTTCCATGCACTTGCATGCTCTGCCCATGCGCCATGCTAACAGGGCTGGACCTTTCAACGCCCTCGCCGCCGTCATCCCCGCAGCAATGGCCCCAGCGCTCTATTGCAAGCAGAGGGACGCCCCACTGGCGCAGGGACAGACGTGACCCTCACTCCTACAGTGGCAGCAGGAGGGGGGCCAGGAGGTGCAACAGGGGAGGCAGCAGGAGGGGGGCCAGGGGGGGCAGCAGTGGAGGCAGCAGAAGGCCGAGGGGGGTTGCACATGATGCCGGCTGTTACAGCAGTGGGGGCAGCAGGTGGAGCGCCAGGCACAGTGGCGGCAGGGGAGGCAGGGGGAGAGGAAGGGAAAGGGAGGGGAGCAGCAGCAGGGGTGTTGCCAGTGCAGACGACAGCATTGCCACCATGCCCACTAACAAAGCCGAAGCATTTGTTGACAACAGCAGCCGCACCGCCACTGCCATTGCTACTGCCGATGTCCGCAGCACAGCCACAGCCACTGCCACTGCCTGTGTCGCTGCTACAGCCCCTGCCCCTGCCGCTGCCACTGCCACTGCCACTGACCTTGGCACATCGAGCAGTTCCCTCAGTGCTGCCTGAACGTGCATCAGGTTGTGTATGTGCAGCACCACCAGCACCAGCCAAGGCAGCAGCAGCTAAGGCAGCACCTTTGCCACCACACCAGCACCAGCCAAGGCAGCAGCAGCTAAGGCAGCACCTTCACCACCAGCACCAGCCAAGGCAGCAGCAACTGAGGCAGCACCTTCCACACCACCAGCACCAGCCAAGGCAGCAGCAGCTGAGGCAGCACCTTCACCACCACCAGCAGCACCAGCCAAGGCAGCAGCAACTAAGTCAGCACCTTCACCACCACCAGCACCAGCCAAGGCAGCAGCAACTGAGGCAGCACCTTTGCCACCACCACCAGCACTAGCCAAGGCAGCAACAACTAAGTCAGCACCTTCACCACCACCACCAGCACCAGCCAAGGCAGCAGCAACTAAGTCAGCACCTTCACCACCACCACCACCAGCACCAGCCAAGGCAGCAGCAGCTGAGGCAGCACCTTTGCCACCACCACCAGCACGAGCCAATGCAGCAGCAGCTGAGTCAGCACCTTTGCCACCACCACCAGCACCAGCCAAGGCAGCAGCAACTGAGGCAGCACCTTTGCCACCAGCACCAGCCAAGGCAGCAACAACTAAGTCAGCACCTTCACCACCACCACCACCAGCACCAGCCAAGGCAGCAGCAGCTGAGGCAGCACCTTTGCCACCACCACCAGCACGAGCCAAGGCAGCAGCAGCTGAGGCAGCACCTTTGCCACCACCACCAGCACCAGCCAAGGCAGCAGCAACTGAGGCAGCACCTTTGCCACCACCACCAGCACCAGCCAAGGCAGCAGCAACTGAGGCAGCACCTTTGCCACCACCACCAGCACGAGCCAAGGCAGCAGCAGCTGAGGCAGCACCTTTGCCACCACCACCAGCACGAGCCAAGGCAGCAGCAACTGAGGCAGCACCTTTGCCACCACCACCAGCACCAGCCAAGGCAGCAGCAACTGAGGCAGCACCTTTGCGACCACCACCAGCACGAGCCAAGGCAGCAGCAACTGAGGCAGCACCTTTGCCACCAGCACCAGCCAAGGCAGCAACAACTAAGTCAGCACCTTCACCACCACCACCACCAGCACCAGCCAAGGCAGCAGCAACTAAGTCAGCACCTTCACCACCACCAGCAGCACTAGCCAAGGCAGCAACAACTAAGTCAGCACCTTCACCACCACCAGCAGCACCAGCCAAGGCAGTAGCAACTGAGGCAGCAGCAGCTGGGGCAGCACCTTCACCACCACCACCACCAGCACCAGCCAAGGCAGCAGCAACTAAGTCAGCACCTTCACCACCACCACCACCAGCACCAGCCAAGGCAGCAGCAGCTGAGGCAGCACCTTTGCCACCACCACCAGCACGAGCCAATGCAGCAGCAGCTGAGTCAGCACCTTTGCCACCACCACCAGCACCAGCCAAGGCAGCAGCAACTGAGGCAGCACCTTTGCCACCAGCACCAGCCAAGGCAGCAACAACTAAGTCAGCACCTTCACCACCACCACCACCAGCACCAGCCAAGGCAGCAGCAGCTGAGGCAGCACCTTTGCCACCACCACCAGCACGAGCCAAGGCAGCAGCAGCTGAGGCAGCACCTTTGCCACCACCACCAGCACCAGCCAAGGCAGCAGCAACTGAGGCAGCACCTTTGCCACCACCACCAGCACCAGCCAAGGCAGCAGCAACTGAGGCAGCACCTTTGCCACCACCACCAGCACCAGCCAAGGCAGCAGCAGCTGAGGCAGCACCTTTGCCACCACCACCAGCACGAGCCAAGGCAGCAGCAACTGAGGCAGCACCTTTGCCACCACCACCAGCACCAGCCAAGGCAGCAGCAACTGAGGCAGCACCTTTGCCACCACCACCAGCACGAGCCAAGGCAGCAGCAGCTGAGGCAGCACCTTTGCCACCACCACCAGCACGAGCCAAGGCAGCAGCAGCTGAGGCAGCACCTTTGCCACCACCACCAGCACCAGCCAAGGCAGCAGCAGCTGAGGCAGCACCTTTGCCACCACCACCAGCACGAGCCAAGGCAGCAGCAGCTGAGGCAGCACCTTTGCCACCACCACCAGCACCAGCCAAGGCAGCAGCAACTGAGGCAGCACCTTTGCCACCACCACCAGCACCAGCCAAGGCAGCAGCAACTGAGGCAGCACCTTTGCCACCACCACCAGCACCAGCCAAGGCAGCAGCAACTGAGGCAGCACCTTTGCCACCACCACCAGCACGAGCCAAGGCAGCAGCAGCTGAGGCAGCACCTTTGCCACCACCACCAGCACGAGCCAAGGCAGCAGCAACTGAGGCAGCACCTTTGCCACCACCACCAGCACCAGCCAAGGCAGCAGTAGCTGAGGCAGCACCTTTGCCACCACCACCAGCACGAGCCAAGGCAGCAGCAGCTGAGGCAGCACCTTTGCCACCACCACCAGCACCAGCCAAGGCAGCAGCAGCTGAGGCAGCACCTTTGCCACCACCACCAGCACCAGCCAAGGCAGCAGCAGCTGAGGCAGCACCTTTGCCACCACCACCAGCACCAGCCAAGGCAGCAGCAACTGAGGCAGCACCTTTGCCACCACCACCAGCACCAGCCAAGGCAGCAGCAACTGAGGCAGCACCTTTGCCACCACCACCAGCACCAGCCAAGGCAGCAGCAGCTGAGGCAGCACCTTTGCCACCACCACCAGCACGAGCCAAGGCAGCAGCAACTGAGGCAGCACCTTTGCCACCACCACCAGCACCAGCCAAGGCAGCAGCAACTGAGGCAGCACCTTTGCCACCACCACCAGCACCAGCCAAGGCAGCAGCAGCTGAGGCAGCACCTTTGCCACCACCACCAGCACGAGCCAAGGCAGCAGCAACTGAGGCAGCACCTTTGCCACCACCACCAGCACCAGCCAAGGCAGCAGCAGCTGAGGCAGCACCTTTGCCACCACCACCAGCACGCAGCCAAGGCAGCAGCAGCTGAGGCAGCACCTTTGCCACCACCACCAGCACGAGCCAAGGCAGCAGCAACTGAGGCAGCACCTTTGCCACCAGCACCAGCCAAGGCAGCAACAACTAAGTCAGCACCTTCACCACCACCACCACCAGCACCAGCCAAGGCAGCAGCAGCTGAGGCAGCACCTTTGCCACCACCACCAGCACGAGCCAAGGCAGCAGCAGCTGAGGCAGCACCTTTGCCACCAGCACCAGCCAAGGCAGCAACAACTAAGTCAGCACCTTCACCACTACCACCACCAGCACCAGCCAAGGCAGCAGCAGCTGAGGCAGCACCTTTGCCACCACCACCAGCACGAGCCAAGGCAGCAGCAGCTGAGGCAGCATCTTTGCCACCACCACCAGCACCAGCCAAGGCAGCAGCAACTAAGTCAGCACCTTTGCCACCACCACCAGCACGAGCCAAGGCAGCAGCAGCTGAGGCAGCACCTTTGCCACCACCACCAGCACCAGCCAAGGCAGCAGCAACTAAGTCAGCACCTTTGCCACCACCACCAGCACCAGCCAAGGCAGCAGCAACTGAGTCAGCACCTTTGCCACCACCACCAGCACCAGCCAAGGCAGCAGCAGCAGCAACAGCAGCGAGAGGGGCAACAGGGGAAAGAGAAGCATGGACAACAGCGGCAGCACTAGCAGGCAGAGATGTAACAGGTGCAGGCACTCCAGCAGAGGGTGTGGAAGGCACAATCTCACTAAGTGCAGCTCTAGATCCTGGTCCTCCTTCGATGAACAATAAGCAGAAACAGGCACTGACATCAGCTGCTACCCCGCCTGCAGCATGCAAGGAGAGAGTGGCACACAGAGCATCAGTGACAGCCTGCCCTGCAGCAGCATGCAAGGCAGCAGCTCGTGTAGCACCCGCCGAGCAGCTCCGGGCAGAGCTCAATGCCTCCCCCACGGCAATGACCAGCAGCCAGACGCTGATATCCGGCTCGTCGAGAAGCTCTTCGCCCATGCCGCAGCGCACCAACAGCTTCACTGCAGCCGGCCACGACGCTCAGTCGGGTATGGTGGTTGCCAGCTGCCGAGTCGCCCTGTCTGTACCTCGCTTGTCGACGCATCCGTCGTGGAACGAATCATGTTCTGCACGAAGCAAGCCTTTGAACAGTCGTACTGTGAGCCGTGATTGTGATGACGCGGGCGTGCACGCTGGCTCCGGTCAACCGTCCGATGCGAAGGGCGCGGGTTGCATTCACAGCGCTACACTGCCGGGCCAGGCCTCCGAGTCGTGTGGTGCTAGCGAGGTAGTGCCAGCCGGTCAAGGTGTCAGCAACCCGGCTGTCGTCGATGGCACCCGGTCGTCACAGCGGCATGCGGACAGTCGCGTGTCCCCCCTTCCGCCTAGCTCCTCTACCTCGCACGTACACCTCAGCAACGTTGACGCAGGTATGGGTTGTGAAGCTCAACGCCCTAGCGTCGCGTCCGTTGGCACGAGTGTCCCTTCGGATCACCTAGTAGCCACCAGCTTTGCCTCCAACCCGGAGAGCAATCGCGGCGGAGGATGTGGGCGCGGGCGCGTCAGCGGCGGCAGGAGAGGAGGGCGCGGTGCTGGACGTAGCGACGTGACTAATCGCACCTATTTTCATGCGCGCTCTGGTGCCGCCATGACAGCGGAGGAGCTCCTGCCAGGCCATGTTGATAGCGACGACGGGGAGGACACCTTCACTTGCGAGGTAAGCAAATGGCGCGTGAGCACAACACGCATCGTAGTTGCAAGGGGCACCATGGTCCTGTTGTGGACTACCGGCGTCCGTGGCTTGCAGTGAGCAATCGCCGTCGTCGCCATACGCCAATGTGTACACAAAGATTATCTCGCATCTCGCATCATACACAATGGAGCAATGCGATGATGTTGCAACAGCGTCGACGGTGCAATCTGCCTTGCAGATCGCCATGCGTCGAGACTTGCAGGAGTTGTCAGGGCCCGTCACGCCATTCCAACGCGAGCTGATGCTCTCCTGGAATTCGTTTCAACGTTCTCGGCCGTGCTACGCGGACGGCCACGTGCCCCTCTTCTGCCGAGAGTGGTTGCGGGTCAGCGCTGCCGGCCTACGAGCCGGTGCCGCCGGACAGCTAATGGCCATGCGGGCAGCGTTGCTGGAGCATCTGCTGGTCCTCTACGACTTCGGGCTGCTCGACAGCGGCGCCTTGGAGGCGTGCTTGCAAACATTCGACTGCAGCGGCTCTGCTGTTCCGTGCTAGTGTCCACGCACATTATGCATTGCTCGGAACTAGATGAGCCCATACACATCAGCCATGTTAGCTGTGCAGAATACGCACACCATTGCACGCATAAGACGACACCGCTCAGCCACATTTGCATATCGCATTGTCTGTCCACGGTGTCCCGTCAACGCTGGGTGGAGCAAGGAATTTGAGCTAAGCTAAGGGGGACTCCTTGCAGCATAACGGCAGGTTATGCTCTTGCATGGTGTTGTGCCCGTGCTGGTGGACCCAAGTTACGAGAGAGGGGTGGGGCTGGGGCTGCAGCTGCCACTGCCACCACCTGCTCCCATAATCAGGCCATATCATATGACACCGCATCGCCCATGTTAGTGTCGCTGTCGCTGTAACACCTGGCTCTAGCTCTGCTGCTGCACTCATGAATTGTACAGGTAGGTAAGGTGCTCTTCGTTACCATCAGGCATGAGGCCGCGTGACTCCCACGGGAGGTTCGTCACCACTACAGCTGCTGACTAGCAGCCTGTAGACAGTGAGATTGCATCTGTTCCTTGGTATGCTGCTGCTTCCCCTTCACCCTGTCGTGCTCCGGGCTTCAGCGGCTGCGGCTTCTCCCATTGTTTCCCAGCCCTGGTCCCGGCACCTTCCCTGTGGAGCCGCCGTCAAGAACACGGCAGGACGTCGCACATCATTGCTGGTCTTTAATTGTTTTGTTTTGTCAGATTCGCATCGTTTTTGAAAACCTATCCTCAGTCCATCAACATGTCGCAGAAGGATAGAGCTTAGCCTTGCCTCCCTGCAACATGTCGCATCCGGCTCATCACGCAGCCCTGGGCATCGAAATCACGTCCACCGCTGCACCTCATCCTGGACGGAGCCCTGAGACTGAAGATTCGGAGCGGCAAGGGCTGCTGGAGACGATCGGAGCATCCCCTCCTCCCGATAGCGTCTCCCTGTCGTCATACTTGGTGGGCGCGAACTTGCTTGTTATCGCGGGACGCAGCTCAGGGTGCCTATACAGCCCCATCCAGCCCCAAGCTACCGTTCATAGCTCTCGTATGATTCCATTATTGTTTCCGTCTATCTTCCTGCCAATCGTTCTCCAGCCATTCGCCTACCACTGGCGTTAATCATTACTTCCTGCACACACCACGCAATATCTGCACAGACAGCAGATACAGTTGATCAACGTGGTTAGTGCCAGCTCTACATGCTGGGTGTGATTTTCGGTGTGAAAAAGTGCGTTCCTGAAAGCCTCACATCCGTATTGGGGGAGGGCGGTCAAGCAGCCTGATGGCTGATACCTTGAGCAGTGTGAGCCATTGCCTTCCTTTGTGGCTCTTCCCTAGCTCAACTTCAAGGGAGCCCTACACATCCTTTGCTGCTTCATCCCTTGTCCATTACCCACATTCCATTGCCTGGACCTGCCGCAGGTGAACATCAGCTCCGCGGGATTCACTCGCAGGCGGCGCCATGTCAGCAGCTTCTATGAGCAGCAGAACAGCATCATCGAGTCATTCCTGGAGACAGAGGGCTTGCACAGCGGTGAGGGGGCAGGGCGGGGCGGGGCGGGACGGGGCGATGACACCTCATTTAACAACCTTTGAGCTCCCCTCCCCCTCCCCTTTCCCCACTCCCTAACCCTAACCTGCACCCCTCTCCAGCCCTTCCTTGCCTTCATCCCTGCTCCTGCTCCCTTCAGGGTCGTATGAGGGCGATGCAGTAGATGAGGAGGAGGAGCGGCGCACCCAGCGTGCCCTCAACCTCAGCTTTGCCTCCAACATGTGAGGGTGGGAGGGGGGAGGGGAGAGGGGGTGTGGTGGTGGGAGGGAAGGGGGGCGGGAGGTGGCGGGGAAAGTGGGTGGGCTGGTGAACTGATTAGTGCTGTGTGGGCAGCTGACCTGTTCACTCTGCGGCAGCAAACACATCCAGGTGCTAGGGCATAGTCTTTCTTTCGTTCTTTGTATTTTTCTTGATTTACTTTTCTACTATCCCTTTTTTACTCGTCTTTCTTTCTTGATCTGTTTATCTTCTTACTTATTCCTTGCATTCCTTTTTTCCTCACTTATTTACTCAGGTTTTCTCTCTTGTTGAGCAGCAGCGAGCGGCCTCGTCCTGTGCCACCATGCCTGATGAAGAGAGTGAGAGGGGGGAGGGATACCCAGCCCGGCAGACCTGCTGAGCTTGTTTACTGGTGGGTGTCCTGGGCGCAGAGCCCTGCTGGCTATCCGGGTAGGGGTGGCCGTCATCAGCGGCTCCCTGTCCCTCTTGGTCACCACGCTGGACGCAGTGCTGGACGTGATCAGGTGTGACCTGGGCCAGAACACATCAAAAGTCACACTTTATCAAAAAATGTGAGCAGGGAGACTGGGGTGACGAGGCGAGGACTGTGACGTGGTTAAGGTTGACATAGGATAGACCAGGTCAGCTAGGGAGCGAGTGAGTGTGACTCTGTGGTGGGAGGCTGGTGGAGCTGTATGATTGATGTTTTAAATGATGTGATATGTAACGTGTGATGTGGGGTGGCTAGGTGTGTGATGCCTGCTTCTCTGCGCAGTGGAGCAATTATATGGGGGACTGACCGCTCCTCAAAACAGAAGAACAAGTATAAGTACCCTATTGGTAAGGTGAGCCCTCTCCTCCCCCTTCCCCCCTTCCCCTTCCTATCCCCTCTTCCCTCCCTCCCTTCCCCTCCTCCCCTTCCTCCCACTCCTTCCCCTCCTCCCCTCCCTCCCTGCCATCCTCTCTCTCCTCCCTCTCACTCCAGACCAGGGCATGCACCTCTCACACTTAGCGGCTGTCGCATGCAAGCGCAGGCACGCATGGCGCCCCTGGGGGTGGTTGTTTTCTCCACCATCATGGGCACTGCAGGCATGAGCATCATCATGGAGGTGCGAGCAGACTACCTGGGCCACCCCTCCCTCAGCAGAGGCAGTGGCATGCTGTCGCCCAGTGCATCTGGCAGGGTGTGAGACTGCTCCTGCTGCGGGGTGTGACCTTTGATTACCTGATTGTCTTGATCTGGCTCAGCTCACCTGATCTGGCTTAGCTCACCTGATCTGGCTCAGCTCACCTGATCTGGCTCAGCTCACCTGATCTGGCTCAGCTCACTTGATCTGGCTCAGCTCACCTGATCTGGCTCACCTTACATGGAATGCTACTGCTTCACTTCTACACCACAGGGGGTCAACCAGCTGTCAAAGGGGGAAGCCAAAGAAGAACACCCAGTCCCTATCGGGTACATCATTGGTGAGTGGCCCCAGGGCGTCATCCAGCAGGAGGCCACTGGCATCTCTAGCACCTTGGGCAGTGGTGGTGACTGCACCACACCACCCGACCCAGCCCGACCTGACCTGTGACCCGACCTGACCCGACCCATGGCCCCACCGTAATTACTGCGTGCGCCACCGCCACTGCTGCTGCTACTGCCGCTGCATGGCCGCTGCTGCCGCCGTCACCATCCCTTGCCCCGCTGCATGGCCACTGCTGCTCCAGGCTCCTCCCTGCTGGTCATCGTGATGAAGGGCCTTATGTATGCACTCTGCCGAGCGTCCAAGAACTCCTCAGTCCAAGCCTTTGCCATGGTAGGGCCAGGAGGGGGCAGCTGGGAGGGGGGCAGCTGGGAGGGGGCCGGCTGGGATGGGGCGGCTGGGAGGGGGGCGTTGGGCAGGTGGGGTGGTGTTGAGTGCATGGCCCGCTATTCCAGGGAGCCTTGCCTTGAAGCCCTTGACTTGAATCGTGTGTCCAGTCCAGGGGCAGGGAAGGGTGGGTCCTGGCAGTGCTCCCCTACTCCCCCTCCCTTGCCAAGCCTCTGCTGCCTGTCAACTGCCGTTTCCTGAATATCAACTGACAACTGCTTCCTGTCAACTGCCGCTCCCTAATCATCAACTGACGGCTGCCTGTGATTCCGCCGCTCCCCAGGTTGCAACTTGCATGGATGCTGCATGCTGCATGCAGGACCACCTGAATGATGTGGTGGTCAACAGCGCAGGCCTGGGAGGTAGGGGGTCACAGGGGCTGCTGCTGCTGCTGCTGCTGCTGCTGCTGCTGCTGCTGCTGCTGCTGCTGCTGCTGCTGCCCCTGCTGCTGCCCCTGCTGCTGCCCCTGCTGCTGCCCCTGCTGCTGCCCCTGCTGCTGCCCCTGCTGCTGCCCCTGCTGCTGCCCCTGCTGCTGCCCCTGCTGCTGCCCCTGCTGCTGCCCCTGCTGCTGCCCCTGCTGCTGCCCCTGCTGCTGCCCCTGCTGCTGCCCCTGCTGCTGCCCCTGCTGCTGCCCTTGCTGCTGCTCCTGCTGCTGCCCCTGCTGCTGCCCCTGCCCCTGCCCCTGCTGCTGCCCCTGCTGCTGCCCCTGCCCCTGCTGCTGCCCCTGCTGCTGCCCCTGCTGCTGCCCCTGCTGCTGCCCCCGCTGCGACAGTGCTGCCCCTGCCCCTGCTGCTGCTGCTGGTGCTTAGGACACCCAGGGGGCAGGATGGGGGGCTGCTTCATGAGGGTGGTGGGGACGGTAGCAGAGGGGCAGAGGGGTCCAGCTCGTATCAAGTCACCTCCCCCCTTCCTTCCACTCCGCTCCCCACTCCCCAAACCTCTCCCCCCACTTCCCAACCATTGCAACCACCATGCGGCTAGCTTGTACCTCCTCCTCCCCCCCCCCCCCTTCCTCCCCCCTCTCCCTCCCCCTCCTCCTCCTCCAAGCCCTTCCAACCTTCCCCCACTCCACCCCCTCCCCCTCCCACCCCTCGCCCCTCTCTGCCCCTCTGCCCCACTGCCCTCAGGGGCGCTGCTGGGCCGCTATGTGGCCTGGTGGCTGGACCCCGCAGCCGCTATCCTCATGTCGCTGTGGCTCATCTACGCCTGGAGCCGCCAAGCCTACGACCACCTGGTCAGCCTGGTGGGCACCAGCGCCCCGCCACACGTGCTACAGAAGATGACGTGAGAAACAATTTAATTAAATATAAATTATATATACATTTAGGGTTTTATGTTAAGTAGATTTTGTATTTCCAGTTGACAAGAAAACTCCAGAAATACTTTATGCCATTCCAGCAGGGACCCCGCGCTGCAGAAGTTGATGTGAGCACCCTTAACATTCGTTGCCAGCACTGGGGAGTGAGAGCAGCTGGGGTGCTGGGGGGGGGCGGGGGCCCACTGGCATTTTCAGCACCATAGGCCGTGGCTGTCACCCCACCCCACCCCACCCCACCCCACCCCACCGCACCCCACCCCATGGAGCCCGCCTTGCCCCGCAGCTATGTGGCGTTGAACCACGCCCCCACCATCATCAAGCAGATCGACACAGTCAGGTGAGCGGGCCCACAGCTCTGACTGAGCCTGGCCAGCGGTGGCCCCTCAAGGCAGCGGTGTGCAGCCAGACAGCCATACACAGACTCACTGCCACACGCTCATGGTTGCCTGTAGGGGTGTCTGTAGGGGTGTGAGGTGTGAGGGGGGTAGGGGCCAAGCCAAGCCATGCCTCACCTCACCCTGAAGCCTACACACAGCAGTGTGTGGACCAGGCCACGGCTCAGTCATGGCTCACCTTACAAGGGAACACAGGCTGCTGCTGTTACGAGGCATGCTGCTGACCAAGGCTGACCAGGACAGCTGTCTGCCTAGGTGGGCTGGCGTGTGGTGCAACCACCTGGAGATACCTGAGCTGTCTAGAGCTGGCCTGATGTGATTCTCCCTGGTCTGATCAGGCCTGATCTGATCCGCCCTGGTCTGACCTGGTCTGATCCGCCCTGGTCTGATCTGATCCGCCCTGGTCTGATCTGGCCTGATCTGATCCGCCCTGGTCTGATCTAGATCTCTGCATCCCATACCTTACCTAGGCACAGCCCAAGCCATGACATGTGATCCCGCCCTGCCCTGGTTGCCCTGCAGGGCCTACAGCTTTGGCGCTGACAGCTGGCTTGTGGAGGTGGATGTGGTGCTGCCGCCTGACATGCTGCTCCAGGCGGCGCATGATGTGGGGGAGGCCCTGCAGGTGGTTGGGGGGAGGGGGCAGGCAAGGGAAGGGAGCGAGGGGCAGGGAAGGGAAGGGAGCGAGGGGCAGGGTGGGGGGCTGGGATGTAAAAGAGGGGAAGAGCAGGGAGCGGGAGGGAGAGGGGGGAGGGCAGTAGGGAGAGGAGGGGGGTGGGAGAAGGCAACAAGGAGGAGGGAACAAAGGGCCAGGAAAGAAGGGTTTCCGCATGCCCGCATGCCCACCTGCCCGTCTGCCTGCCCACCTGCCCGCATGCCTGCCCACCTGCCCGCCTGCCTGCCTGTCTGTCCCCCTCCCCCTCTCAGGTCAAGCTGGAGAGGTTGCCTGAGGTGGCGCGGGCATTTGTGCACCTTGACTTTGAAGGCCACCACTCCCCTGGCATTGAGCACAAGGAGCTGTGAAGATGGGGGAGAGGGAAGGGGAGGGGCGTCGGTGTGCTTGGTTGAGGGCGTCGGGGTGGCAGCTATGGGCTGGTGGGAGAAGGGGGTAGGGGAGGGTAGGGGGGAAGGGTAGGGGGTGGTGGATAGGGGAAGTTAGGGAAGGCTGTCCAGGGTAGAGAGGAACAAGGCTTGGGACCTCGTATGTGGGGGACGGCTGTCGAGCGGTAGCAGGTGCAAATGATGCAGGAGGTGATGTGGGTTACTTGCCAAGCATGACACTGCATGCGAGGTGTGTGTTCTGGGCGGGTGCATGGGGGCCTTGTCATACTCAACCTTGCAGAAAGGTTGAGAGTTGAGTTTGGAGAAGAGGACTGGGTCGAGTGAGGACACACAGGCAAATTAGTGCGGATATTCGTCATCCTAGGGGGGTATTTTTTTGATGCGGTTCGCCTCGGATTGTCCTTGCGACTCCAACGCCACTTGGCGCTTGTTGAAATTCTGAGTATGTGAGCAGTTGGAGTGTAGGTACCTACAGTACTGTAGATGTCTACAGTACTGTAGGTCAGATTTGACAAGGTCTCTTGTAATCAGGTTAGACAAGCAAGCCAAAAAATGCCCATTTTTCGGACGGACCTAACTAACTCTATACACCGCTTCACGATGTAAGATTTGCACGCCTTGCCGCAGCGCCGTACAGCTTAGCATCGGCTCAGAGGAACAGGCCTACGGTGATCGGCTGGTCCGCGACCCCGTCCAATGTTCGATGGCTCCGACTAGCACGCAATGTCAGAAGCACTCCATCTCTCTGGTTATGCGCCCTGGAGTAGGTGTGCTGTCGCGGCGATGTCCGGGTGCCTCCTGGGTGTCGAGCTCTGTGAGCTGCATGCTGCTTGCTAGGGGCTTGTCTCATGGCCGGGTTGAGGGGGTACGCCACGAGGCTTTGGACCTGAAATTTCGTCAGCAGCTAGATGTACCACACACTTACATCCTGGCGCTGAGTTGACCCTAACATGCATTAGCTCGGTCTATGGCGAGGGTGGTGAGGGACACACTGCCAGAAGCCTCAACTGTATGCCAAACGTCCCAAATGCCTTGCAATGAATACGGGGGAACCGCATCAAGTATGTCCATCGATAACATAGATATGCCTGCAAACTGATGCGTGTGCTAGTAGTAATCAGATAAACTTGAAAAACAGCTAAGATTCGGCCATGCCAGGGGCCTTTTCCCCGAAATGAAGTCGTTTCAGCCCGCCATAATTATGATAACAGTAGCGACGACCCTACTCCTGCCGTCGGAGTCGGCGATGTACCTTTCGGTCGATGCTAACCGCACTTGAAGCATTTTAAGCTATGCCCCATCGCTCGAAGCAAGGCCTTGCTGGGTCCGCGCGTATGGCCGAGCGTTTAGCCACTGGCCGTGCTCCATGGTCCCGTACTGCTGGCTCCATCGCTGAACAAGCCCAGGCAAGGCAGCCCAGCCCCAGCTCCACCGTCATCTACGACAGCTAAGATGCGGGTGCCCTGGGAGCTGCAGCCAGCCCTGTGGGTGCCCTGGGTGGTGCAGTCAGCCTTGTGGGTGCACTGGGAGCTGCAGCCAGCCATGCGGGGGCCCTCGGTGGTGCAGCCAGCCGTGTGGGTGCCCTGGGAGCTGCAGCCAGCCCTCATGGTGCTCAGGGTGGGGCAGCCACTAAGCCTGTGCAGGCAGCCAAGAAGACATCACAGGCACGCAAGGTGTTGCGGGCTATGCAACGCATCACCCTCCCGGTGAAGTTGCCCACAAGGGAGGAGTACAGCTCAGGGGCAAGTGCAAGGGATCAAAACACAGCACGACAGCAACGACTGGCTGACATCACCAACAAACTGCAACATCTTGAAGACACAGCTAGGCAGGTATACAGCTGTCAGCAGCCACACCTAACATCCTTGCCACAGAAGGGCATCACGCTGAGTCACCTCAAAGAGCTTTGCGTCCGACTGAACCTAGCTACCAAGGGTGCCAAGAGTAGAATCCAGTGCTTAAAAGCAATCTCACAGCATCAGCAACAGCAACATCAGCAAGCACCAGCATTGGCAACAATCACCCCTTCCAAGCGCCATGCTCCCGACAGCGTTATGCGAATGCGCTGACAACAAAGCTTGCCTTTGTTGCCGAGCCCAGCCCTGCCCTGCCCAGCCTTACTCAGCCCCCTGGAAACGGTGTTGACCCTGAGCCTAACCCTTCCAAGTGCCAAAGCCCTTGCCCATACCATGCATGCAGTGAATGCCACACAACACAAGTGACAGTTTACATAGAACACAAGTGCCAGTTTACAGAGACACAAGTGCCAGTTTGTAAGTAGGTTGGATGTTATATTGTAATGATGTGAGGTTGGATGTAATGATGTATGGTCGAGGGCCGGACGGGCCAGCCGCAAACAGCTTTTTAGGCAAAGTCCACCGCACATGTTATGAGATAGGAGGGTTCGGAGCTGGAGTTTGTGGTTGCGGGGCATTACTAACATTCACAGCTTTGCGGGAGCTAGGAAGCCGAGCTACCCAGTACAACCGACTGAACGGACCTGGCTAGCGATAGAGACGGGCCCCGGCCTTAGACTTTATACGTATGTATGTAGCTACCTACAGCGACCTTGTTGCGTGGACACAACTTTAGGCCCAAACAACCATGTTCAGCCTGCGGGCCTGCGCTTCGAAGCCGCTGACTTTTCTAGCACGCCGAAGCTAGCGGTGCAATCGCGGTAGCAAATAGTGGTCTGAATGTGGAGAACAGCATGGTACCCAAATTTCCCCTTGCTTGTCTAACCTGACTTGTAAATAGGGTACCATGCTGTTCTCCACATTCAAACCACCATTTGCTACCGCGATTGCACCGTCAGCTTCTGCGTGCTATAAATAGTGAGAGGCGTCGAAGCGTAGGCCCGCAAGCTCGATATGGATATTTGTGCCGAAAGTTGTGTCCACGCAATAAGGTCGCCATAGGGAGCTACATACATACGTGTAAGGTCTAAGGCCGGGGCCCGTCTCTATCGCAAGCTAGGTCCGTTCTGTCGGTTGTACTGGGTACCTCGGCTTGCAAGCTCCCGCAAAGCTGTGGATGTTGATGATGCCCCGCAATCACAACAACCTCCTGCACCGCACCCTCCCGTGTAATATCGAGTGCGGCAGAGATTGCCCCAAAAGTTGTTTACACCTTTTGGGGCAATCTCTGCCGCACTCGACATTAACCTCACGTCATTACATTATGACTCTTAGCCTACATCATTACATCACCACTTATGTTCCTAACACAAGGGCTAGGCTCAGGGTCGGTAACGAATCCTAGAGGCTGAGTAGGGCTGGGCAGGGCTGGGCTGGGCTCGGCAACATAGGCACGCTTTGTTGTCAGCGCATTTGCATAGCACTGTCGGGATAGCAAACGAGCTTGGGGTACATTGAGTTGTTCCTGCATGGGGGTGAAGGGGGCATGGGGGTAAAGGATGCATGTGGGGAAGGCACCTACCGTACTGTAGGGGTCTACCGTACTGTAGACCCCTACAGTACTGTAGACACCTACAGTACTGTAGACCCCTACAGTACTGTAGATACCTACAGTACTGTAGACACCTACAGTACTGTAGACATCTACAGTACTGTAGACATCCTACAGTACTGTAGACCCCTACAGTACTGTAGACATCTACAGTACTGTAGACACCTACAATACTGTAGACACCTACAGTACTGTAGACACCTACAGTACTGTAGACACCTACAGTACTGTAGACACCCTACAGTACTGTAGACCCCTACAGTACTGTAGACACCCTACAGTACTGTAGACACCCTACAGTACTGTAGACACCTACAGTACTGTAGACACCTACAGTACTGTAGACACCCTACAGTACTGTAGACACCCTACAGTACTGTAGACACCTACAGTACTGTAGACACCTACAGTACTGTAGACACCCTACAGTACTGTAGACACCTACAGTACTGTAGACACCTACAGTACTGTAGGCAGCAGCAGCATGGGTGGCAGCAGCAGCAGGGGGGGGGGCAGCAGCAGCAGTAGGGGGGCAGCAGCAGCAGCAGGGGCGCAGCAGCAGCAGCAGGGGCGCAGCAGCAGCAGCAGGGGCGCAGCAGCAGCAGCAGCAGTAGGGGGGCAGCAGCAGCAGCAGCAGGGGGGCAGCAGCAGCAGCAGCAGGGGGGCAGCAGCAGCAGCAGATATAGTAGGGGCACTGTAGCACCTACCTACCTTTTGGCTGCTTGATGACTGCTGCTAGGAAGGGGGGGGGAGTGGAAGAGTGAAGGCGGGGAGGGGGGGTAGATGTGGAAGGCGGGAGGTGGGAGGCAGGGAGGCGGGAGACGGGGAGGCGGGAGGCAGGGAGGCGGGAGGTGGGGAGGCGGGAGGCTCAACCGGGTTGGGCTGGGCGGGGGTGGGTTGGGTTGGGGGCATGGGTTTGGGTGGGTGGGGGCATGGGTTGGGGGCATGGGTTGGGGTGGGTGGGGGCATGGGTGGGGGTGGGGGCAGGGGCGGGGGCGGGGGCGGGGGCGGGGGCGGGGGCGGGGGCGGGGGCGGGGGCGGGGGCGGGGGCGGGGGCGGGGGCGGGGGCGGGGGCGGGGGCGGGGGCGGGGGCGGGGGCGGGGGCGGGGGCGGGGGCGGGGGCGGGGGCGGGGGCGGGGGCGGGGGCGGGGGCGGGGGCGGGGGCGGGGGAGGATGAATTGGGAGGGGGTGGTTGTGTAGGGGAAAGGGAAGTGGAAGGGAGGTGCCCACTAGACCTGCAACCAAGGGGCGTGCACGTGCGGTAGGGTGACCAGGCTGGGCACTGTGTTAGCTATCACCGTGGCCTTACCTTTGTGGTCCTCCTGGCCTCCTACCTGCTCACACCAGGCAACATATCCCATGCGCTAGTGGGTGGGACTGCGGTGGGGAGTGTAGGGTGTAGGGAAGGGAAGGTGGGGTGAGGTGGGGGTTGCGATGCCACGTCAATCGAAGGGTGGGAGAGGGGAAGGATAGGCTTGACAAGTATGGGAGGGGAGAGGGAGGGAGAGGGGGAAGGGAGGGGTGGGAAGAGGGTGGGTGGGGTGGGCTTTCTCCTGGCTGCTGGGATGTCAGGGGAGAGGGTACGGGGAGGGGGGAAGTGGGGGGTGGGTAGAGGTGGAAGTGTAGGGACGACAAGCTGGGCGTTGGTGGTGGGCGTGGGAAAGGGGAGGAAAAGGGGATGGGGAAGGGTGTGACGATCAACCCTGCAGCGGGACAAGGGGCATGCTAGCAGTTAAGGTGGGTACAGGGTGCCACATACCTGCACTCACCTTCTGCTGGGGTGTGGTGTATATGTGTGTGGGAGGAAGGGGAGGAAGGGGAGGGAAGGGAAGGGGAGGTCCATGGGGAGGGCGAGAGAAGTGGGGAGCGCATTGATAGTCTCAGGTGTAGGCGCACAAGAACTGCGGCAATGGTGTGACGATTTGTGTAACGAAGCAAACATTGGACATGGGTACTGGATGCACTCACCATTAGAGTAGGGAGATGTAGAGCTGGCAGATGGAGGGGCAGGTGTAGCAGCCCTCCATTACAACCCACCTTCCTTTGTCCTCACCTCAGTAGTAAGTGCAGGGTGGGAGAGTTGGGTTGGGTTGGGCTGGGCTGGGCTGGGCTGGGCTGGGCTGGGCTGGGCTGGGCTGGGCTGGGCTGGGCTGGGCTGGGCTGGGCTGGGCTGGGCTGGGCTGGGCTGGGCTGGGCTGGGCTGGGCTGGGCTGGGCTGGGCTGGGCTGGGCTGGGCTGGGCTGGGCTGGGCTGGGCTGGGCTGGGCTGGGCTGGGCTGGGCTGGGCTGGGCTGGGCTGGGCTGGGCTGGGCTGGGCTGGGCTGGGCTGGGCTGGGCTGGGCTGGGCTGGGCTGGGCTGGGCTGGGCTGGGCTGGGCTGGGCTGGGCTGGGCTGGGCTGGGCTGGGCTGGGCTGGGCTGGGCTGGGCTGGGCTGGGCTGGGCTGGGCTGGGCTGGGCTGGGCTGGGCTGGGCTGGGCTGGGCTGGGCTGGGCTGGGCTGGGCTGGGCTGGGCTGGGCTGGGCTGGGCTGGGCTGGGCTGGGCTGGGCTGGGCTGGGCTGGGCTGGGCTGGGCTGGGCTGGGCTGGGCTGGGCTGGGCTGGGCTGGGCTGGGCTGGGCTGGGCTGGGCTGGGCTGGGCTGGGCTGGGCTGGGCTGGGCTGGGCTGGGCTGGGCTGGGCTGGGCTGGGCTGGGCTGGGCTGGGCTGGGCTGGGCTGGGCTGGGCTGGGCTGGGCTGGGCTGGGCTGGGCTGGGCTGGGCTGGGCTGGGCTGGGCTGGGCTGGGCTGGGCTGGGCTGGGCTGGGCTGGGCTGGGCTGGGCTGGGCTGGGCTGGGCTGGGCTGGGCTGGGCTGGGCTGGGCTGGGCTGGGCTGGGCTGGGCTGGGCTGGGCTGGGCTGGGCTGGGCTGGGCTGGGCTGGGCTGGGCTGGGCTGGGCTGGGCTGGGCTGGGCTGGGCTGGGCTGGGCTGGGCTGGGCTGGGCTGGGCTGGGCTGGGCTGGGCTGGGCTGGGCTGGGCTGGGCTGGGCTGGGCTCACTCCTACAAATTAATCCCTGCGTCCGTCCCTGCGTGTTGACCGACCTTGTCGGATCGGGCTGAAATTTTGATAGATGGTAGTTTACAGAATATAAAACATATTTTTCAGAAAAAATATTTTAAAAAAATCAAAGGCGGCTGCGCTGTGACCCTGTGGCTAGAGTGCAGGGATAAGTGCAGGGATAGGTTGCGGGCCACAACGCAACAGCTTTTGAATTTTTCCAAAAACATTTCTTGAAAAATATGTTTTATTTTCTGAAAACTGCCATCTATTAAATTTTCAGCCCGATCGGACAAGGTCGGTAGAACGCAGGGACAAACGCAGGGACTAAATTGTAGGAGTGCTGGGCTGGGCTGGGCTGCAACACAAGGGAGGCAATAGTGGGAACGTTGTGAGAGGTGATGAAATGGTGGTGGTGGTGGTGGTGGTGGTGGTGGTGGTGGTGGTGGTGGTGAGGGGGACTGGGAGGGGGTGGTAATCAGGGGGGTACTAGGCGTGATTGTAAGACCTGCAGCAACCAGGTGTGGTAGCGGTTAGGCTGGATACTAAGGGCTATGCTGCGCAATGCTAGCTCCTTGTAGGCTCTTACCTTGGTCCTAAGCTCTTACCATAGTCCGTCTGGCTCTTCGCTGCTCACAACACGTTGCACCTGCCTTGCGTTGGTGCATCAATGCTTGCGATTCATTGCGGAGAATCGTTGCGAGGAAACTGGCCGCGAGGCTAGCTGCGATGCTGGCTGCGAGGCTGGCTGCGAGGCTGGCTGCGAAACTGGCTGCGAGGCTGGCTGCGAGGAAAATGGCTGCGAGGCTGGCTGCGAGGTGAGATCCTCGCACCGAGCTGCCTCACAGGTATGCTTCTGCGCTGCTGGACCAGCTGTGTGGCCGCGAGGTTGATTGCCGAGTATGTGGCTGCGAGTATGGGCTAGATGTGGCTGCGAGTATGGGTAACCTCGTGCGATGCCATCTGTGGACCAGCTGTGTGGCCGCGAGGTTGATTGCCGAGTATGTGGCTGCGAGTATGGGCTAGATGTGGCTGCGAGTATGGGTAACCTCGTGCGATGCCATCTGTGGACCAGCTGTGTGGCCGCGAGGTTGATTGCCGAGTATGTGGCTGCGAGTATGGGCTAGATGCGGCTGCGAGTATGGGTAACCTCGTGCGATGCCATCGCTGCAATACCGGCTACACGATGCTGCGACTAAGTGTTGGACGGATGCCTTGAGTGCAAGTGAGATGTTCAGAATTTCTCTAAGTGCTTAAAGGCTACAGTACTGTAAGTGGTCTCTCGAGGTACCTCGAGGTACCTCGAGGTACTGTAGATGTCTACAGTACTGTAAATGTCTACAGTACTGTAGACATCTACAGTACTGTAGGTGTCTACAGTACTGTAGGGGTCTACAGTACTGTAAATGGTCTCTCGAGGTACCTCGAGGTACCTACAGTACTGTAGATGTCTACAGTACTGTAGATGTCTACAGTACTGTAGGTGTCTACAGTACTGTAGATGTTTACAGTACTGTAAATGGTCTCTCGAGGTACCTCGAGGTACCTCGAGGTACTGTAGATGTCTACAGTACTGTAGATGTCTACAGTACTGTAGGTGTCTACAGTACTGTAGGTGTCTACAGTACTGTAGATGTATACAGTACTGTAGATGTCTACAGTACTGTAGATGTCTACAGTACTGTAAATGGTCTCTCGAGGTACCTAGAGGTACCTCGAGGTACTGTAGATGTCTACAGTACTGTAGGTGTCTACAGTACTGTAGGTGTCTACAGTACTGTAGATGTCTACAGTACTGTAAATGTCTACAGTACTGTAGATGTCTACAGTACTGTAAATGGTCTCTCGAGGTACCTCGAGGTACCTCGAGGTACTGTAGATGTCTACAGTACTGTAGATGTCTACAGTACTGTAGGTGTCTACAGTACTGTAGATGTCTACAGTACTGTAGATGTCTACAGTACTGTAGATGTCTACAGTACTGTAAATGGTCTCTCGAGGTACCACGAGGTACCTCGAGGTACTGTAGATGTCTACAGTACTGTAGATGTCTACAGTACTGTAGATACCTACAGTACTGTAAGTGGTCTCTCGAGGTACCCCGACAGTACTGTAGACACCTACAGTACTTTAGGTGCCTACGGTACTGTAGGTGTCTACAGTACTGTTCGTGTACTCGCGAGGTACCCCGACAGTACTGTAGATACCTACAGTACTGTAGCATGGCCGTATCTCACCAACCGCGCAAAATCACGAATTTTAGTTTCAACCCCCAATCTTACAATGCCTTCATTTGACTATGTACCAAGTCCGAGGCTCCGAATCTCAAAAATGCTGTCACTAATTTGCCTGAGTGAAGAGGAGTTGGTCGAACCTGTGAAATCGTTGTTTGACGCGACTTTCGCAAGCCGTGTGGTTGATGTTCACCCAGGGAAGCGACATGACACCCTGCCAGTAGCAGACAGACTACCATAGATAAGGGGCGTCCCGGGTTCTCCAGGCTTGTGAATCTTCAGATTTCCAAATTCTCAATTTTCAGATTTTCAATGAAAATGAAAGTGATTCATTGAAAAACTGAAAGAGTTTCATCGTCAGTGAAACTGAGCGGATGCCGCTGGTTCTTAGACTATCCTTTTAAACGCGGCTTGTTTATAGGCCTGCACTGTTTGAAATGCAGAAATACTTAGTTTGCCAAAGGTCAGACATGCAAGCCATTTAAAAGATGCAAGCCGTCCATGCTGTCCGTGGATCCGCCATCTGTGGCGTTTTCTGGCTTGCGCTTCTTCCGCTGTGGCTATAGCGCGCTGGCGCCAGCCAAGCCAATCACAGCACAGCCAATCACTCTGCAACACCCGATCTGCGATTTGACCGGGGGCAGCACCCGGCACTTTCAGATGTGCAGTAAAAACGTTCAGATTATCAGATGAGAATTTTCATTGAAAAACTGAATGAAAATCTGCAATTTTCACAGGCCTGGTTGTATCATATGATATATATATATATATCTGAAGTGTAAGCAAAATCCAGGATCAAATAATTCTTCATAATCCGGGTTGATATTGGGTCCTCATCGTGTCAATCTTACATACATAGCCAGGTTTGTATAGTCGCCCTCATTTGCTATCACAATAAGCAGCATACCGGGTCTCCCAATACAACGCCCTCATTGTTTCACAGCAACACATGCATAGTAGAAAGTTGATACTGTGTACCCAGGGGTTCGAGGGTGCAACTAGGTGGATGGTGCACAGAGTGATGTGTTGGCCATGTGGGGGTGGGGGTAGGGCGCCACGCTGGCCATATGGGGGAAGGGCGCCGTGCTGGCCATATGGGGGTAGGGCGCCGCGCTGGCCATGTAAGGGTAGGGCGCCACACTGGCCATGTGGGGGTGGGGGTAGGGCGCCGCACTGGCCATGTGAGGGTAGGGCGCCGCGCTGGCCATGTGGGGGTGGGGGTAGGGCGCCGCGCTGGCCATGTGAGGGTAGGGCGCCGCGCTGGCCATGTGAGGGTGAGGCGCCGCGCAGGCCATGTAAGGGTAGGGCGCCACACTGGCCATGTGGGGGTGGGGGTAGGGCGCCGCGCTGGCCATGTGAGGGTAGGGCGCCACACTGGCCATGTGGGGGTGGGGGTAGGGCGCCGCGCTGGCCATGTGAGGGTAGGGCGCCGCGCTGGCCATTGCAGGTTGGGTAGGGTTGCAGGTTGCATGGCGAGATAAGGGCGCCATGGGAGTGGCAGGGATGGTAGCCCAGCAAAACCAGCACACGCGTCACCAAGCCCTTGGCGTTGCGGGGGTCCATGTGAGGCTTTGCACGCTCCCAGTCCTCAGCGGTGATGAGCTTGGCATGCTTGGTAGTGTGCTGGACCTACACAATAACATAGCAAAGTTAGGATAAAGTGAGTAGAGCTGGCATTGCATTGTCATGTGTCAAGATTAGCAATAGCCTAGATGAAAGCACGCCTACTAGCAACTAGCAAGCATGTTGCACCACCCACCTCTCCTGCAGCATAGGCAGCCTTGTCATGCCCATCCACCCAATCTCGTAGCTCCTTCCACACACCAGTCTTGGCCAACAGGTTAGGCTCGTCCGCCTTCGGAATGTTGGTGAAGCGGTTCAGCCTGCTATGCTCGAAAATGATGGCACGCTACAGGTTGGTGATGCGCAATAATATTGACCGGGCATTGAACTTGCCCTTGCTCTTGACGTTGCGAGCATCTGCAATTGTAACAAGTCATGTTTGTGACATTAGAAGGTGCAGAAACAAGGATGGGCTGGGTGCAACTGACATGGGTAAACATGTATGATGTAGCATCACCATAGATGGACATGACTGCACACAATAGCTTGGGGGTCTTGTAGTAGGCATCATGAAAGTGTTTCGCCCTGTCGGATGGTGCTCCCAGGATAGCATCACCAAGAAACTTCTTCATCACTGCTAGCTGCAGACGGCAGATACGACAAGTTGATGTCAGTAATGCATAGATGATATCTACATGTGCAACTATTGCTATGTACATGCTTTCTCTTGCCTGGACTGATGTTGGGAGACCGGAAACTCTTCATCTCTCAGGGTAGCTTGCCAAAATGCGTAGGTTGAGCTCAAAGCCGACTCCGTTGCTAACTTGGTGGCCTCCGACATGCCCCCGCGTTGCTGCAAGGCAGCTGTTAATGGGTCATCATACAACTGCGCCAGTAAAGCATCGTCGACGTTGTCGTCGGGGGCTGGCGCTGTGGCAGGGGCTGGGGCAGGCACTCCTGTTGGGGCGGGCACCAGCACTACAGTAGGAGCTGCGGCATCAGCGGCTGCATCGGTGGCAGGGGCTCCTGCTGCGGGCGCCATCTGTCGTTGACCATCTTGACCAGTTACACGCCCAGAGCGGCGCGGCGGCATTGGTAACATCGTTGTTGCTGCTGTCGTTACGGCGGGTTTGTGAAGGCTTCGCCCCACAGATGGCTGGTGTGGTCACGTTCGACGGCCCTGAGCTCACAACGGATCCACCGGACCTGCGGCCTGATGTTGCGGTGATGGTACTAGACTGCATGACTGCGCTGGGGAATGGAGTGCCAATGAGACACGGGGAGCTAACCTTTGACCTATGTCACACATTATGGCACGTGCACAGCCGCGACTTGCAAGCTGACCAGCTCTAGACGGGAAAGAGCCAGGTCCCCACAATAGTAACGATGCGACAGGGTAGCTGGAAAGCGAGGAATGGGCGGATACACTCCTACAATTTAGTCCCTGCGTTTGTCCCTGCGTTCTACCGACCTTGTCCGATCGGGCTGGAAATATGATAGATGGCAGTTTTCAGAAAATAAAACATATTTTACAAGAAAAATATTTTGAAAAATCAACAGCTGTTGCGCTGTGGCCCGCAACCTATCCCTGCACTCATCCCTGCACTCTAGCCACAGGGCCACAGCGCAGCCGCCTTTGATTTTTTCAAAATATTTTTTCTGAAAAATATGTTTTATATTCTGCAAACTACCGTACTCTCTCTTTTGATTCGCGTCCGCGAATCGTTTTTTTGGCCTCGCGAAATCGCGAACGAGTAAACAATGTGGTTTTTAACTGAATCGCGAAGTGGTCAAACAATTATTTGACCTGCATAAATATCGATGCGATGGACCGCTTTGTGTTAGTTTGTGTTATGCTTGTAGTTAGCAAGTTAGCAGCCGGGGTGGCTGGCTGCAAGAAGTCAGCTGTAGGGGTGGTTGGCCAGTCTAGGGCAGCAGCCGGTGTGGCTGGCCGCACCAGGTCAGCAGCCGGGGTGGCTGGCCGCACCAAGTCAGCTGCTGGGGTCTTCGCCTTGGCCAAAGCTGCGGCATGGGTGACTGCAAGGGCACGCAAGTTTGAGTGTTCAGAGGAGGATGCAGAGATATGCCGGCACTGCAAGCAGCCACAGGAGCACCATGACTTCATGGGGGAGGTTCAGTGCCCTATCTAGTGCAAAGTCAAGATTTGGTGACTTGGTGCACGGTGACACTACCCACTTGCATACTGGCTTTGACTGGGTGACCGGGTAGCTTGACATGGTGACATGTGCAAGAAGTGCTAGAACCATGGAGGATTGACATGGTATGCAAGGTATGGCAGCCTAGAATATTTATAAGCACACCCACATCCTCAGAACTGTGTTTTGCAGCATTGTTTGCATCGGGAAGAAATAAACAATCTTTTTTTTGGGTCGGGAAAGAGTATTTAATTTTATTTTTCGGGGCCTCGCGAATCAAAAGAGATAGTACGGTACCATCTATCAAAATTTCAGCCCGATCGGACAAGGTCGGTCAACACGCAGGGACGGACGCAGGGATTAATTTGTAGGAGTGTAAGGGTATATGTTTATAATGCCAGCCTGGCATGAGAGCTTCGGGATGCGAGCTGCGAGCCGGACACAATCGTTGGGGTGCAGTTGTCAAACTCCGCATGCTATCAATACAGTTCACAAGGAAGCTTTCTATCTAATGGACTCGTCCTCGTCTCCGCGGCCATATACACCTCGGCTGCGCCTCGGTGTATATGGCCGCCTCGCCTCGGACTCGTCCATTATTTTCGCATAATGTACTCGGCCCGCCGATTATCCATTACATATATGTCATACATAATATATATTATATATATATTATATATCATATATATAATAGGTATCATGATAATACCATGATAATTCATTATATGCCCTGTTTCTGCAACACAAGACGCCTGCGGGGACCCTGTGTCCCTCGCGCACTGGTCGTAATCGTGCGCGCTGAGCTTCGGGTGGCAGTTAGGCGGCAGATGGCCGGCAGTACTGGGTTCTGGGCTGTGTATCTGGGTTCTGGGCTGTGTATACAGCGACCTTGTTGCGTGGACACAACTTTAGGCCCAAACACCCATATTCAGCCTGCGGGCCTGCGCTTCAACGCCGCTCACTATTTCAGCACGCTGAACCTGACGGTGCAATCGCGGTAGCAAATGGTAGTCTGGATGTGGAGAACAGCATGGTACTTGTTAACAAGAGAGCTTGTCTAACCTGACCAAGGTGCGCGGTGATTCGTGCTAGATTTGTTATAGGCTGGTTTGTAGACCCTTTTCACACACCTTGACCGTGGGATTACCCACACCTCGCCCCCGCTTCCCTTTCTCATCCCGCCAAACCCCTCTCCTCCCCTTCCCTCCCCTGCTTATCCCAAAAGAACGGAATCAGCAAAATACCCTTCCATCACGCACATATCACTGCAGCCAGTCACCTAGAGGTCAGTTTGTTATTATGATGCAATGTTATTGCCGGCGTACTGGGGTTGGGCGCGGCATCAGTGGTGCAGCACGCAGCAGCACCGCGACTGGTAGGTGGTCCGAAGGGCAGAGGGCGTTAGGCAGGCCGTGATGAGGCAGGCAGCAGGAGGTAGCCAAAGCTTTACCCGACCCCCCAAGGGGCAGGCCATCTGAGGTTGTGGGCCGCCCTGGCGACTGCGCTGCCCTGGCTGCCACTGGCGACCCTGGGCTTCCATGCCTGGCTGCGCTTGACCCTGGCGCGCCTGGTTCCTGGTGACGCTTGCGCCGCCCTGCTGCCCCTGCTGCCCCTACCTCGCCCTCCTTCCCACGTGCTGTCCTGCCCGGTCGTGGCTGATCAAGCAGTGTGGCGGCTGTGGGGCTGCAGGGGGGAGGTGTCCTCTGCCGGCCACTACCATGCACCCTGCACGCCAGCCTGCCTCTTCCCGTATCCCCATCGCTTAATTGGGCACAGGTGTTGGTTGGCTGGGTGGTTGCAGGGCGGGAGGGGGCCGGCCCCCCACCTGGTGTGTCCAGCACCATTCCATTGGGCTGGGGGGCTGCAGCGCCTGGAGGTGCAGCTGGACTGACTGTTGCCTGTGCAGGGTGTGGTGGTGCGGGAGGTGGGCTTGCCACCGTGCTGACGGCTTGAAGCAAGTTGTCCGTAGGTGTAGGTGGAGGTGGAGGGTGTTGAGGGGGGGTCAGCGGCAGTGGCATGCTGGGGTCTGCCTGACTGGCCAACTGGTCTGGGTAGATGCTGGCCGGCAGTGCTGGGTCAGCTGGCAGTGCTGGGTCAGACAGGGCAGCCGACTGTGATGAGGCAGCTGGCTGTGCTGATTGAGGGAGGCCAGCTGGGCCATCTAGCTGAGCAAGGACTGCTGAGTCAGTTTGCTCGGTTGCGTGGTCTGGGTTGGCTGTAGTTGGGGCAGAGGGTGTTGGGTGGGCTAGGTGCCGTGAGACTGGCACTTGTGCCTCTAAGCCAGAGGCCTGGGACGCTGCTTGACTGCTCCTCACCCTCCTGCTATCAGCTTCACTGCTCTCGCTGCCTGACAGCCCTGCACTCCCTTTCCTGCTGACTTGGCTGGATGAAGAATAACCCTGCCCATAGCCTGGCTGCCCCTGCCCTTGGCCTAGCTGCCCCTGACCGAGGTGCCCCTGGCTTTGCCCAACGCTGTGGCCCTTGGCCCGGGGCTTGACAGAAGTGTGAGGAGGAGGTGTGTGAGGAGTGTAAGAGTGAGGGGGGCCCCTGAGGCCTTGCATGGGGTCGTACACAGCCACCACCTGCCAGGCCTCAGGCGCCCAGATGAAGTCCAGGGTGGCGGCAACGCCAGGGGCCTGGACAGCAGGCAGGCAGCCAGAGTAGTTGGGTGGGCATGTGGGTGGGTGAATTGTCAGGCAGGCAGGCAGGCAGGCAGGCATGTGGGTGGGTGGGTGGGTGGGTGGGTGGGTGGGTGGGTGGGTGGGTGGGTGGGTGGGTGGGTGGGTGGGTGGGTGGGTGGGTGGGTGGGTGGGTGGGTGGGTGGGTGGGTGGGTGGGTGGGTGGGGGGTGGGGGGTGGGGGGTGGGGGGGCGGGCGGGCAGGCAGGCAGGCAGGCAGCTTGGAGGTGAGCAGGCCAAGGAGTGGGCAGGTTGGGGTGGGCTCAGAGTGAGGTGGGGAGGCAAGGCAGGTAAACAGTTGCAAGGATTGGCATGTATGCAGGCATGGTTGTTAGGGAGCCATGAGTGACCAGGCAGGCGTCCAGGCAGTGCAGCCTGTTTAGGCAAGGCATGGGCTAAACAACTGACATGAATACACTGAGCAGCTGTTGGCCGTTGTCACTAGAAAATACTGATGTTGCTCTCGCTGCTGCTCCCAATGCTGCTGCGGCGGCGGCGGCGGTTGCTGCTGCTGCAGCTGCTGCTGCTACGCCCCCTGCTGCTACTGCAGCTCGTGTCATCGCTGCTGGTGGTGGTGCTGTTGCTGCTGCTGCCTGGTGGCTGTTAAACCTCACTGCTGCTCACCTTGCGTGTCCAGGGCAGGGGTGAGCCTGCTGTCATCAGGGTGTCTTGCAGAGCATAGGGCTGGCTCAGGCTGGTGCGGGTGACCTCCACAGAGGGAAGGTAGGACTCAGTGCTGCCAGCTTCTAGACGGCCCCTGTCCAGACGGCAGCAGCAGCAGTGGCAGCAGTGGCAGCGGCAGCAGTAGTGGCCGCAGCCGTGGCCGCAGCCGTGGCCGCAGCCGTGGCCGCAGCCGTGGCCGCAGCCGTGGCCGCAGCCGTGGCCGCAGCCATGGCAGCAGCCGTGGCAGCAGCCGTGGCAGCAGCCGTGGCAGCGGCAGTGGCAGCAGCAGTGGCAGCAGCAGTGGCAGCAGCAGTGGCAGCAGCAGTGGCAGCAGTGTCAGGAGCAGGAGCAGTGTCAGGAGCAGGAGCAGGAGCAGGAGCAGGAGCAGGAGCAGGAGCAGGAGCAGGAGCAGAAGCAGGAGCAGCAGGAAGAGGAGGAGAAGGAGGAGCAGCAGGAGCAGCAGCAGCAGCAGCAGCAGCACATCATGCCACACAAGAGCAAGAGAGCATTAGATGCAAGCGGCAAAGGGCAAAGGCTGGGCAAGAGATGTGAAACACAACACGACACAGGCGCACAGTTTGTGACAGGTGTGCGTGGCAGGTGTGAGAGGTCCATGGGCAAGTGTGAGGTCAAGTGCCTGGGTATGACCTGGTGTGTCAAGGTCTGAGATGACGCGCCTAAAGAGGAGGAGGGTGTGGGTTAATGAGGAAGAGGGCGATTGAAGTTGTATGAGCAGTTGGCTGGCGTGTGCAGCAGGACGTGACATGGTGGGAAAAAATGTGAGATGGCATGCCTTAAGAGGAGGAGGGTGTGGGTTAGGGAGGAGGAGGGCTGTGTGCATTTAGCTCACGTGTGCAGCAGCCTCCAGCAGCTCTCATGGCGGCCGCTGTTGAAGTCCCCCAGCAGCAGCACAGGGCAGGTGTTGGGGGCCAGCCCCAGAAACTCCTGCCGGGCAGCCAGGCGCTGCAGAGCACTGCGCAGCTGGTTGACCCTGGAGGCAAGACAGGGCGGGTGGCCGGGGGTGGAAGGGGGTGGAAGGGTCAGAGGGGGAAGGTCAAAGAGGTTTAGGGTCAGGGCTTGGGGGCTAGGGGCCAAGTTGGTGGGCAGCAGCAGCAGCAGCAGCAGCAGCAGCAGCAGCAGCAGCCAAGCCAAGTGCCAAGGTGCTCAGCTGGGGCAGAGAGAGGGCAGGTGGGGCAGGGGTGGGGCAGGGGTGGGGCAGGGGTGGGGCAGGGGCAGGGCAGTTCGTAGTCAGGGGCCAGGGTCCAAGGTGGTCAGGGGCCTCACCTATCATTAGGGCGATACGGGGACCCCTCTAGGTGAAGGTTCACCACCCACAACGTCTGTGTCCCTGCTGTGTCATCAACCGGCTGGTGGAGAGAGGAGGCGGCATCGCCTGGAATGTCGGCAGCGCCTGACTTAGCAACGGAAGGTAAGGAGGCGGTGGGGGTCCAGCTGAACTGGGCAATCAGGGCCCGGGTGCGGTGCTCTGACCATTCCTGGTGCAGCAAAGCAACAGCAGTGGCAGCAGAATGGCAGCAGCTATGAGCAGGTTGGTCCGGAGAGTGTTAAGGTGGGCTCAGGGGTAAGGAAAGGGAGCAGGATGTAGGAACAACAACAGTGGCAGCAACAGCAGTGGCAGCAGAATGGCAGCAGCAATCAGCAGAGGCCTGAGGCTGACCCAGAGGGTGTTAGAGATGGGGCTCAGGGGTAAAGAAAGGGACCAGGAAGAAGGTAGCAGCAGGGCAGCAGCAACTGGGACAGCAGGAGCAGAGGCAAAGCAAAAGGGATGACAGCGTAGGGGTAGGGGCGAGATCAGTATGGCAGGGGCAGATTGGGACATGGATTACTCATGAGTAGTTCAGGGTTTCAGGGTTCACCCAGGACAGTTGGGCTGCAGGGGAGGTGACACAAGCAATGGCAACGGCGAGCGCTGCAACTACTTAGCATGAGGGTCATGAGAGGTAGGTCAATGCTTTGAATGTGAGGTGTGAGGGTGTGAGGGTGTGATGGGCTGTCCAGTCCTGGGCTGTGAGGTGAGGTCAGGGTGGCAAGTGTGCATGGCAGTGTCTGGGCAGCGTGCTACAGCAGGCCAGGGGCAGAACAGCCCTAGGACTGCAGTGCAGCTATTGAACCAGCTGCTGTACCGTGACCATTGCCAAACCAGACAGTTCCCGTTCTCTGGACATGCATGGCACGCGAGACCCAGCCCCACCCAGCATGGTGTGGTGTGGTGGGATGTGCCTCTGGCACCACCTCATAGGCAAATGCTGGCAGTGCTGTGACCCAAAGCTTCATTAGCCTGGGCAACTGTCTGGCTGCCAGTCTTGCTCAACAGCTGGCTCATTGTTCAGGGAGACCTGGCTGTTGGGAAACATGGCGATGCTAAGCAGCAGCACCTAGGTCCTATCCTGGTCTTAACCCACCCAAGGTTCTCAGTTCCTGGCCAGTCCGAAGAGAGAGGCGTGCCGGCATGAAGTACCTTGTGTGCCTGGGGGTCTGGCAGCAGTGAGCCTAGGTTTGCCTGCTTGGCCATTCCGTCTGCTCAGACGGCTGGCTGCTTAGTTGGCTGTCTGTTTGCCTGCCTGACTGGCCAAGGCTGGCTGACTGCCTGTTTGGCCAAGTTACTGGCTGCTTAGTTTCAGGTACCTAACCGAGTGACTGGCTGGCTGGAATACTGCTGAGCAGCAGCACCTTGGTCTTGCCCTGTCCTCAACTGCCCAACTGCCTCACCAGCTGCAGGTGGGGCTTCCACATGAGGGCCAGCAGCATGGCACCAGAGGCACCGCCCCCGGACCGCTGCTGCAGCAGCCCCTGGTGACCAGGCAGCCAGCCTTGCACCTCAGGCCACCTATGGCAGGACCGTGCTCACCAGTTGCCACAGCAGCAGCACCAGCAGCAGCACCAGCAGCAGCATCAGCAGCAGGAGGGTAACACAGGCAGCAGCAGCAGCAGTAAGAGGACCAGGGAAACAAAGGCAGCAGCAGCAGCAGCAGGGAACTAAAGGCAGCAGCAGCAGCAGGATCAGTCAGGCCTTCATCATTGCTTATCTAACACCCACACCCTAACCCCTCTGCTCCAGCTCCACCCCTGAGTCCGCACCCTACCCCTCCCCTCAACACCCCTCGCAACCCAGGCAGTGGCCTGTGCAGGCTGGCTCTGCACTCGCCTGTTGCGATCCACTTCTTGCAGGGCTACAATGTCTGCGTCTCTGCGCAAAGCAGTGCATGGGGCCCTAAACTCAGTCTTGCGGTCCATGTCTGGGAGCAGTCCCTGTAGGCTGCGGGTCACAAGCAGGCTGCAGCTTCCCCAGGCCTCACATTGTTCGCAGCTCCTCTGCCAGCATTGGTGCGCGCTGCTGCCATGCAAGCACGGTGTGGGATACCCAGGGTAACCGCTGCGCAAGTGATGGAACACAGCACCGACTGTGTCTCCACCATGACAAGCACTAGGCATGGTTGCTGGTTATGATGCACATTGAGCTCGCCGGGGTCCCCATAAACCTCGTGCAGTCAACCTCGTCTCATTGTTCAGTATGAGGTCGCCACGTGGCTGTAGTGGGTCGATGCCAAGCGTGCATTTGCTTGGACAATTGCGTTCTTGAGGTTTACCTTCGGCGTAGCCAGCGTGTCGGCCAGTACATTCCAGGACACCACGCTGATATCGTTGGACTGCGATTTTTTTAACGAGCTATAGCGCGGCACCCGCACTACGTGTGTGGAAGCTGAACGCTGGATGCGGCGATGCCGGCGAGCCCGTGAGGGTCTCAGCAGCAGCCATCCTAGGAGCGAGATGATAGCTGTACCCACGATGGCAGCAGAGTGGGTCATTGCGATGAAGGGCTGGGGTGCGAGAGCTGCCCCCGCTTCAAAGTCAAACAGAACCTGCCATATAAAGTATGTATACCGTAGTGATACGCCTTGTTGGTGATACACTGATTTGGTGAAAAAACAATAGGTGATACAATTTGGTGACGTTCGGGCCCTCCCAACATGGGGTTGGTAATATGCATGCGATTACTCTCTCAATACTGCATAGTTTTCAATAGCGTTTATCACATTGGTAGCTGCAAATCAATGCGCGTCATCTGACCATCAGCGCTAGCCATTGGAGTCTTTGCTCGCGTACTGCCACATGTGCCCGCGAACACAGCGGCGAGAATCACAGCGGCGAGACGGGTCTCTCTCAGACGGTGAGCCGCATCCCTGTGACCCCATCTACCTAGCGTAGTGAGCTGGTTGTGCACAAATGGAATGTCCGGCTGACACCCAACGCGATGCCTGCCGGGCGTGCAGGGCACCTTGACGGGGTGATTGAAACATCTGGGCGTATTCGCTTCCGCCAAATACACCATTTGGGTCGGCGCACACTAAGGTATCACCGGGTTACACCCCCCCCTCCTCCACTGTGTCCTCCACTGTGTTGCACCCGCTGCACCCACAAGAAAATGGCTATATTTTATTTGTTCTTGAACCATTAGCGCATCTGTTGAAACAAACCGCACAACAAACAGCTTAGGCCTCTATCTGTTTGACAGCTTTGAAGTTACATCATCTTCTCCAAGCAGAATCAAGGCCACGGGGCTGTGGGGTGGCAGTTGAGCTATGAAACTTTGCACGCAGGTGGATAGCATGTAGGGGAGTGTAACTCTCAGAGGAGACGAGGCCAGATTCGGTCATGGTGTGGTGTTGTGTGACTGACTGCATGGCCCTGGCCCTGAAAGGGAGTTGGGGGTCACCGACAAAGTGAGCTTTTGGCTTAGCTGAGTATGAGCGTTTGTAACACTGTCTGGGAGGAGCTTAACCTAGTAAGTAGCATGTTGTAAGTCCATATGGTTGAGCTGTGGCAATGCCCTCCAGGTATGGGGGGGAGGTGGGCCCGGTGCCACATTCCCGTGATCGTTCTCCGATCCGACTGTTGCTGCCGACGCGCATGCTCGCGTAGAGCAGCCAAAGCGGCGCGGGCGGTCGTAGCGATGACTGCATGCCCCGCAACGGCTTGAATTTGAATCACCAACTTTGATGCTTTGCTGTGCACGACCTATTGCGTGCATAATAATTCTGGATGGGTGAACGGTAGCTGTCAGGGTTGGCTACATGGTGAATCATTTAGCATAACATTTGGCGCAGTGAGTGCAGAGTTACAGCCGTTCTACTACCAGGGGTCGGTTTACTGTCATTTTTTGAATGTTGGGAGCGCCTGAGTGACGTACTGATTTGGTGAAATCACCAACAAGGATAGAGGATGGAGGATAGATAGAGGATAGAGGATAGAGAGGATATAGAGGATGGATAGAGGGTAGATAAGTAGAATGGATATGCCTACATCTCTGTATCCCTACCCTCCTGTGAAGCCCCTACACTTCTCCACAGCAGTGAGAGACCGGTGTGTGTTCCTAACCTCGGTGTCGGGACCTAACCTAGGTGTCCCTAACCTATTCGCCAGAGCCCTACCCTATGCATGACTCTCAAGCACACACATGCCCTTTGTAAGTGGCAATCTGGTTGTCTGTTTGATTTGGTCCATGGCATGTCACTATTGCTGCCGCTGCCTGGGCTTCGTGCAGTGCTACAGTGTCCTGCCCCTGGGCCTGGGCGGGCGGTCTTGCAGCCGCTTGAAACGCCATGAGGAACGTAGTCAAGCATGCGTGGACCCAGGTAACTTAGTGATTCTGCATCACTGATCGAGTAGGCCTTGGCATGCAAGACATCAGAGCAAGCCTCAATAAGGCCTAACCAGGCGCCACGTGGCCTTCCCCGCTCGCTGGAGATCCATTTAGGACAAAGTCCTGCTGTGCTGAGCTGCAGTGCCAGTCCACCATCTGTCAAGACCCAGGTGTTGGGGAAAGCTAGGCTGCCTTTGCCCTTGTCCTTGCCGATGGTCTTAGGCCTCGGTAGATGCCTGCATGCCGTGCTGCTGCTAGGATGGCATGGATCCAGACTGCTGCCTTGCTTACAGGTTCTCAATCGGGCTCAGCTCGACACATCTGCTGCACACATCAGCTCCAGGCCCAGGAGCCTACAGTGTAGGCTACACACCAGCCAATCCCACACGGCTCCTACACGGCTCCTACACGGCTCCTACACGGCTCCTACACGGCTCCTACACGGCTCCTACACGGCTCCTACACGGCTCCTACACGGCTCCTACACGGCTCCTACACGGCTCCTACACGGCTCCTACACGGCTACACGGCTACACGGCTACACGCCTACACCACCTCATCAATGACCACGCCTACTCCACCCTTCCATCCCCTTCCCCCCCACCAGCCAATCCCACCCCTCACCTCCCCCCCATTACCCGCCCTACACCTACCCGCCACTTCCTCTCTTTCATCCTCACCTTCCTTTCCAATCTCTACCACACCCTTAACTCCCTCCTCTCCCGCTTGTTCACCCCCCTTCCCTCCTCCGGCCTCCCATCTAGCCCCTCCCAGGACAGCCCCTCCTACCCTACCCGGCCTTCTCCTTCCAACCCCAACACCCTCCCCCCTTCACCAACCCCCTCAACCCCCTCTCAATCATCCCCTTCATGGGTCCCCCTAGCAGCCACCCTCCTCACAATTAATTCTCCCGGTAAGTGGCTACCCCATGGGGGTAGCCACCGTCACCCCCCACAGGGTAGGTTGCGCCAACCGACCAACCGCTGCCCGCCCAGCTGCTCCTGCGAACGCGGTCTGCGCTGCAACCCACGTATCAAATCTAATCTCCGTGCTCCGCAGCCATGCTTTTCACGGGCATATTTGCCTGCTCGCTGGCCTGGCATCAGCATCGACAGCCGCAGTGACTACCATCGTTGCAGCACCAACGGAAGCAGAGCAAGCGGATGCAGCACCAGCCTCAGGAGCTAGGTCAGCGCACGATGCAGCTGTAACCCACAGCGAGCTCGTCCCCCTAACAGCTATGGCATATACAAGAAGCGGCGCCATATCCAGAGTTTGCACACCGCAGTTTGCACACCGCTCCGCCAAAATCCATGTGTTTAGCAGCACTGGAGTGAAGAAAGGCTGCAACGATTTGACAGCGTCTGGGTTGAATCTCAGCCAGATCCTAACAGATGTGGAGTTGCTGTATCCTTCCCTCTACAAGCTCATCAGCATGCTGGCAGACACAGATGCAGCCATGCGTGGTGCTGCAGCCCAATCATTGATGCGTACAGGCAGCATGTGCAGTGGTGATTTGTCTGCCATGGGAGCTAGGTGCATACTTCGCAAGCAGAAGGGTAACAAGGTAGCCAGCAAGTCAGCAAGGCAGGCGCCCAGTGCTGTAGTCACCATCAGTTCATTGCCACGTCGCAATGATGGCAGCAAGAGGTGACAATCAGCAGACCTGCATTCCCAGGTAGCAGCAGGCAGCAAGCGTCGCAGCTGCCTGGCTTCACTGCCACCTCCCAGCTGTTTGGCAGCCCCCATGCACCAGCACCGCACTCGACAGGCATCGCTGCCACCTTACAGCTTTTTGGCAGCCCTGCCAGAGCCACCACACCACTCACTCTCGCCCTCTTCGCCCGATGCCACCTCTACAGCTGCCTGGCAGCCCCCCACCTTGCCCCCAAGCAGCCAGCACCACCACTGCTACCTCACAAGCCCCTCCCTCTCCCCTCGGCAGACCCACCCTCCGCCACACCGCCCACTCGCCCTCCGCACCCTGCCCACCCTCCTACTGCTGTTTGGCAGCACCCCCCTGCTCCCACAGCGGCAGCCAGGCACCACTGCCACCTCACAACTGTTTGGCAGCCCACATGCGCAATGTGTCTTGATGGCTTGGATGACATGCACGTCAGCAACAGCATTGAGAGTGCCAGACTGTAGTGGACAAACATGCAGCTAGGAGCAGCAGCTGGGAGGCGCTTGGAGCGACAGCCAGGACTTCAGGTGAGTGCACGTGCTGTTAGGGTGTCAGCCCAGCCTGCCAAACTCTGGTCATGCATGTTCTGCCGTGGCTTGGTGGTTGCTAACATGTCATGCATGTCCTTATTCATCTGCTTGCTGGCTGATGTTTGCTTGCAGTTGTCCATAGCTGGGGCATGACAAGAGTAGCATGGCTTGGTGTTTGCAAGCAAGGCGGTAGCGGCGTAGAGCAGCAATCAACAAGGAGCCAGCAAGGACCGTACCCTCCCCGTACCCCGTACCCTCCCCCATCCCACCACCACCACTTCCAAGTCTGCCACCCACCTACCCTCCTCCCCTCTCCTCTCCCACAGCACCTAGCCGCCTATGGAGTAGCAGCCTGGAGCTGGTAGCATAGAGCAGACAGCATGGAGCGGGCAGCATGGAGCGGGTGCTGCTGCCAGTGGTGATGGTGCTGCTGCTAGTGCTGCTGCTGTTGTTGCTGCTGCTGCTTGAGCTGCTGAGCAGCCTAGTAGTAGCAACCAACCCAGTTTGGGGACGTGGGGCAGGGGCAGCAAGTCACCTACTACCCCCCCTCCCCTCACCCTCACCCCACGGCACACGCTGCAGCCCCTTCCCTACCCCACCCAGCAGCCCTTGGCGTACCAGCTTGGAGCAACAGGGATAGGTGCGCCTAGCAACAAGCTCTGCTGCTTATGGAGCATGGCCGGCTGCTTGTCTGGCTGCGGCACATGATTGTGTGTGCAAGGGGGCATGCGGTGAGCCTGAGCCGCATGGTGAGGCTGAGTCAGGGCAGCTGCAGCAGTCATTGCAATTAGGGCGGTTGTTCAAGATCAAACAACACATGCAGCAGTACCAAGACATGTTAATCAAGGCTGAGGGCATGCACATGAGCTAGGAGGGCAGGGGCATGTGCACAACTTACCACTTGTAACACCCTTGTAATCCCTTGTAACGTGGTGGCCATGTAATGCTATCCAACCAACCGCTTATGTAATTCCTCACCATTGAGAGCTGACCTAACTTGACTTCCAGAGTCACCTGGTCCCAACGTATGCATACCATGCATGCAACCCAGTCGAAATAGCCAAGCCAAATAGGAAGGGCCGCGCCGAAGCCTAGACTTTCCAGCCTAAACACTGCTAGCAACGCCCTGCCTCCTAGCCAACACAACTGTTGTGGTACACTTTGATGTAAGCCAACACAGTTGGTGTGGTACATTGTGATGTCAGCCTGTGTCAGACTGTGGCACACTGTGACACCACCCCGCCATACCTCTAGCTCATTACCTACATACACACAGCACCTACATACCTCGGCTACCATGTTTGCAGCATTAGCGCATCACCGCGTGGTGGTGTTGTCCATACAAGGGGCATGTGGCGCACCACACCCTAGCATGTGGCTGGTTCTGGTGAGCCTCCACTATAGGTACCATCCGTGGTGCAGCTAGCTGTGACACATTGGGTGTGGATCACTGCCAGGCCTGCACTTGCTAAGCATGACCGTGATGCATACATGCAAAGGGGGTATGTAGCAGGTGGCTACCACGTTTGCAGCATTAGCGCATCACCGCGTGGTGGTGTTGTCCATACAAGGTATCATGTATGACGAGGATACACGGCTAATGACAACCACACTTTTCTTCATTACATCTTGACCATTCACAACTGACAAATCACGTTGTGTGGCATGGAACTGAACGGAAGCTCAGGACAGCCTTTTGAAAGCTTTTGTACCATGCAACATTCTTCTCAGATGGGCTCAAAGTTGCTGTTGATTGCTAATACAAGACTGCACTGCCACACACCTACAACCTGCTGCTGCTGTCCATGCACTGCTCATGCATTACAGCCTGCTGCTCTTGCTGCTGCTCATGCACCGCAACACACCTACAACCTGCTGCTGCCCATGCACTGCTGCTCATGCACTACAGCCTGCTGCTGTTGCTGCTCATGCACTAAAACACATGCACTGCAGCCTGTTGCTGCTGCTCATGCACTGCAGCACACCTGCAGCCTGCTGCTACCTGCAGCCTGCAGTGCCACACACCTACAACCTGTTGCTGCTGCCCATCCACTGCTGCTGCTGTCCTTGCACTGCTGCTCATGCACTACAACCTGCTGCTGCTGCTACTCATGCACTATAGCACATGCACTTCTGCCTGCTGCTGCTGCTGCTCATGCACTGCAGCACACCTGCAGCCTGCTGCTACCTGCACTGCTACACACCTACAGCCTGCTGCTGCTGCTGCACATGCACTGCTGCTCATGCATTACAGCCTGCTGCTGCAGCTGTTCATGCACTGCAGTACATGCACAACGGCCCGCTGCTGCTGCTCATGCACTGCAACACACCTTCAACCTGCACTGCTACACACCTACAGCCTGCTGCTGCTGCCCATACACTGCTGCTGTTGTCCTTGCACAGCTGCTCATGCACTACAGCCTGCTGCTGCTGCTCATGCACTGTAACACATGCACTGCAGCCTGCTGCTGCTGCTCATGCACCGCAGCACACCTGCAGCCTGCTGCTACCTGCAGCCTGCACTGCCACACACGAACAGGCAGGGCAGGGCAGGGCAGGGCAGGGCAGGGCAGGGCAGGGCAGGGCAGGGCAGGGCAGGGAGGGGCAGGGCAGGGCAGGGGGCAGGGCAGGGGGCAGGGCAGGGGGCAGGGCAGGGGGCAGGGCAGGGGGCCTGGATGGGGTGGGGCAGGGCTTGGATGGGGTGGGGCAGGGCTGGGATGGGGTGGGGCAGGGCTGGGAGGGGGTGGGGTGGGGCAGGGCTGGGAGGGGGTGGGGTGGGGCGGGCTGGGGGGGGTGGGGCAGGGCTGGGAGGAGGTGGGTCAGGGCTGGGCAGGGAGGGGAGGGGCAACCCGAGGCTGGGAGGGGGTGGGGTGGGGCTGGGCAGGGAGGGGGCAGGGCTGGGAGGGGGTAGGGCAGGGCTGGGAGGGGGTGGGGCAGGGCTGGGCAGGGAGGGGAGGGGCAACGCAAGGCTGGGAGGGGGTGGGGCAGGGCTGGGATTGGGTGGGGCAGGGCTGGGATTGGGTGGGGCAGGGCTGGGAGGGGGTGGGGTGGGGCAGGGCTGGGAGGGGGTGGGGCAGGGCTGGGCAGGGAGGGGAGGGGCAACCCGAGGCTGGGAGGGGGTGGGGTGGGGCTGGGCAGGGAGGGGGCAGGGCTGGGAGGGGGTAGGGCAGGGCTGGGAGGGGGTGGGGCAGGGCTGGGCAGGGAGGGGAGGGGCAACGCAAGGCTGGGAGGGGGTGGGGCAGGGCTGGGCAGGGAGGGGCAGGGCTGGGAGGAGGTGGAGCAGGGCTGGGCAGGGAGGGGAGGGGCAACCGCACAGGCTGGGATTGGGTGGGGCAGGGCTGGGATTGGATGGGGCAGGGCTGGGAGGGGGTGGGGCAGGGCTGGGCTGCGGCGGTGAGGGGTGGGGCTGGGCGGCGGGTTGCCGGTCTTGCCGTTCTATGTTGTTGTGGTCCCCTTGAACTGTAATTGTGGATGGCCTGCATGTTTAGGCACACAACAACAGAGTTGTGGCAAGGGTACTGCAAGGGGCGAATTGTTAGTGCTGCCCCAATGTGTTAGTGGCTAGGTCTTACCTGTAGCTCGCCTGGCCCGCGCCTAGCTCAGCTCCACGCGTGTCTTCTTGCTGTCCTTCAGCTGTGCGTGGGGGACGCACTCGCTTTGGGTTTCGCTTTGCGGTAGGGGTTACAGCTGCATCGTGCGCTGACCCAGCTCCTGAGGCTGGTGCTGCATCCGCTTGCGCTGCTTCCGTTAATGCTGCAACGATGGTAGTCACTGCGGCTGTCGATGCTGCTGCCAGGCCAGCGAGCAGGCAAATATGCCCGTGAAAAGCATGGCTGCGGAGCACGGAGGTTAGATTTGATACGTGGGTTGCAGCGCAGACCGCGTTCGCAGGAGCAGCTGGGCGGGCAGCGGTTGGTCGGTTGGCGCAACCTACCCTGTGGGGGGTGACGGTGGCTACCCCCATGGGGTAGCCACTTACCGGGAGAATTAATTGCTCCTCACCCACGCCTGTCCCTCTCTCCACCCTGCTCATACCCTGCTCATGTCCACCACCTCCTCCTGCTAGCAGCCCGCGCGGACATATGGCATATCGCGCAGCCATGTCCACCACCTCCTCCTACTAGCAGCCCACGCGGACATATGGCATATCGCGCAGCCGTGTCCACCACCTCCTCCTGCTAGCAGCCCGCGCGGACATATGGCATATCGCGCAGCCATGTCCACAATCAGGTCTCCCATGAGGACCTCCCCCTGTGGGGGGGAGGTCGCTCCCCCTCATAGGGGGACCTTCCAACCGCCCAACTGCATCCCGCCCGCTGTACTGCGCCACCTTCCTGGGCACCTGTGCGCACCTGTGCGCTCGCACCGCACGCGTGCTAGGACTGATAACACTGCTATTGCTAGGTTGTGCAGCGTGGGCCGCAGCACTGGCAGCATCAATTGCCACCACGCTAGATGCGACAAGCCCAGCCACAGCAGAAATCTCAGCAGGAACAGCAGCTGGCGAGCAGCCCGTAACCGCAGACGGAATGCAGAGCGCAGATACTATGCGCAGAACCTGAGCCTGCAACCCCAGCACTTCGAACATCAAGCCTCGCACCCCGCACCTCGCATCTCGGCCCATGTCGAACATTTCTCGGCTGGTGCTCTGCGGGACTGCGCAAGAGCCAGGAGGTGCAGCCAAGGGAAGCAGCTAGGCAGCGCAGCAAGGAGCAGCAAAGAGCAGCAAGGAGCAGCGAGGAGCAGTTGGATGCGGCACCCTTCCCAACCCCTCCACCACCACCCTCGCCCTACATCCACCCCAATTACCCCTGCACACACACCACCCTGCAGATAGTGAGTGGCTCGCTTTTTCAGTTGTGTGGTTAAGTGTGCCTAGCCTGACCACATGCATGAACTTCTTTGCTGCAGGGTTTCATGGTCACAACCATCCCCTTTCCAACAACCACCACTCTCACCTTCGCCATAATGCAACACCCTCTACCTATCTTGCAGCCTGGAGCAAGCCCTCCCACCCTCCCCCCAAGCTCCGCCACCACCACAACCACCACCTCCCAAGCCCCTCCCCTCCCCAGACCCTCCCTTCCCTCCCCTCCCCAGACCCTTCCTCCCCCTCCCCCGCCCCAGACCCTCCCCTCCCCTCCCCTCCCCCTCCCCTCCCCTCCCCTCCCCTCCCCTCCCCTCCCCTCCCCTCCCCTCCCCTCCCCTCCCCTCCCCTCCCCTCCCCTCCCCTCCCCTCCCCTCCCCTCCCCCTCCCCTCCCCTCTTGAGCACTTGCGTTGAGCAAGTGTACACCACAGCAGCCTCCCTCCCCTCGCAGCCATGAGCCATCTCCATGAGCAGCATCTTAGAGCAGATGCAAGAGCAGCAAGTAGGAGGCGCTTGGAGTGGCAGCCAGGACTTTCGGTGAGTGCGCATGCTGTTAGGGTGTCAGCCGAGCCTGCCAAACTCTGGTCATGCCTGCCCTGCCATGGCTTGGTGGTTGCTAGCATGTCATGCATGTCCTTATTCATCTGCTTGCTGGCTGATGTTTGCTTGCAGTTGTCGATAGCTGGGGCATGACAACAGTAGCATGGCTTGGTGATTGCAAGCAAAGCGGCAGCGGCATAGAGCAGCAAGCAACAAGGAGCCAGCAAGGACCGTACCCTCCCGGTACCCCGTACCCTCCCCCATCCCACCACCACCACTTCCGAGTCTGCCACCCACCTACCCTCCTCCCCTCTCCTCTCCCCCACCACGCACCTAGCAGCCTATGGAGGAGCAGCCTGAGATAGTAGCATAGAGCAGACAGCATGGAGCGGGCAGCATGGAGCGGGTGGTGCTGCCAGTGGTGATGGTGCTGCTGCTAGTGCTGCTGCTGTTGTTGTTGTTGCTGCAGCTGCTTGAGCTGCTGAGCAGCCTAGTAGTAGCAACCAACCCAGTTTGGGGACATGGGGCAGGGGGAGCAAGTCACCTACTTCCCCCCCTCCCCTTACCCTCACCCCACGGCACACGCTGCAGCCCCTTCCCAACCCCACCCAGCAGCCCTTGGCGTACCAGCTTGGAGCAACAGGGATAGGGGCACCTAGCAGCAAGCTCTGCTGCTTATGGAGCATGGCCAGCTGCTTGTCTGGCTGCAGCACATGATTGTCGTGTGCAAGGAGGCATGCGATGAGCCTGAGCCGCATGGTGAGGCTGAGTCAGGGCAGCTGCAGCAGTCATTGCAATTAGGGCGGTTGTTCAATATTAAACAACACATGCAGAGGCTACACATACAAGGCTGAGGGCATGCACATGAGCTAGGAGGGCAGGGGTACAACTCACCACTTGTATAATCCCTGATAACATGGTGGTCATGTAATGCTATCCAACCAACCGCGTAGGAAATTCCTAACCGTTGAGAGCTGACCTAACTAGACTTCCACCTGGTCCCAACCACCTGGTCCCAACCTATGCATACCATGCATGTCACCAGCCGCGGTTGGAACAGTAGCTCTTTGTTGAAGCCCAGGCCAAGTAGCCTAGCCAAATAGGAAGGGCCGCGCCTAAGCCTAGACTTTCCAGCCTAAACACTGCTAGCACCACCCCGCTTCCTAGCCAACACAACAGCTGTGGTACACTCTGATGTAAGCCAACACAGTTGGTGTGGCCAACACTCTGATGTCAGCCAACACAACTACCGTAGTGACTGTGGCACACTGTGACACCACCCCGCCATAGCTCATTGCGCATCTACATACCTCGGCTATCACGTTTGCAGCATGAGCGCATCACCGCGTGGTGGTGGTGTCCATACAAGGGGCATGTGGCGCACCACACCCTAGCATGTGGCTGGATCTGGTGAGCCACTACTATAGGTACCATCCGTAGTCCAACTGGCTGTGACACATTGGGCGTGGATCACTGCCAGGCCTGCACTTGCTAAGCATGACCGTGATGCATACATGCAAAGGGGGTGTGCAGAAGGTGGCTACCACATTTGCAGCATTAGCGCACCACCGCGTGGTGGTGTTGTCCATACAAGGGGCATGTGGCGCACCACACCCTAGCATGTGGCTAAGTCTGGTGAGCCTCCACTACAGGTACCATCCGTGGTCCAGCTAGCTGTGACACATTGGGTGTGGATCACTGCCAGGCTTGCACTTGCTTTGCATGACCGTGATGCATACATGCAAAGGGGGTTTGTAGCAGGTGGCTACCACATTTGCGGCCTTAGCGCATCACCGCGTGGTGGTGTTGTCCATACAAGGTATCATGTATGACGAGGATACACGGCTAATGACAACCACACTTTTCTTCATTACATCTTGACCATTCACAACTGACAAATCACGTTGTGTGGCATGGAACTGAACGGAAGCTCAGGACAGCCTTTTGAAAGCTTTTGTACCATGCAACATTCTTCTCAGATGGGCTCAAAGTTGCTGTTGATTGCTAATACAAGACTGCACTGCCACACATCTACAACCTGCTGCTGCTGTCCATGCACTGCTCATGCATTACAGCCTGCTGCTCTTGCTGCTGCTCATGCACCGCAACACACCTACAACCTGCTGCTGCCCATGCACTGCTGCTCATGCACTACAGCCTGCTGCTGTTGCTGCTCATGCACTAAAACACATGCACTGCAGCCTGTTGCGGCTGCTCATGCACTGCAGCACACCTGCAGCCTGCAGTGCCACACACCTACAACCTGTCGCTGCTGCCCATCCACCACCGGTGTTGTCCATGAAAGGGGCGTAGGAATCGTTTGAGAAGAGGATACACGGCTAATGACCACCACCGCTTTCGTCATTACATCTTGACCATTCACAACTTACAAATCACGTTGTGTGGCATGGAACTGAACGGAAGCTCAGGACAACCTTTGTAAAAGCTTTTGTACCATGCAACATTCTTCTTAGATGGTCTCTGACTGCACTGATGGGCTCTGACTGATGGGCACTGACTGGGCACTGATTGGCTCTGACTGCCACACACCTCCAGCCTGCTGCTGCTGTCCATGCACTGCTCATGCACTACAGCCTGCTGCTCTTGCTGCTGCTCATGCACCGCAACCCACCTACAACCTGCTGCTGCTGCTCATGCACTGCAGCACATGCACTGCAGCCTACTGTTGCTGCTCATGCACTGCAGCACACCTACAGCCTGCTGTTACCTGCAGCCTGCACTGCCACACACCTACATGCAGGGCAAGGCAGGACAAGGCAGGGCAGGGCACGGAGGGGCAACGCAAGGCTGGGTAGGGCAGGGTAGGACAGGGCAGGGCAAGGCAGGGCAGGGCAGGGCAGGGCAGGGTAGGGCAGGTCTGGTCTGGTCTGGTCATGTCATGGGCAGCGCAAGGCTGGGAAGGGGTGGGGCAGGGCTGGGAGGGGGTGGGACAGGGCTGGGAAGGGGTGGGGCAGGGCTGGGAAGGGGTGGGGCACGTTGTTTCTTGAAAGCTTTTGCTAATACAAGACTGAACTGCCACACACCTACATCCTGCTGATGCTGTCCATGCACTGCTCATGCACTACAGCCTGCTGCTCTTGCTGCTGCTCATGCACCACAACACACCTACATCCTGCTGCTGCTGCTGCTCATGCACTGCAGCACATGCACTCCAGCCTGCTGCTGCTGCTGCTCATGCACTGAAGCACACCTGCAGCCTGCTGCTACCTGCACTGCCACACACCTACAGCCTGCTACTACTGCCCATCCACTGCTGCTGCTGCCCTTGCACTGCTGCTCATACACTACAGCCTGCTGCTGCTGCTGCTCATGCACTGTACTACATTCACTGCAGCCTGCAGGGCAGGGCAGGGCAGGGCTGGGAGGGGGTGGGGCAGGGCTGGGCAGGGAGGGGAGGGGCAACGTAAGGCTGGGAGGGGGTGGGGCAGGGCTGAGATGGGGTGGGCAGGGCTGGGAGGGGGTGGGGCAGGGCTGGGTAGGGAGGGGAGGGGAGGGGCAACGCAAGGCTGGGAGGGGGTCGGGCAGGGCTGGGCTGAGGCGGCGAGGGGCAACGTAAGGATGGGCTGCGGTGGGGCAGGGCTGGGCTGGGGTGGGGCAGGGCTAAAAGGGGGTGGGGCAGGGCCGGGCAGGGAGGGGAGGGGCAATGCAAGGCTGGGAGGGGTGGGGCAAGGCTGGGTATCGAACCATGAACATTAGCACATGTCGGAGGGCAGCGTCTCCTGCCATGGAGACACCTCCACCAAACAAGGAGAAGTAGTGCCGCATGAGACCGATGTCATACCAAGTATGAATCTGGATTTGACTGCTAGGCCAACAAAAGAAGTGCACCCTCCTTGCAGCCAGTGCACTGCCAAAGAGTTAGCGAAAAGCAATGATGAAGATCGATGTACTCCACCTCCTCATGTCTCTCCACTTGCTGCAATGGTGACAGTCCAGCTGAGCTTGCTGCATGCTGTGCTGCATGCTGCTCCCAAGCTAAGTCAAGTTGCTCCTGCATGGCAGCCTGTAGGGCTGCTCTCTTGCTTGTGAGAAGCTGCTCATGTGCAGGAGCTGAGGCGGCATAGTCAAACCGACGCTGTGTCTCATTCTGACGGGCTGCAGTGTCAGAACGATCCTTGCTGATAGCCCACTTGACCCAGCCCTTTGTTGGGGCTGGGGCTGGTCGTCGAATGCAAGCATATCAGGCATGTATAGCTCAGCTGCCCCAGGTGCCCACTGTCCCCATCCCGCCACCCGTTGCCCAACACGACCAGCATGCTTCTTGGCAGGTCGGGGCTGCTCTTGTGCTGACGGTGGATGCTTTCAAATGCTGTCCGCCTTTCATCCTTCTGCGGAGAGCTCGGAAAAACAGGCATGACCCAAATGAGCCATCGCCGCGGCGGGCTGAAATCCATCAGCGGTTACGGGCTGCTCGCCAGCTGCTGTTCCTGCTGAGGTTTCTGCTGTGGCTGGGCTTGTCGCATCTAGCGTGGTGGCAATTGATGCTGCGAGCGCTGCGGCCCACGCTGCACAACCTAGCAATAGCAGTGTTATCAGTCCTAGCACGCGTGCGGTGCGAGCGCACAGGTGCGCCAGGTGCGCACAGGTGCCCAGGAAGGTGGCGCAGTACAGCGGGCGGGATGCGGTTGGGCGGTTGGAAGGTCCCCCTATGAGGGGGAGCGACCTCCCCCCCACAGGGGGAGGTCCTCATGGGAGACCTGATTGATGTCCACCACCTCCTCCTACTCACATCGTTCCTCCTGCTCACCTCCTGCTCACCTCCACCTCCTTTTTCACCTCCACCTTCATCTTCCACTACACCTCCACCTCCTTCTTCACCTCCATCTCCACCTCCATCTTCACCCCTCGTTGGACCCCTCGTTGGCAACCCTACCTCCTCCAGCCCATCCCTTCAAGCTCAGCCTTTGACCCTCCTGGTCACCCCCGCCATTGACCGCACCCCCGTGGCTCAAGAGATAAAAACTTTCTCATTTCTGCACGGATGAGGCCGCCGATTGGTGCGATGAGCTGCTTATGGCCTAACTAGAGTGGAGCCAGCCCCAGCGGTTTGCCGGGTGGCTTGCCCCAACCCGCGACGGACATTTCAAAATTTTCAGGTCAGCACGCGACAGTGCCGCTGCGTCCCAGCACGCATCGATACCATCTCCCAAGCTGGGGGCGTGACCGCGACGGCGGATTGCTGCTGAACCTGCAATTTCGCAACTTGCCCCCAACCCGCGACGGACATTTGATTTTTCAGGTTGCACAGGATGTTCTTATGGTTGATGTCTGTGGCTTCCGAGAAACCAAGAGTAGTAAGAATCATTCAAAAAGGTGTAGGAACTTAGCTGATATAAATGTCTTGCGCCCACACATGAAACGGCCCACACATGAAGGCAACGCGTTTCTGTCCTGATTACACGTTAGAAGCTCACATAAGGAGCCGCACATAGCTGGCAGTTCATCATTCGACGTCCAGGTTGGACAGTTATGGCGGCTGGAAAAAGTGCCCAAGTATGAAAATTTGACTTGGGGTGACGTGACACGAGTTGCACGCTGTTGTGGTGTAAGGACAGCCACAAGACATACCAGCACTCTCAAGCATATCATCAGCACTAGCACTAGCACTAGAACACAGATCAAGGGGGGTCCTGCGCCCGACAGAAATTCAAAAAATCTAGCTCGTCCATGTCGCTGGGCCGCTGAGCGTGATAGCTGTTCGCCGATCACAGCCCCACTAAGCAAGCTGTTCCCGTCACAGCGCGACCCAATCTTCCAGCACCCCCGCCCGCCCCGGCACAGGTGCACATCAGTTCGAGCAGCACGCTGGCTTTGCTGTGATGGGCTGCATCGACCTGCGCAAGAGTCGCTGTAAAATTCTCTAAGACCCGTAAGATTTTATCAGGGGTGCGGCCAATGGCGGGGGTGACCTCCTGCCTCCCTTAGCACGTGTCGCAGTATTTACCTCTTCTCTATAAGCTCCTTTTCCTTTGGTCCCAGAGTTCTCTTCTCCTAGTTTGTTTCCCTCTTTTGCTTTACGTTCAGTTCAACTCTTCGGCTTTCTACCTTTGGAGGTTGGCTTGTATCCATCCAAGCCCTGCCTCTTCAGTGTAACGACTACTACTACCCTGCTCATACCCTCCACCCCTACCTTCCCTCATTCCCTCTGGAGCCTAGTCTGCATGGCAGCCCTTGATGCGATGGACCTTGGCCGCCGCCGCCTCTGGGCTCTCACCCATCACCCCACCACTCAAGCAACCGCTCCTTCCACCCTTTCCCCCATGTCTGCAGCCAGCCAGCTTGCTATCACTACCTTTTGGCATCACCTACAAGACTTCACCCTGACCCATCCCAACCCTCCTGGCTGGAACCTCCCCCATCCCCATCCCTTCATCACTGCTCAAGACGGATCCCTTAGTGTCACTCTCCCGGTTACCCCTCTTAGTCCCTCTGACTCATAACGTGTTTCTCTCCCCTCTCCTTTCTAGCCCTCCTAGCTCCAACCTTTTGCGTCTCTAGCTCCTCCGCTTCTCTGACTCCTCCTTCTCGAGGTCTCTCCCCCTCTCCCTTTAGCTCCCTCACCCTTCCCTCGCTGAGTTCTTTCTCTCCTTGGTAGTTCTCCTTCTCTTTCCTTATTCTCTATTCTCTCCTTAGTCTTTTACCTTTGGAGGTTGGCTTGTATTCACCCAAGCCCTACCTCCTTAGTGTGACAACTACTACTACTACCAGCCTCACCATCTGAGGGCAGGCTGACGTCAGTGATGTGCTCCATTTCCTCATTGAGGGTCCAAGCCCGTGCACTTTCAGGGAGCCGAGTTGCTGGTGGTTGTTGGATGCGCCCCCTCCCCCTTCTGCCGCAGCCCTCATGCCCTTCCGTACCTCAGCCCCAGGCACAATGCAGGGAGGCCCCCACAGCTCATATCGCAGCAGGCGCATAGGAGGGGAGGGTTGCAAGCAGAGGGTGTATGGCGCCGTCACCACAGATAGGATGAGGGCGGCAGTGAGGTACAGGACTGCGATGGTGAGAAAAATGTGAAGCTGGCTGCCTTGTACAGGATGCTGCACCTATAAGCGCGTCACTAGCTTGACGCTCACCTCTCCCTACGTAGCGGCTAATGTCGAGCAAGCATCGCAAGTTGGCAGCCGGACAGCTGGTGCGCGGGAAGTGCGTGCAGGGACTGGTTACGGTGCTGTTGTTGATAGCATTGTTCTACGCGCTGTGGTGAGATGGCACGTGGAGGGATGGACAGCTGTGCAGCGCGCAATACGCACACCCTGCATGCAGGGCTTTCAAGACATTGAAGCAAAGAGAACTAGGAGTAGTGCAGCCGGGAACTTCACCAATTCAAACTCGGTCCTTGCGACTACCCATCGCCCAGCCTGCTGTGTCAACAACCTCACTACCTCCACCCTCCCCTGCACTACCTACCATATCTTCTGCTACACCCTTCCCCTCACCACCACACAGCTCTCCCCCTCCACCCTCCCGACCACCACCTTCATCACCACCCCCATCTCCCAGCCCTCCTTCGCCTCCAGTCCACAGCCCTCCTCCTTCTCCATCTCCACCAGTACGTCTTGCTGCCTTTGCTGGCAGCTGTCACCGAAAGCTGGCTGTGGTGCCTACCTCGCGGCTTTCTCTACCCTGTGCACAGGTGCCACCCTCCCCACAGCCGCAGCTCAGCACAGGCTACCTACCCCAGGAAGCTGGTGCAGCGAATGGGAGTATTGCAGTGCCCCGGCGGCGACTGGGACGCAGCTCAGGCAGCCAGATGACTCAGATGGTGCCAGGCGGGACTCTGATGAGCTGGGGCCTGAATGAGTGGAGGCTCGCCAGGAGGACCGGGGACTTAGCTGTGCCAGAGCCAGCCATGCCTGGGCTGAGGGTGAGCCCACAGCACAGAGTGCGGCGGGGAGCCCCCTGCCCTCCCCTCCCTCCCAGCAGCCAAGTACTGGCAGTGTGCCAGTACTAGCACCTGCTCTGCCCTTGAGCTCAGGGCACAGAGTGCCCCGGGGTTGCTGCCACTGCTGCTTGCCCCTGTCCTGCCGCCGCTGCTGCTGCTGCTGCTCCTGCTGCAGCCCTAGCTGTTGTTCCTGCTGCAGCCCAGCCTGTTGGTCCTACTGCAAAGCAAGGGTGGCAGCTCATAGATCCCAGATCTTTTCCAGAGGTCCAGCAGAGTATGCTACAGCTTCTCAGGGTCTAAAGTGCATAAGTACAGTGTGCTAGGCCTATCTACAATGTGCTACCTCTCTACCTATCCTACCTACCTGTGCACATCAAGTGTATGCTGCAGGTTCTCAGCGTCTGAGGTGCTTATGTACTAGGCTGATGTACATCCTACCAACCTATCATACCTAGCTACGCGCTACCTACCTGCCTAGATACGCACATCAGGTCCTTTCTGTCCGCTCCCTGGCCGTGCCTTCATTCCTGCAACAGCGTATCACATGAATCAAACGGTTCAGGGCCAGGCTGCCCGGTGCAGGCATGCCATGTCTCACATGTCTGGCCACTGGCTGCCAAGCAGGCTCATGCCTTGTACCTGTACCTCACTGTCCCAGATCAAACACACTCCACCCACATGCCTGTGTGCCGCTCTCACCTGCCCCTGACCTCACCTGCCTCATCACAGCCACATGCATGTGTCCTGGTGCCTTGTGCTCTGAATGCCCTGTTACTACAGCCTCATGACAAACAGCAGCTGCTTCGCATGTCATAGGTTGGGCATGTCATCAGCACTGCTGCCACTGCTGCTGCTACTGCTGCTGCTACTGCCGCTGCCACTGCTGCTGTCACTGTTGCTGTCACTGCTGCTGCTGCCATTGCTGAGCTTTTTTTTGCTGCCGCTGCTGTTGCTGGTGCATGCAGGTGACCTCCATAGGCGCCAGCCGCCACTCCGCCTTCTGCACAGACAAAGGCGAGCTGTGGACCAGCGGCCACAACAACAGCAGAGGAGGGGGAGGGCACGGCAGCCTGCCTATGGACGCATCCGGCCAGCTGGGCAGGGGAGGCACCAACGCACCGGGTGTCGTGGGCGGGGAGTTGCAGGCAAGGCTGCCACAGAATAGGACCAGAGCTGGCAGCAGCAGCAGCAATCTGGAACAACTATACAGCAGTGGCAGCAGCAGCGCTCTGCAACAGTAACAACAGAATCTTGCGATAGGAAGAACAGCAACCACCATCCTGCCAACAGCAGCAGCAGCAGCAAGAGCAGCACAGCAGTGGCAGCAACGGCAGCAGCAACGGCGGTGGCAGCGGCAAGAGGAACACATCAATGGTGATAATAGCAGCAGCAGCACCAAGAGGAGAATAGCAGCAGCAGTAGCGGCAGCAGTAGCTGGTTAATAAACCCTTTGCACTTGTCTCTGCAAAGCAGTGTTGTGCCCCAGTCACCGTTCTGGCATAGCCATGACCCATAGAGCCTTGGCATGTGGCCCTAAGCCACATTTACTGTGTCCCTCTGTAACTTCTAAGCCCTGCCCTGCCCTGCCTGCTGTGCAGGGCGAGTTTGCTGTGCAGGCTGTTGTGGGGCGCTATCACACCCTGGCAGTGACTGAGGATGGCGGGGTCTACTCCTGGGGCCTTAATGACTGGGGCCAGCTGGGCAGGGAGGGGCAGGTGAGGGCACGCCAGTGGCGGGAGGAGGGCAAGGGGCAGATCCTTCGGGTAAGACACAAGAGAGGTGGGCAAGCAGGGGCAAATCTTTGGAGGCTGCCTGGATTGCCTGGATTGCCATGAACATCACTGCCACCTCTGTTTCACCCTTACTTCTCTTTACTGTAAGCTCGTGTGTGACTTAACCACACCCCTTGCCTTATTGCGTGACTGGGTATCACACCCAGACTGCCACCCCCACCCTAACCCTAACCCACCCTAACCCACCCTAAACCACCCTACCATACTCGGCCCACTGCCAGCCACTGCTTGAGCTCATCCCCTCCCGTTTACCTGCACCCCACTTCACAAACATTGTCTGTGCATGTTCCATGGCGTCCATGCAGCATGGCCAGCTTTCTGCGCTGAAAGAGGGTGGGGAGGTGCCGGTGGGCGACCAGCCCCCGCTGGGCACCCCCTGCACTCATGGCGCCTCTTGTCATGATGGAGTGCCACGCAAAGTCAGCCAGTTGGAAGGTGGGAGAGGGGCAGGAGGAAGAGGGTGGGAGAGGGGCAGGAGGTGAGGGGTGGGAGTGGAGCAGGAGGTGGGGAGTGGGAGAGGGGCAGGAGGAGGGGGTGGGGGAGAGGCCGACGGAGCGAGCCATGCAGTGGGTGAGGTGGATGCACTACCGTTGAGGGTTGGGCTGGCTGGGCTGGGCTCAAAGGCTCCAGGGCATGTTTGACTTGGGTGACCTGTTGTTGTCTTGTGCATCATCAGTCTTGTAGGCACAGCTTTGCAACCCTCCTCTTCAGGCTCTCCTCCCCTTCCCCCTGATGCATCGTCATTTCTCCCCCAGGAATCTATATTCATCAACACACTCAATGCAAGCAGTAGCAGCAGTGGCCACGGCAGCCAGCAGGCCATGAGCACCAGCCCGGGCATTCTCATGTCAGAATTAATGACCAGCCAACATCATCACACTACACGATGGAGAGGCAGTGGTCAGTAGCAGTGGGAGTTGCAATGGCAATGGGAGCGGAAGTGGGAATGGGAGTGGGGTGCTCAGTGGCAAGCATTGGCACCCACTAAAGAGATCCATGAAGCAGCTGGCGGTAACGTTTGAGCTAAGATGTGGTGCAGCAGGGAAGCGCATCGTGGCTGCTGCTGCCGGGCGCTACAACACCCTGGTGCTGGACGACAGCGGGACGCTGCACTCCTGGGGCATGGACGGCTGCAGCTCTGGTGGCCAGCTGCCTGTCAGGGAAGCTGCCTGGAAGGCACGCCCAATCATGGGCAAGCTGCAAGGGAAGCGGGTCGTTGCTTTTGATGCAGGTGAGAGCTGTCGGAGGTTAACTGTGCTGCCCATGTACCCCAGACCATACCCTGCTGAGCAACTCTAGCTGAGACCCTGACCCTGACCCTGACCCTGACCCTGACCCTGACCCTGACCCTGACCCTGACCCTGACCCTGACCCTGACCCTGACCCTGACCCTGACCCTGACCCTGACCCTGACCCTGACCCTGACCCTGACCCTGACCCTGACCCTGACCCTGACCAAAGAGGGTTCTTGTGGGCTTGTGTGGGCTGTGCCGCTTGGTGCTGGCTGCAGGCTATGTGCTGTGGGTTGCCGCTACTGAGGACGGGGCGGTGTTCACCTGCAACACCCAGGATGACGGCTATGCAGGCACACTGAAATCCAAGCGGCAATGGAATGCTGCGGGCGAGCTGGGCAGGGACACGCCCCCCTTGGAGCCTGGGCAGGTAGGCATGATGGTAGACAGGCGTGATGGTGGACAGGTGTGATGGCAGGTAGGGTGAAGGTAAGCGTGATGGCAGGTGGGCGGGTAGGGTCTGGGGCTCATGGGTAGCCAATTTTAGGTAGGCGTGATGGTAGGCGTGATTTGGCGGGTGATGGGGAAGGTGGGTAGGGTGACGGTAGGCGTGATGGCCGGTAGGCGTGATGATCCTCAAGGCAGCTCCAGCAGGTATGGCAGCTGCAGCAGTGGTTCCAGTGATGGCAGGCGTGACAGCTGGGCAGCTGGGACAGGTGAGGAGCAGCTGGCGCTGGCGCTGCAGCTGGAGGGAAACGGTGGGGAGGGGCAGTGGTAGTTGCAGCAGGGCTGGTTTGGGAGCAGCAGCAGCACCAGCATAGCTTATTTTGGCAGTGCTGCAGAGACAGGGCACTGAGCGCAGCCTGTGGTCGCGTTCTACATAGACTCGGGCAGGCCATGTTTAGGCCAGTGCTCCAATCCTGATGTTGAGTCCAAGCCTGTGAGGTCGAGCATTGCAGAGTATCAAGGTAGTGTGTGCATGGCTGAGTGTGTGTAATTCATGATGTTTATATATGTGTGTGTATGTGTATGTGTGTGTATGCGTGTAAATGTGTATGTGTGTGTGCCAAAGGGCAAGGGCATTGAGCTGTGCATGCAGGCTGGTGTGCCGCGCAGGTGATGGGGCTGGAGGGGGAGAGGGTGGTGGCCGTGGCGGCGGGGAGGGAGCACTGCTTAGTGGCCACAGCACAAGGCAAGGTGAGCCCCTCCCCTCCCCCTCCCCCTGCCTCCTCCCTCTCCCCTACTCCCTACCCCTAGTCTGAGTCCTTCCTTGCCTTGCCCCTCCATTACTTGTTACCCTAACCCTTTGCCCACCAATGCCCCATGGAAACCCTTTCAATTCCTTTGCACTTACCTCCCCCTCCTCCCTCCTCCCTCCTCACTCCCTCCTCCCCCTCCATCCTCCTCCCTCATCCTTTCTTTTCCCCCTCCCCTCCCTACCCTCACCCCCTCTCCGCCCCACCTGCGCCCTATCTGCCCCTCATCTGCCCCTCCTCCCCTCCCCCTGCTCCCCCCTGCTCCTTCTTCCCCTCCTCCTCCTCTTCCTCCTCCACCTCCTCCTGCGCCCCACTTGCCCCTGATTCCCCTCCTGCGCCCCACCTGCCCCTGATTCCCCTCCTTCTCGTGCACCCCACCTATTCGTCCCACCTGCCCAAAACAGGTGTACAGCTGGGGAGGTCGTGATGTGCTGGCCGGCAGGTCTGGGCCGCTGGAGTCTCCAGGCCTGGTGGAAGGGGCCCTGAAGGACGACAAGGTGCTCTTTGTGGCCGCTGGTGAGGTACGTGCTGTATGGACATGCTCCCACACACCTTGCTGCTTAACTGCTGCGCTGCTGCTGCTGCTGCTGCTGCTGCTGCTGCTGCTGCTGCTGCTGCTGCTGCTGCTGCTGATACTGATGCTGTGCCCCCCCCTTTTCTGCTGAACCACCTCCAAGCCCACATGCCCAGCAGTGCCCAGCAGTCACCCTTGAGTCACCCTTGTGCCACCCTTTGCCATCCCAGTAACATCCTCTTGTCATCCCTTCATCACAATTTGTCATCGTGTGTCCTCTACCCCTTTTCTGGATATCCTTTTAAACACCAAGCTCTAAGCTGATGGCTGTCCCATGTCCCATGTTGCAAGTCCCATGTCCCATGCCTAACTGCTTGTATGCATGCAGTACTTTTCCCTGGCAGCCTCAGCGACCACCATCTATGGCTGGGGCAGCAATGACTACTTGGCAGTGGGGGTTGGCAGGGGCAGCCCGGTGCAAGAGCTCAAGCCTGGCAGGGACAGGTAAGGTATGGGCAATGAAAGCGGGGGGAGCGAGCCAGGGGCTGAGGCAGGTGGGCCAGGCAGGGGCAGGGGCAGGGGCAGGGGCAGGGGCTGGGCCAGGGCCAGGGGCAGGGCCAGGGGCAGGGGCAGGGCCAGGGGCAGGGCCAGGGGCAGGGGCAGGGGCAGGGGCAGGGGCAGGGGCAGGGGCAGGGGCAGGGGCAGGGGCAGGGGCAGGGGGGTCATGAAGGTTCAGGGGCAGGGGCAGGTGGGCCATGGCAAGTGCAGGGGATCAGGCCAAGCAAGGGGCAGTGGCTGCAGGGGCAGAAACTGCATAGTGTCCTACCAGGAGACCGTTGATCATGAGCAGCAAAGTGGTGAGAGCCGGGCTATGATGCATGTGCAGGGGCAATGTGCGGAAGCCTGCCAAGGTGGCTGGACCGCTGTCTGAGGGCAGCTGGAGAGTGATGGGGCTGGCAGCTGGTGAGCAGGGAGACCAGGCCAGCCTTCTCCTCCCCCTCTGCACCCACCTCCTCCTCCTCCTCCTCCTCTCCCTCCTACCAATTCTCTTCCCCACATCCCCCCACCTCCTTTTGCTTTACAGCCATCATTGCCACAGTTGCTGCTTTCTCCTGGTCCCATTCCTGCTGCTGCTACTGCCACTTGCATCACACCACAGCACAGCAATGGCTGCTACCATCCGCACTGGCTCCATCAGTCGTAGTATCATGCTGCTGCTCCTGCTGGCTGTTGGCTGCTGCTGCTGCTGCTGCTGCCACTGCCACTGCTGCAGCCGCTGCTGTTGCTAGTGCTGCTGCTGCCAGCCAGGAGTGGCATCTGGACCACCAGTTGTGGCACTCCGGGTGCTGCTGCATTGACCATGGCTGCAGGCTTCCAGCACTCTCTGGCCATAGCCAGCCAGGTGGAGGCGGACAGCGCCCCACTACTGCAGGGCCGGGCTGCCGCTGAACTGGCCACCATTGCCACCACTGCTGCCATTCAGCCGCGGCATTCTTCTGGCCCTGGCACTGAGGCTGGGGCAGGGGCAGGGGCAGGGGCAGGGGGTTCAGGGACAGGGGCTTCAGGGGCAGGGTCCCCCAGTGGCACAGCTCCAAGCAGCAGCGCTGGTGCCAGCCCTCCCCAGGGGTCAGGGACTGACGACACCACCCCTGGGGGCTCTGATGGGTTGCTGACTCTGTCTGATATTGCAGCCCTTCACAACACGCAGCAGCAGCAGCAGCAGCAGCAGCGGGCAGCAGGGGGCACTGACAGCATAGTAGCCCCGGCTGGTGACCAGGCAGGCGCAGCGGCCACAACAGGGACGGCAGCAGCAGCAGTGGGGGCGTCCGGAGGTCAGGGGCAGGGGCCCAGCAGCAACACTGGTGCCGCCGCCATCGACCACACCAACTATGCATATGCCCAGGTCCAGCCGATCAAAGCGTCAGCTGCAGAGATATGGAGCAAGTGAGTGGCTGGTCAGCAGGGGTAGTCAGTGAGGGGCGCGGGCCTCTTCCTTGTAGTGGCAAGTAAGGGTGGAGGGGGGGTGGAGGGAGGCTTTCCCCCTTCCCCCTCCACCTTTCTCCCGCACCCCTCCATCTCCCCTTGCCCCCTCACCCCACCAATCAGTGAGGGGCGCGGGCCTGTGGCAGGCCATGCCACCTCTGCTCAACGATTGGTCCAGGCTTGCGGTGTGTGCACCCTTCCACCCTATGGGCATGCCGCCATGGAGCAGGTCGCCAGCTTCCATGCCCAAGTTGCTGATGGGCAAGACCAGCAGCCATACTAGCCATCATCATCATAATCGTCAGCACCATCGGCATCTTCACAATGCGTGCCCTCCAGTGTACCTCCAGCGCTCTCTTTGCTTGCTTTCCCTTCCTTGCCCATACCCACCTGACCCCACCTGGCTGCCATGTGACCCCACCTGACCCCACCTGACCCCACCTAAGTGACCCCACCTGACCCCACCTAAGTGACCCCACCTGACCCCACCTAAGTGACCCCACCTGACCCCACCTAAGTGACCCCACCTGACCCCACCTAAGTGACCTCCTCTGACCTCCCCTGACCTCACCTAAGTGCTACATGGACCCATTCTGGCTGCAGGCATGTGAAGGGCAACAACTATGCCGATGTGGTGGCTGCTTCTCCTGACGTGTTTCAGGCACTGCCTCATGCTTTCAATGCCAGCTTCAAGAATCCATGCTGGTACAATGTGAGCACCAGCTCCACCCCACCCCACCCCACCCCACCCCACCCCACCCCACCCCACCCCACCCCACCCCACCCCACCCCACCCCACCCCACCCCACCCCACCCCACCCCACCCCACCCCACCCCACCCCACCTGGCCCTGGCCCTGGCCCTGGCCTGCAAGTCCTTCCAACCGCCACTGCTGCTGCTGCTGCTGCCGCCACTGCTGCTACTGCCCTCGTCCCACTGTATGGCCACTGGTTGACTGTTTGCATGGCACTGCTGTGGTGGTGCAGGGCACAGAGTTGCGCTGCATACCCTACTACCACATCCTGGGTGTGTCCAAATGTGGCACCACCGATATGTATCACCGCCTGGCCAAGCACCCTCAGATGTTTGAGTCCCTCAACAAGGCAAGCCAGGCCATGCAGATGCAGCAGCCACGCTGCCCTGCCCACTGGCCAGCACATCACATGCTCCACGCATCACCATCACTGCATGGCTGCTGCCTGTCAGCGTTGCTGCAACACACATACTCACCAAGTTAACCTCACGCTCCGTTGTGCGGTAAGTGGCTCTGTTGGTATTGGATGGGTATTACCTTCAACTGAGAGGTCGCAGGACCCAGAGGTCATAAAATGGGACTTAGCAAATAGGACGATGCAAAGGCTGGGCGGCTAACTAGTATAAGAGGCTTGGGCGGGCAGTTGGCAAAAAGTTGAAATAATGAATGTCCAGCCATGCCCACTCGAGAGAGTGGTTCTTCCTTTCTTTCCTTCTTTCTTTCACCAACTCAACATTGTACATGCTCATTGCATGCAGCCATGTCTGATGGTTGTGCTCTCAGTCTAAGTCACCCAACACCTCTGTACTTATCCTTATCCTTGTTATATATTCTGTTATATTTGTTATTGCTAAAATAAATATATTATTTTGTTATTATAGTTTTCTGGACAGACTCACCAGGTGCTGCCAGGCATGCTCTGCTGGCGGCCCTGTGTTGCCTGGTCTCACCCCTGAGGTGCAGCCTGCTGCTGTGCTGCTGCTGTGCCCTAGGGGCCTCACTGGTGGGATGAGTGCTCCTGGCCGCTGAAGGGCTCCTGCACAGCACCCCCAAAGGGTGACTTTGACGGTTACATCAACCTTTTCCGCAGAGCAGCCCAAAAGATCAGCTCCGCAGAACCCCAGGTAGGGCACCTGGGGGGCCAGGGGTTTGAAAGTGTTGCGGTAGGATATGGGGGGAGGGGGTGTGAAAGGGGGCAAAGGGGCTAGGGGTAGGGGCATGGGGAGGGGAGGGGGCAAGATAACCAGAGGTTGTATGGTTGAGTCATCGTCCCTTTCCTGAAGCCTGACGGTTGGTGCTGCAGGGCATTACTGGGGAGGCCTCCTCCAACACCTTCACTGCAGCCATGGGGGTGTACCTCAGGTGAGCTGGAGGCATCAGCATCACCAGACAAGCAACCAGGTGCCTCACATAAGCATCAGGCTGGAGGCATCAGGCCCTGCCCTGCCCTGCCCTGCCCTGCCCTGCCCTGCCCTGCCCTGCCCTGCCCTGCCCTGCCCTGCCCTGCCCTGCCCTGCCCTGCCCTGCCCTGCCCTGCCCTGCCCTGCCCTGCCCTGCCCTGCCCTGCCCTGCCCTGCCCTGCCCTGCCCTGCCCTGCCCTGCCCTGCCCTGCCCTGCCCTGCCCTGCCCTGCCCTGCCCTGCCCTGCCCTGCCCTGCCCTGCCCTGCCCTGCCCTGCCCTGCCCTGCCCTGCCCTGCCCTGCCCTGCCCTGCCCTGCCCTGCCCTGCCCTGCCCTGCCCTGCCCTGCCCTGCCCTGCCCTGCCCTGCCCTGCCCTGCCCTGCCCTGCCCTGCCCTGCCCTGCCCTGCCCTGCCCTGTGATGGTGATGGTGATGGTGTTGGTGGTAATGGTGTTGGTGGTGATGGTGTTGTTGGTGATGGTGGTGATGGTGTTGGTGTTAGTAATGGTGGTGATGGTGTTGGTGTTAGTAATGGTGGTGATGGTGTTGGTGTTAGTAATGGTGGTGATGGTGTTGGTGTTAGTAATGGTGGTGATGGTGTTGTTGGTGATGATGGTGATGGTGTTAGTGTTGGTCGCAACCTCCACTAGCCTCTGCCAGCTTGCCTGGCCTCCACAGTGTGCAAAGCTCCACCCCTCAGCCCCACACCGCCCGGCACAGCACCAGCCGCACAGCATTGCCACTTAAGTACTGCACGCACAATGCAGGAGGTAGGGCGATAAACCATGTCATGTGTCAGCAGCTGATGTGGGCATGATGAGAGTCAAGCAAGGGCACATTGAAAGGTGTGACTAAGAGTGCCACGACAGTGTGCTTGGCCCTCACAATAGTGCTGTATTGGAGCAGCAATGGGCCCTGAACGCCAAACTCTAACCACGTAAGGCACCTGACTGTGTACCGACTGTCTCACCACATCCATTTGTCTAGGGTCTGCCAGAATCCGAGGTTGCAAGGGCCCAGCAGCAAGACCAGGCTGGCGGTTGGCGGTGCCAGCCAGGTTGGTGGTGCCAGTCAACAACAACAATAATAATAATAATAATGCTCGCTGCTCAGCAGCAGCATGCTGTGGCCAACCGACTGCCTCACCACAGCCTACAGCCTGCATAGCCGGCTCCCACCCTGACCTTGCTTGCCAGGGGCCCTGCATGGGACCGTGACCTGAAGGGCGTCACCCTGCCTGACCTGCTGTATGAGGCATCACCCTGGCTGCGCCTCATCACCATCTTCCGTGACCCAGTGGACCGCTACTACTCCGCATTCTACTACTACAGGTGAGCAGGGCTGGGCAGAGGCCTGTCTAGAGGCCTGTCCAGAGGCTGGTCAGAGAATGGGGAGGGGGGAGGAGGAGAGGGAGGGGGAAGGGGAGGGGAGGGGGAAGGGGAAGGTGTGGGAAAGAGGGCAGGGCAGGGCAGGGCAGGGCAGGGCAGGGCAGGGCAGGGCAGGGCAGGGCAGGGCAGGGCAGGGCAGGGCAGGGCAGGGCAGGGCAGGGCAGGGCAGGGCAGGGCAGGGCAGGGCAGGGCAGGGCAGGGTATGTAAGGGCAGGGTATGTGAGGGCAGGGTATGTGAGGGCAGGGTATGTGAGGGCAGGGTATGTGGTCAGGGACAGTTGAAGCTGAAGCTTGTTGCCAGGACTATTCAGGCAGAACACCCTCACCTCTTCATGGTAGGGGACAACCTGACCTCACCTGCAGCAAACCACCTGACCTGACCTACCCTGACCTGGCCTGACCTGGCCCTGCCTTGCCCTGTGTGGTGTGACATCAGATGGTGGCAGAAAGACCAGCCCGCCCCAGGGGCTGCTGAGTTCCACGACGCAGTGGTGAGAGACATCAAGCAATGGCGCGATTGCAGCAACGCACACGGCCATGCCCACTGCCTGCGCCACTACAACCCTCAACAGCTAGTCAAGGTGGGCTAAGTAGTGGAGGGGTAGGGGCCGGCTGGGTGGTGGCTGGGGCTGTGAGCTGTTGGAGTAAGGAGGTGGAGAAGTCAGTCAGACCGTCAGAGTTTCTGTGGGTATTTGACTTTAGTGTGAGGCAGGTTTAGTACGCGCTCTTCGGAAGGGTCTGCGTTTGTCCGGTGAAGGCCATCTCTCTAATGAGTGCTGTGCTGCCTTTAGGGTGCAGTAGGGTGCAGGGGGGTCAGGATGGCTGCGAAAGTCTGAAGAAGGGAGTTGCCAGGGGAGGTGGCTGCAGGGAGAGGTGCAGCAGTGGAGAGCGGCAGCAGGGAGGGCGGCAGCAGGGAGGGCGGCAGCAGGGAAACCAGGTTCAGGATCTGAAGGGTGGGTCAGGCGGTCGAGGTTACCCTGACGCATAGCTAGGTCTCACTTTCGCTTTCAATCTCTGCTGTTGGGTGTCATGAGCAGTGTGCTCCACCTTCTAAGGGTGCAGCACACTGCTAACCCCAGAAGCACCCTACCACATCACATGGGCACTCTAACAAAGGGGCGCCCTACCCTAGCAAATGTGTAGGGTGCCGCCTTAGCACTGGCTGGGTCACAGCCGCCAGCAGCAGGTGCGTGACATGCACGGCCACGTAAGCTGCTGCTGCTGCTGAGCCGTTCAGCAGCTGCTGAACAGCTGCTGAACAGCTGCTGAACAGCTGCTGAGCAGCCCCCTGTCCCCACTGCCTGCCTCGTCTTGTGTGCAGGGCATGTACTCAGAGTTCTTGGGCGACTGGCTGCGCCGCTTCCCTCGTGACCAGCTGCTGTTCCTGCGCAATGAGGACTACAAGCTGGCGCAAAAGGAGCACATGGACGCCGTGTTTAAATTCCTAGGTGCATGGAGTAGTGGAGAGGCGGGGAAGACAGGGAAAGTGAAAGAAGAGGAATGGGGAGTAAGGGAGAAGAGCAGGGGCCGGGAAGGGAAGCAGAGAGAAGGGCAGGAAGGGGAACAGGAAGGAGAGAGGAGGGCAGGGAGGGGAACGGGAAGGAGAGAGAAGGCAGGGAGTCGGAAGGGGAGCAGAGAGAAGGGAAGGCAGGGAAGGTGAAAGGAGAAGGGGAGGGAGGGGTCCAAGAGTAGAAAGGGAGCGAGGAGGGGTCCCCTCTCAGCAGTCGTGTGTGGTATCTTCTCCCTTCCCTCTCCTTTACCTCTTCTTTCACCTCCCATCCCTGCCTTTCCGTCTCCCTGCCCTATCCGTATCTCACCACAGCTGGCACTACTGCTGTACAAAACATGGTTGTGCAAGCTCTCATGCCTTGCCATCCTTTTTTTGGTTTCGACCATGGAAATCAGACGTGGCCCCATGCAGCTATCGACCCTTCACACTTCCACGCTGAGACAAACAGAAGAGCTTGTGCGTCACACTGTGCAGGCATGCGGGCGCTGTCCCCGTCTGAGTGGAACACAGTCATGGCCATGCCGCCGCGCAACAAGAACAGCGACAAGTACGAGAAGATGTGGCCGCAGTCTCGGGCCCTGTTGCAAGAGTTCTATGCTCCATTCAATAGAAAGCTGGCGGACCTTCTGCAGGATGACCGTTACTTGTGGCAGACGCCGTGAATTATGTGATGCATGGGGGTAGATGGCTTACACCGCTTAAGCCGCCAGCCATTAGGCTGCTTGGCCGCCCTCCCCCTCGAAGGGTTCGTTACTTCCTAGTCCGCATTTTTCAGAGCTAGGTGCACAGACCTACGGGTCCGGGGGCTGTGAGGGTGCCATTCGCGCCACTTGACCGCACTCCCCCTTTTGGATGGCCTTGGCATGTACATAGCTCAGCCTCAGAGGTCCTAGCGCGCGTGTGCTGCAAAGGGTGGGTTGCCTCTTGGTAGTAGGCTTGCACCACAGGTTACATCAATACACTGCTTAGATATCGATGATGATGATGGCTTACACCGCTCGAGCCATTGAACACTAAGCTGCTGTCGAACCCCCAGACAATGCATATTTCGAGCATTCTACAGAGGTACACGCATCGTGCTCAGCCATGCAGTGCTCAAGATCTAACTGGCCGGCTATGTCAGTGAGCTTGAATCCTTTCACTCACACTGCCAGGCTTGCTAGTTGTCTGGTGTTGCCTGCCTCGCCTTACCAGCCATGCATGCATTGTCCCTGGCTTGCTCCATTGCTGACAGCTGCAGCCACTCTTCATACATGCTGGGCGACACCCTCCCCCTCCCCCACCTACTTGGTACATCTATTACTGGAGGGCAGCCATGGCACCACTTGGCCGTAAGGGTCACCACACCACACACAGCCGGCTGGGCTGGGGGTGGCCACTGCTGGACTGGGGCTTGGCATTGTCGATCTAGGGCTGGGTCGGGGTTGAGCATTGTTGATGTTGGGCAGGCTGGGGCTGAGCGTAGTTAAATTGGGGCTGGGCCAGGATTCGGTGGGTGCAGGGTCATACCCCGGTGCTAGCTGCCCAGTGGCCTGACACTGATGGCTGGCCTGCAGGTCATTGCTGTGCTGGTGGCATGGCCGTGGGATGAGGCTGGGCGTAGTTGGTTTGGGGCTGACCTGGGGCTGGCAGTTGTTGATCTTGGGCTGGGTTGGGGCTGGGTGTAGTTGGTTTAGGGCTGGGCTAAGGCTTGATAGGTGTAGGGTAGCCACCTGGTGCTGTTGGCCAAGTGGCCTGACACTGATGGCCAGGCTGCAGGTCATTGCTGAGCTGGTGGCGTGGGCGTGGGAGTGGTGACCTCCAGCAGCCCCTGCTCCATGCCCAGCTCCTTCAGGTCTTGCTTCACCATCAGGTTCCTGCGCCAGCACAGAACAAGGCTCAAGATGTGCCCAGACTGCCCACACATGCTGCCATGCAAGCTCCTTCTTCAAAGCAAAAGTCCCTATGACTAGAGTGAGGAGCAGCTGCCCTTGCCATTGCAATCCTTCTACTGCCAGCAATGAAGCATTACATGCCCACATGTCAGTGGCAGCTGCGTGGCAGTTCAGCATGGGGCTCACGGGCTGGTGTTCTTTCAGTGATGTTGTAAACAACGATGGCAACAATGGCAGCAGTGTGGTGGCCCTGCTGCTGACAGCCTTGCTGCTGATGGCCTGGCTGCTGATCGCCCTGCTGCTGATGGCCCTGCTGCTGCTGCTGCTGCTCCTACCTATCCATTCGACACCGCAGGTATTGCTTGAACAGCTCTATGCAGGGAATGGCTTCTCCGTCATGGCTGTTGATGCACTGCAGGTACGCGTCGGCCACCTGCACCTCACCACCACAGCTCAGAAGATCAGCTCCTCAGCAACCCTGGTAATGTTGTGGGAGGACAGATAGTCAAGGAGGGGTGGAAGAGGGTGACAGGGGGGTTAGTAGTCAGCGACCTGCACCTCACCACCACACAGCCCCGATCAGAGGCAGTGGACAGCCTTGCATGGCCACTTAAAACTTAGTATCGTGAGGACTGTCTGGACACTGAAGACTGTCTGGATACTGAAGAGCTGCTGGCTGGTGCATTGGGGCATGCTGCAATTAGTGCAGCGGAGTGTCAAAGGGCAGAGCAGGGTGCGGTGGGAATCATACGTGCACGGCAGGTCGAACTGGGCGATAAAGGGGCAAGGCAGGGCAGGGCAGGCTGGGCATCCAAGTTGCAAGGCAAGGCAGACTGGGGATCAGAAGTGCAAGGCACACCCACTTTCTTGCACTCTGCGAAGTGGTCCAAGGGGAACACGCCTTTCTCTGGTGCGCGTGCCTGCAGCACCATGCCATGCCCTGGTGAACCTGGGTTGGCTGACACATTCAGTGGTTGCTTGCTGACGTCCACTTCTGTCACAGCAGCTGCTGGGGTGCTGCCCCTGGGGTGCTATGGATTTGTGCGGATAGGGGTAAAGAGATGCCATCAGCACCTGTGAGCGCGGCCCCCCGAACGCCGCAGACATCCGCGGTCTTTAGTTTCCTCTAAGCACCACAGCGATGTATATGTCCAACATCAACAAACACTGCTGTACTTCGCCCAAGTCCAACCGACAAACTCCCGGCGGCAGCCGCTAGGTGGCCCTGGCTGATATTTGGCGCGCGGAATGATGGAACAAGGCGAACGCAGTGATAACAGCGAAGCCAGTGACCCTCCATTGGCGCCATCAGCCAGTGCAGCATCGACCCCGGAACCTGAGGCTTCTTCAAGTGCCAGCCCCGTGCCGAATAAACCTCCCAAGAGGAAATGGGAGCCGCTGACCGTCCCCAGCCCGATGCAAATCATGCAGGAAGACATAATGAACAACTGCTTCATCAAGGGTGGGGTCAGCGGGGCCATCGGAGGAGTTGCAGGCTTTGCGTTCGGCATCTTCACTGCAAGCATAGAGAACTCTGGAGGGGTAGGTGCACAGCTGGGGTCTGCTCTGGGTCAGTCACTGCCTCAGTCCTGTCACCTTGATACACCCCTTGCAACAGCAACCATTGCAAACCTCTGCAATAGCACCTCACACCCCTTGCAATGCCTACATCACCTAAGCACTCCCTCGCCCACCCACCCAGCCAGCAACATGGGCCAGCAGGCTGCGCAGCTGGGTAAACTAACTAACTGACAGCATGCCCACACCCCACTTCCCTCATGTTCTCCCCTGCCCTGCAGCCAACCGAAGTCCTCACCCCTGAGATGAGAGAAAAGCCGACCCGGGTGGTGCTAAGAGAAATGTTTGACAACATGAAGAGCAAAAGCTTGTGAGAGGCAAGCTGCTACATCCTTTCATCCACCCATCCCAACCTTCCTCCATGTAGCTCACTCATGCATGTATGCATGCATGCATGGATCATGATCGTCATGTCCAGCCACTAGACTACTGTGACCCCTGCCCCAGGTCTTATGCCAAAGGTTTTGCCTACTTTGGCATGCTGTACTCCTTCAACGAGTGCGTGATTGAAAAGTACCGAGCAAAGCACGACAAGACAAACGCAGCACTGGCTGGGTGTGCAACGGGCGCCATGCTTGCATACAGCGGTGGGTACAAGCAGCCAGGTAGAGGGGTGGGGTGGGGATGGGGTGCTAGAGTGAGGTGGTGTTAGGGGGCCAGTAGGAAGGTGGGGGTCACCAGGGGGTGGCAGTCAGCAGGGTGAGACACAGGGTTGCTGTATAGAGAGCATGCATGTGGTGTGTGGGGCATGCCAATGGGCTGGGCTGGGCTGGGCTGGGCTGGGCTGGGCTGGGCTGGGCTGGGCTGGGCTGGGCTGGGCTGGGCTGGGCTGGGCTGGGCTGGGCTGGGCTGGGCTGGGCTGGGCTGGGCTGGGCTGGGCTGGGCTGGGCTGGGCTGGGCTGGGCTGGGCTGGGCTGGGCTGGGCTGGGCTGGGCTGGGCTGGGCTGGGCTGGGCTGGGCTGGGCTGGGCTGGGCTGGGCTGGGCTGGGCTGGGCTGGGCTGGGCTGGGCTGGGCTGGGCTGGGCTGGGCTGGGCTGGGCTGGGCTGGGCTGGGCTGGGCTGGGCTGGGCTGGGCTGGGCTGGGCTGGGCTGGGCTGGGCTGGGCTGGGCTGGGCTGGGCTGGGCTGGGCTGGGCTGGGCTGGGCTGGGCTGGGCTGCGCTGCGCTGCGCTGCGCTGCGCTGCGCTGCGCTGCGCTGGGCTGGGCTGGGCTGGGCTGGGCTGGGCTGGGCTGGGCTGGGCTGGGCTGAGCTGGGCTGGGCTGGGCTGGGCTGGGGGGTGCGGGGGGACTTGTTTAGTGGGTTATTGTGTAGCTCCTTCATGTATGGGGGAAGGGAGAGCGTCCCAGTGATATGGCATAGCAGGTCATGCACCACGGTTGTAGCTTCTGCCTGGCTTGCCTAAACAGGAGCTGCACCTGTGCCTCATCTTTGCATCACACTCAGCCTCTTCCTCCCCAGCTGCCGTTTCCGGCTGAATCATTGCCGCCTGGCTCATCTGCTGGCCCTGAACTTCATGAATTCTGGACCTACAGTCTGTTGGCTTGAGGCTGTGAACCGAGCTGCTCTGTTTAGACAGCTGGTTGGGCAGGCAGGCAAGCAGGCTGGTGTGGGGTGCCTCACCGTGCTGCTGCTGCTGCTGCTGCTGCTGCTGCTGCTGCTGCTGCTGCGTGGCCCGGTGCAGCGGGACCGCAAGCCATGTGCCTGGGCTGTGCAAGTGTGGGCGCCTTCAGCCTGGCCATAGAGCACTTCCTGGACTCTCACTGAATCCGGGGGTTTAGGCCTGCATGGCATGGCATGGCATGGCATGGCATGGCATGGCATGGCATGGCATGGCATGGCATGGCATGGCATGGCATGGCATGGCATGGCATGGCATGGCATGCCAGGCGTGGCGTCGCCTGGCATGGCCTGGCATCAGCTGGGATGGGCTGGGATGGAACCAAACGGGGTGTGATGGGGTGGGGTTGGGATAAGGTGGGGTTGAATTGGGATGGGCTGGACACCATTGGGGGTGCTGGGAAGGGGTGGGATGGGACGAGGCTGGTCTGGCCTTGCAGGTGGGCCTCGCAGAGCTTTCAGGTCGAGAGACTGAGTGCCTCAGGCTGCACACTGGCCAGTGCTGTTGCCAGCAGGCCAGCAGCATGTGGAGCATGCGCCCCAGGTCACTTGGCGCTGACTGCGCCAACACAATCCGATGCAAGGCAGCAGCAAAATAGAAGCTCGCCCTGTTTTCTTGGTAGGCCAGAGCAGGGGTATATGAGGTGCCTGCCTGGCTAGGCCATAAGGTGGTCAAGCAGCCGTCAGTGTATCCAACAGTAAGCAGTCGCAACCCAGCGCAATACCTTGTGCACATCGTTGGGTAAATGACAGCAAGCTGCTGCCTTCCTAACACCATTATTACCATTCCCAAAATCAGCATCGCCATCAACAGCAGCGCCAGTGCTGCCTGGAGGAGCAGTAGCAGCAGCAGCACTGCCACTAATTGCAGCACCACCAGCAACAGCATCAGCAACAGCAGCGGCGGAGACAGCAGCAGCCTTGACAGTAGCAGCAACCTCACCATTGTCTCAATTGATAGACTGTGAGTCGACCCTTGCTAGCCCCAGCATTGCCTCTTCCCATGTTCACCATCATCGCCAGTCCCATATCCATGACCGCCCTCACCATGGGGAGGCATCAGCAGCAACAACCTGTCCTGCAACTGCCTTGGGGTCATGTTAAGGCGCAGGCAGTATCAATTGCAGGCCCATCCCCTTGTGAACCATCCCCTTGTGTAAGAGATCAGTGAGGCTGATCTCCATGACTGGATGAGGTTGAGTCAGTTATTAAGGTTGAGTTCTGGGCTTTTTCCGTGACTCGAGTAGTGGACTAGCAGACATCAAGAACATAGGAATCAACGCGCTACCATGTCACCCTTCTGGTCACATCCTGCCAGCCCCAGCATTGCGTCTGCTGCGCCCCAGCCCTTGCATGGGGTGGTGGGTGTATGGATTGGGTGGTCTGCCAGTCAACATGGATATGGACACGACTGAAGGTGCCATGCTAGACTTGTCCACGGCGTTTGAGTAGCCAGTGATGGACAGGTATGGACATGCGGTAGGAGCGTGGGAGCGGTGGCAGAGCTGCTGTGTAACAGTAGTGTTTGTGCCGTCAGGATGCATGGTCGGCTGAGAGATAAATGTCGGCTGCAGCCGCCAGGCATGCTGAGTTATGCGGCTATTGTTGCCGCTGCGACTGTCTACATACTGTTCGACAGCCTCCGACTCGCGCTGTGGTAGTGCAATGTACTTACATCGTCGAGAATCAGCTCATCCTCAAAACAACTCGCTTCCCAGTCTTAAGTCACTGAGCCAGTCATTCGATCAGCAGTCCACAGAGGTCTCGTAACCAAGCCTCCCTAAGCATAAGCCTCGAACACTGCAGGATCTCATCATAAGTAGAAAGCAAATCACACCTCATGGGATCCTGCATGGAGAAAAGAAAGAGTAACACACCATTCATCCTAGCTGAGTGTCTGGACTGTTGCACTCTCCCCCACTCCGAAAAGCTACGTCCCGGAGCTTGCAGTTTTGATATCAGTCAGAATCTTGCGACAACAGGCAAAACAGGTATGCAAGGACAAGCAGGCAAAAACAGTCTTGCTTTAGGCTACATGCAACAGACAAGCAAATGCATGAGCTCCATGCAAACCATGCTAGAACTATGAAATCAGAGTCTTGAGCTGGCCGTCGTCTCGTTCTCCTCCTCCTCCAAAGCTGATCAAAGAAACCATCGTGACAGAAATTGAGACACAGAAGATGTGGTAGCTGTGTTCAGCGCAGGTTGCAATGGGTGATCGGTCCATGCCGGCTGCATAATGCTAGAACAGAGTTGGTGGGATGTAGACAGACATATGCCTTGTCCCTAACCAGAGTGGATGGTTGCGGGGTCATGTGCTTGGTTGCAGTCATGCCCATGTGATGCAGGTCGGTGCGCATGGGAGTTATATGGCTCCCCCGGCTCTGCTGTAGTAACTGGCATGTTAGCCAGCCAGTGCAGCCGTGAGGAGACGCTGGTACTGTGCACTTTGAGGTCACTTGAGGTGCAAGGCTGCGAAGCTCAAGAGCCTAGGCGTATGTGCCTGATCGATTGGATGCAGAGGTGTGTGTGCCTGACTGCATAGTGTGTGGCCCATGCATGAGTTAACATGAGAGAAGCAGTACGGCAACTGCAACCCTAGGCAAATGCATGATCGCTTTGCCCCGTGCCGTTGTTAGCTACCTCAGGGTGACACCTGGGCTGCTTGATTGTGCGCTACCTCAGGGGACACCTGGGCTGCTTGATTGTGCGCTACCTCAGGGGACACCTGGGCTGCTTGATTGTGCGCTACCTCAGGGGACACCTGGGCTGCTTGATTGTGCGCTACCTCAGGGGACACCTGGGCTGCTTGATGTGCGCTACCTCAGGGGACACCTGGGCTGCTTGATTGTGCGCTACCTCAGGGGACACCTGGGCTGCTTGATTGTGCGCTACCTCAGGGGACACCTGGGCTGCTTGATTGTGCGTCGGCTGTGCGGCTAACGACTTGTTTGTAATGGTAGGCTGCTGGCTAGGGTGCTTTGCTGCCATGATGTGTGGATGCTACCTAATCTCTGCAAGGAATACAGGATTGTAGGCTGTAGGTGATGTCTCTGTGGCTGAAGCCAGCAGGATGCATGAAGCTAGAGTTGTGCTATGTGCCGTCTCTGTGGCTGATGCCAACAGGTTGTGGAGTGGCAGTGCGACCGTACTGTGAGGTCTAGCCTAATGCGGGATGTGCAACGATGCGACTGTGCTGCAGGTGCTGTGCGAGGACAGCTTACTGCGTCTTCGCCTCCTAAAAAAACATCCGAGCTCTCCGCTGTGGGGCTCCACTGTGCGGGTTGGGCTGCAAGTGTGTCGACCGAGTCTAACAAGAGCGATGTCGACAGAAGAACTGTGCGCTAGAGAAGCAGCTATGTGTGGCGTGATTGGTGCTGGGCTGAGCTGAGAGTGCATGCCTAAAGACGTCAAGATATGACTACTGGGCTGGCCCCCATGCCACTGTGCCCTGCTTGTCGTGTCTATCAGCTTGAGACTATGCCTGGTAGGCTGGGTGCTTTGCCAACTGCATGTTATGACTCTCTGCAGGCTGGTGCACTGCAAGGTACTGATCTCTGCTTGTGCAGGCTGATGTTGGTTGTGATTACCAGCTGGGTGTGCTTGGGTAGGCAGTTACGCTTGTTGGCGGTGCAATGCATCTCTGCTTAGGGCAGGAGTGCACCTGTGTTTGTTCCATGCTTATGGGCTGGGAGTTGTGTTCTCTGCTTGAACAGGTTGATTGTGTTAATGAAACTCTGCTAGGACTAGGTCAGGCGTTCCCAACATGGGGTTGGTAATCTTCATGCAACTGCGGCCCATTTACTCCATCATTTGATGTAACGTTTGCTGCGTCTGCTGCAATGCGATACTGCGCGTTTAATGGTCGACTGGAATTGCCATCGGAGTCTTTCGATGCGGGCAGCCACATGTGACCCCGGATGTGTCCCAATCAGAGACCGTGGTTAGCTACACTGGCAAGCTACGTCCTTGGCTATCCGTTAGCGATGCACGACATGTCGGTGGCGCACACCACCGAAGTCCGGCAAACATGGCTGCGCGAGCTTCCTGATGTTGCAGGCCGCTCGGCGAGGATGTGAAGAAACCCGAATTCGTGTGTGGCAGCGCTGTATCGCTGTAATGGTGGGCGGCACAGTAGGGACTAGTCACCCCCTCCAGCTATGATCCGCTTTATGTTTTCAACCATTGATCAAACAGTCTGACCCCACTCGAATTATTTGTAGCATACTCAGTAGTGCGTCCGTGGCAGTTTGCAACTCAATCATTGGGTTTGTATGTGAAAAGATTGACCCCTTACAAGGTACACATGCTGATGGCTGCAGGTGCATGAGGAGCCGAGTGAGCTTGGCTGACCACTCCGCCACATGGCCACCACCAACACACCTTCACCCACCATCTCCCAACCTCGTCTACCCCGCCCAGCTCCCAGTAGCCCCTCCTCCCAGCAGCCCAGCCTGGCATCAGCCACCTCCCCCCTACCTCTCCTTCTCCTCGCCTCCTACCTCTCCCCTATCTCCCCTACCTCCCCTACCTCCCCTACCTCCCCCACCCCCTCTCCCCTACCTCTCCTTCAACCGTAGACCCGCTCAGCAACTCACCCACCCCCTCTCAATCCCTTACCATGGGGAAGAGATTAAGCAAGGCGCATAGTGCCCAGCTCATTGCACTATCCACCTCTCAATCACTAACCATCCCTAACCATGGGCTGGCTATCTGCATTGCCCTAACAACATCAAGGCTGCAGCCAGTAGGGCACAAGCGACAAATCGTGACCTGCAGGCTGAGGTGCAGCGGCTGCGGGATGTGGAGCAGTCCCTGATGGACATCGTGGATGGGTTGCAGGGCGACTTAGACGACCTGCAGGCAGCACACCAACGCCTGCAGGGTGAGCATACGGCTTTGCAGCAAGTGGCTTCCAGAGGGGCAGCTACCAATCACTCCCTACGGGCTGCTCAACGCAGCCTCCAGGGTCAACATAACTACCGGCACAAACGCCGCCCCCACCACTCCCCACTCACCTTCAAGCAGAGGCAGCAGCTGCTGGTTTTGGAGCAGCACCCCGTCTCAGTGGAGGTGTTGAGGCGGTGTGCAGAGGCAATACACCTGCAATGGGGCTGGGGCTGGGGCTGGGGCTGGGGCTGGGGCTGGGGCTGGGGCTGGGGCTGGGGCTGGGGCTGGGGCTGCAGCTGGGGCTGGGGCTGGGGCTGGGGCTGGGGCTGGGGCTGGGGCTGGGGCAGCAGATGGGGCAGCAGATGGGGCAGCAGATGGGGCAGCATGTGGGGTAGCAGCAGCAGCAGATGGGGGCAGCAGCAGCAGCAGCTGGGGCAGCAGATGGGGCAGCCGCAGCAGCAGATGAGGCAGCAGCAGCAGCAGATGGGGCAGCAGCTGGGGCTGGGGCTGAGGCTGGGGCTGGGGCAAGCACGTCACGTAAACGGCAAGCACATCACGTAAGCGTTAGGCACCTGCAGCTAACAAGTCGAGGGCAGCAAAGCAAGGTGAGAAAACACCACGTACTGCACCTAGCACCTTGTTAAGCGTAGTACAGCAGCCGGTAATGCACTTGCGCCAGCAGCAGCTCCAAATGCTAGTAGTGGTATCCAGTCGTCACGACTGCCGTCGTCGCGTCCACATGCCAAAAGCAAATCATGTTCCGACTGCTGCTGCGCGTTGCAGGTGCCAGCAACAACGGTGTGGCGAAGCGTGCTAGTGTGGCGCGCCTCGCATGAGGCAAAATCGCATGAATTCAAATGTCGATCTTTGGGCAGGCACTGAGCACCGCTGAGAGCGAGATAGTTTTTGCTGCGTCGGCCATCTCGTAGCTTTGAGTCTCCTCTGTTTAAAGCACTGTTTACATATATTTTTGACTGAGTGGCTGCGGAGATACGGGCTTCCTATCACAGGGGGGTGGTTTTCAGGTAGTTGGGAACGCCTGAGACTAGGTGATTGGGTCTCAGCAAGGTGCTGGATGTATAGTTGATAGTGATGATGCTCTGCGTAGGGCAGGCTATGTTGGGACTCTGCTAGGAGCAGGTTGTATGTGTAGGGTTGGCTGCATTTTTACAGGTTTGCAACACGACTCTTGCAAGCTGGTGCTCTGCAAGCCTATGCTCTCTGCCAAGTGCAGGTTGTGGTGTAACTCTGCTTAGACCTGCAGTTTGGCTGCAGATTCACAGGTTTGGTGATAACTAGTTCGCTAAGCTCCCGTTAAATGGGGTGGTGGCGGGGATGATGGTGGCAAGCAACGCACGTGTAAATGTGCAACGCAAGCTAAGCAATCCTCCGCGTCAGCGGGACAAAGCAAGGACTACCTAAGCTCTCCGTGTAAACGGGTAAAGCAAGCCTGCGAAACAGCAGTGCAACACCTCTGCAGAATCAGCAGGAGACTCTGCAGCAGTAGGCCGCTGGAGCTGGGTTCATCTTGGCACCTCCGAATCAGTTGGCTCGGGTGTCACTGCGCACAGGTCCATACGATCGAACAATTGCGGAAACCAAGTGTAACAGTAGTGTTTGTGCCGTCAGGATGCATGGTCGGCTGAGAGATAAATGTCGGCTGCAGCCGCCAGGCATGCTGAGTTATGCGGCTATTGTTGCCGCTGCGACTGTCTACATACTGTTCGACAGCCTCCGACTCGCGCTGTGGTAGTGCAATGTACTTACATCGTCGAGAATCAGCTCATCCTCAAAACAACTCGCTTCCCAGTCTTAAGTCACTGAGCCAGTCATTCGATCAGCAGTCCACAGAGGTCTCGTAACCAAGCCTCCCTAAGCATAAGCCTCGAACACTGCAGGATCTCATCATAAGTAGAAAGCAAATCACACCTCATGGGATCCTGCATGGAGAAAAGAAAGAGTAACACACCATTCATCCTAGCTGAGTGTCTGGACTGTTGCATGCTGGGCTATCCATGTTGTCTGAGACAGCACTTGCTGCATCATAATGAGCCCTTGCGGTAATAGAAGGAAGAGCAGGGGAGGAGAGGGTGTGTGTGGACACAAGCCCAACTTCTGAGGGTGAGTGGGTGGGAAGGCTGGGGAGGGGGTGGCGCACACTAGTTCAGCCGGCAGCTGTCCAGGATTGCAAGGGGCTTGAGTCATTATATCAATCTTTAGGCGAATCCCGGTGTGTCAGCGTCAATTTGATGACGGTATTCCTTTCCCGGTGTGTCAGCGTCAAATTTAGGCGAATCCCGGTGTGTCAAAGGAATACCTGTGTGTGACCTCGGAGACTACTTAAAAATCACTCTGGCGTGCGTCGTGCGCTGTTCATTGTGGAGCCACCCTCGCGGCATCGGGCGCTGCGGATGGCTTGCACCGCTTTGAGCCGTCAGTCTTAGGCCGCTTGGCGTTATCGGGCACACATGCAGCAGCGCGGTGCGCATGGAAGCGGTGCTGCCCGCGGCATGACATGCGTTTAGTGGCCCCTTGCCGAACCTCTAACTGTATCATAGTGAAAGCGCCTGCTTGACCTGGCTACAAGCACACACATCAGAATGGCTGAGCTGAAGTGGGCATTAGGCCCTCTAGCAGTAGCCTTTACAACAGCGATCTCGTGTTTGATCACACATCGTGCATCATTTTGGAGCAGCATGTGGGCTGTAGGGATCGGGCGCCCCCAACTAACAGAAAACTGACCCATGGTAGTAAGACGGCTGTAACTTTGCACTTACTGCGCCAAATACTATGCTGGATAATCCATGATGTAGCCAGCCCGGCCAGCTACCTTTCACCCATCCAGAATAATCATGCAGCCAGTAGGCCGTGCACAGCAAAGCATCAAAGTCAGTGATTCAAATTTGTGCCGTTGCGGAGCATGCAGTCATCGCTGCGACCGCCCGCGTCGCTAAGGCTGCCCTACATGAGCATGCGCGTCGGCAGCAGCAGTCGGATCGGAAAACGGTTGCGGCGATGTGGCATGGAGGCAGTTGGCAGGTGCGGTTGCGGGTTGCCGCTATAGCCTGTGTCGCGCACTCCACAACTTGGTTGGCGCTGGGGGGCTGTCTCACTATGTCACCTATGTCAACTATATCACTGCTTGCGCTTGGCAGCTGTCTTGGGCAGCTCCAACCCAGCAAGTGTGGTACGCTGATGCACCTAGATCAGATTGAGCCAGAGCAGCCTTCCCCTGGGTGGCAATTGCAGCTAGAGCCAACTGATACATGTGCTGCAAATCAGGTGATGTTGTCGGCCCCATAGGCGATTCAACAGGGGGTGCAAGCATCTGCCCCCCTGGGGCTTTGCCCCACGAGCTCCGACCCTGCTGCTGGGAAGGTTGCTGGGGGGGGGGCTGTTGTGGGGGTGGCACACCTATAGGCACAACATGCCCTTGTGTTGCCTGGGGGGCAGCTGCCGGCACAGCCTTCTCAACTCTGCTGCACCCTACTGCTGCTGCCACCCTGCTGCCACCCTGCTGCTGCTGCTGCTGCTGCTGCTGCTGCTGCTGCTGCTGCTGCTGCCACCCGCTGCTGGCTTGCATGGTCCCCCACATTCACCACAACCACCCCGACACTGCAAGTAGTTGCTGTGGCTTTGCGTGCGGCTTTGGCTTGTGCCCTGGCTACGGCTGCAGCCACCTCATGCAGCCGCACCGCAGCACGCAGCTTAGGCAACTGCAACGTGAAGTCGTGCATGTCTATGTTGTTGAGGGTGGACCTATGTGTGTGCAGGGACATGTGCTCCAGCAGCGCCGGCAGCTCCATGAAGCGGCCAGCTCCATGCAGCTGTAGCAAGGACTCCACCGGGGCATTGGAGGTGGGACATGCCAAGAAGTACACCTCGAGGTGGAGGCGCAACTTGGTGCTGCATGGGATGCCCTCAGCCATGGCCTGGATGTCCTGTGGGAACTGGCGCCATGTGCAGTGGGGGTCCCACACGCCCGGGTCGGTCTGCCAATCATCCATGAGCAGCGCGGCACGCTCCACCACCTTGACGGCTACGTCTTTGCACGACTCCGGGTCTGACCCCCCAAGCGCAGCCATGAGGTGTGGCATGGCCAGCTGCCGTTTGCAGTGCTGTCCGTAGTAGTCCTCCATAGCTGCACAGTGCTGCTGCAAGTAGGTGGCCAGCTGTTGCTTCTGCTGCTCACGCTGATCAGTGTAAGAATCATGCATTGACCATTTCACAGCAGTGTTGAAGCCTTCAATGAAGATGTCGGAGTCCGTGTGGAAGCCCACGTGGGAGGAGGGCCTTCATCCACGGTCAAAGAGCAGTTGTAGAGCACCGTGGGTTGCGGGTGGCTAGCTGGGCTGTAGCATGCAGCAGCCCAACCTCTCTTGTGCCCTGATGCTGGGCCTTGTGCCCTGATGCTACCTCAAGTCACATGATCTACCCTGACACCCCTCGTACTGCTGGCTGCCGGTAAAGTGGGTCAGCCACCTGCTATGTTGTGGCCTAGAACCGTTCACATCCTACGGAGGTGGTACCTGGACGCTTGGCGACCCTTTTTCACATTGTGCATGCCGCGCAGTGGCACAGATGCACCGATAGGCAGACATCGTGTTTTTTATCATTTGTGTTTTCCGGCAGTGCCTCACAACTCTGGGTCCGCATGTTTTGTGCGCGTTGCCCAATGGCTGGTGTGTGTATTGTGCACGCATGATAGCTTGACGCGCAAACATGCTCCGCCGCAACGTCCGGTTGCGCAAGGAATACCTATACCGCAAAAGTCTCGAGGGCAAGGAGCGCGCGGTATATGAGCGCAAACGTATCATAAAAAAGGCTTTAGAAGGCGAGCTTAAAGCAAACTGGCGGCCACGCTGATGGCATTTTAAGCATTCTGAGCAGCCCCTGTTTACCTTGGTTGGCTGTTCACTGTGGCTACAGAGGGCAAGCCCATTCCCACTGAACTGCGGGGGGAGGAGAAGAAGCTGCGCAATGAAGTGGAGTTGGAGGATGACAACACAGCGGTGAGCTACGGCTACTGGCCACAATGCCTTGTGCTGTACCTGTACTGCAAGGTGGCTGTATGCCCAGCCCAGCCCAGCCCAGCCCAGCCCAGCCCAGCCCAGCCCAGCCCAGCCCAGCCCAGCCCAGCCCAGCCCAGCCCAGCCCAGCCCAGCCCAGCCCAGCCCAGCCCAGCCCAGCCCAGCCCAGCCCAGCCCAGCCCAGCCCAGCCCAGCCCAGCCCAGCCCAGCCCAGCCCAGCCCAGCCCAGCCCAGCCCAGCCCAGCCCAGCCCAGCCCAGCCCAGCCCAGCCCAGCCCAGCCCAGCCCAGCCCAGCCCAGCCCAGCCCAGCCCAGCCCAGCCCAGCCCAGCCCAGCCCAGCCCAGCCCAGCCCAGCCCAGCCCAGCCCAGCCCAGCCCAGCCCAGCCCAGCCCAGCCCAGCCCAGCCCAGCCCAGCCCAGCCCAGCCCAGCCCAGCCCAGCCCAGCCCAGCCCAGCCCAGCCCAGCCCAGCCCAGCCCAGCCCAGCCCAGCCCAGCCCAGCTCAGCCCAGCCCAGCCGGGATGTCAGCTGGAGGGGCCTGAGTGCGGCCTCAATGTGGTGTGGTGTGGTGCGGGCGCAGGTTCAACGTACGCATGTGGATGATGAATACGCCCATGCAGGGGAGGTAGACCCCAAGGTGCTGGTCACTACCAGCAGGGACCCTAGCTCACGTCTGGTGCAGTTTGCCAAGGTAGGCTGCCCCTCCCGCTACCCCTACTGCCCTGTTCCTGCTGCTGCTGCTGCTGCTACCACTGATGAGGATGAGGATGGTACCAATGCTGGTGCCATGGCTGGCTGGCGCTACTGCCGATGTGTGCAGGAGATGAAGCTGGTGCTGCCCAACTCCCAGCGCATTAACCGTGGTGGCATGGTGTTGGCGGAGCTCGTGGACAGCTGCCGCAGCCACGACTTCACAGACATCGTCATCCTGCATGAGCACCGGGGGGAGCCAGGTCAGTGACTGTGGCCCAGGCCCTGGCCCTGGCCCTGGCTGTTGCCTTGGCCCTAACCCCGCTTGCTAACGTGTGCAAGGCACTAGAGTGGCAATCTACACATTGCTTCATACAGCAGTCCATGTGCCATGCAGCTGGCACTCTGAAGCACGGCTTGACGTGGATTGTCACTCATGAGACTGCACCACCGCAAGCATGCAATGGTGCGACCATGGCACCTGCCATGAGCGCATGATTCTTGGTGCATGCAGATGGCCTGGTTGTATGCCACCTACCCTATGGCCCTACCGCCTACTTTGGGCTGCACAACACAGTGCTGAGACACGACATTGGGAAAAAGAGTGAGGTACGACTTAAAGCACCGAGGGAGGTTCTACAGAGTAATGGTGGTGGTAATGGTGGTGGTGGTGGTGGTGGTGGTGGTGGTGGTGGTGGTATGAAGGGTGAGGAGCCAGCAAGGAAGAGTGAGGTGAAGATGTGGGGAGGTGGGGAGGGCAGGGGGTCTGGGTGCATGTGGTGAGAGGGGGTGCCAGAGGTGCCTATGGTGGGTTTAGACCACCATGACCATGAGCACAGTCAGGCACGTAGGCTTGGCTTGGCTGACCTAGGCCCTCTTCTTAGCTTGTTGACAATTGCCTGTCTGATGCTGGACCCAAGCCCTCTTCTTAGCCTGTCTGATGCCAGCCAAGAGCCTGCAGCTTGTCTGATGCTGGCCAAGCCAGAGCCCGGCGGAGCAGGGGTGGCCAATTGCTGGTGGTGGTGGTGGTGTGCTGGTGTGCTGCCAGGTGGGCACCATCAGCGAGGCCTTCCCTCACCTGGTCCTTGACCAGTTCTCCTCCAAGCTGGGCGCCCGCTGCGCCAACATCCTCAAGCACCTGTTCCCGGTGCCAAAGGACGACACCAAGAGGTGCGGGGAGGGTGGGGCTGGTGGCAGGCTGGGGCTGGGGAAGGGGTGGGGATCAAGGGGGTTGGGGGCAGGGGGGTCAGGTGGTGGAGGGGGTGCAAGGAAAAGACACAGTGTGGAATGTGTCCTAGGTGTGGGGGAGGAGCAGGGCGTGTGGGGGTGGGGGAGGGGCAGGGCATGCCGGTGTGAGGGCAGGGTGAGACCACCACCATCATAGCTCACTGATGCAGTGTGATGCCACCACCTCGCCCCTGGTACGTGTTCTACTCAGCCCGTGCCAGTGAGGGGGTTAGGCAGGGACGCATCCCACAGCCTGCCCATTCAGCAGCTTGGGCGCAGGCCTGCTACCCAATGACCTGATGGCGGTGACCTACTTGATCAGGGTCATCACCTTTGCCAACCGCGCTGACTACATCTCCTTCCGACACCATACCTATTCACAGCCCAAGGGCTCCAAGAGCATTGAGTTGACAGAGTGTGGGCCCAGGTGGGAGGTAGCCAGCCCCAGCCCCTGCCCCTGCCCCTGCCCCTGCCCCTGCCCCTGCCCCTGCCCCTGCCCCTGCCCCTGCCCCTGCCCCTGCCCCTGCCCCTGCCCCTGCCCCTGCCCCTGCCCCTGCCCCTGCCCCTGCCCCTGCCCCTGCCCCTGCCCCTGCCCCTGCCCCTGCCCCTGCCCCTGCCCCTGCCCCTGCCCCTGCCCCTGCCCCTGCCCCTGCCCCTGCCCCTGCCCCTGCCCCTGCCCCTGCCCCTGCCCCTGCCCCTGCCCCTGCCCCTGCCCCTGCCCCTGCCCCTGCCCCTGCCCCTGCCCCTGCCCCTGCCCCTGCCCCTGCCCCTGCCCCTGCCCCTGCCCCTTGCCCTGCCCCTGCCCCTGCCCCGCCCTGCCCCTGCCCCTGCCCCTGCCCCTGCCCCTGCCCCTGCCCCTGCCCCTGCCCCTGCCCCTGCCCCTGCCCCTGCTCTTCAACGTTGACAAGGCGATGCTGGGAGCTGGGTGGCTGGGATTCCCAGTGTGGAAGTGTCACACCCTGTTCAAACTTGGGATCACTTGCCTCGACCTGGCTTGGCCGCCTGGCTATTCTGCGCTGTACTTCAGGTTTGAGATGAAGCTGTACCAGATCAAGCTGGGAACGGTAGATCAGGACCATGTAGAGAATGAGTGGGTATTGCGGTCTTACACCCGCGCCGCAAAGAAGCAGCGCCTGGCGGACGAGACGGAACCGGCCACCGCTGGGAGGTAGCGATGTGGGCAACGGAAATGACGTTTACCCGAAGACGGACACGCCAGCCGCGCCCTTTACTGCAGGGTTTTTGGTCGTGTATGCGCATCTGGCCGGCATTTGTGTTGCAGTACTGCAACCAAGCTGCAGCCCGCGGCCCTCCACCATGAAAGATTGTCAAGTGCGCGAGCAATAACGACCAGTGGGGTGGGGTGTACGAACTTACTGCAGGCGAGCCAAGCAGTGAAGATGGCGATGTGATGTACCCGGCAACGTACATATGCGGGATGTAACATGTAACATAATATGTTGATGTAACATTTAACATTACACCGGTCCGGACGCTCCCTACTCATATGCGATTATATAATTAACATGCAACATATTGGTTTAACATTTAATTCAAACGGGTCGATCATGCTGGACTTTTCAGTTGCTTTATTTTCTTTCTTACACTGGAATCTTTATTGTTTTACTGGTTGTATATAAATACTGCAGCGTGCTGGTCGCAGCCACCATTCCTGACAAGTTCTTTGCATGTTGTTGTTGCTGTTGCTTTAAACGGCTACGCCGTCAGCCTGATATGGCTGCTAAGCATTGGACCTCACTCTGACAAACCACCAAGCTACCCCGAAAGCACTGCAAACCACGAGGCTACAGAACGAAAAAGTATGTAGTGTTTTTGCATGACTTGCGATAATCGCATGTGACTTTAGTGCAGTCAAAGAAACCCGCTCCAGGCTGAGCTAAACAGCTCCGTAGCCCCTGCACCGTCGTCCAGATGCCTCTTTTGCAATATGAGGACGGGCCGGCGTTGCTTGCGCGTATGGGTGGGCTTACTATACTGAAGTCAGTTGTAGAAACTATGTACGCGGTCATAACTACGGACCCACTGCTGAACCCATTCTTTATGAACGTGGCAATTGAGCGTGTGCGAGAGAAACTGGTGGGTAGACCAGACGCTTCGTTTAGTTTAGGACAAAACATATAGGTTTCACGCCCGCCAGCTGCTTTCGGCAATGACATGTCCATCATCCTGGTCCCACCTGTAGCTTCTATTTCTCACCTACGCATTCGGAGGGGCCAGCGAATACTACGGCCGAGATATTTCCTTCATCCACCGTCCTCTAATTACACAGCATGGCCTGGGGCTGCAGCATTTTGATCGATTCGTCTCGCATTTTCTGGCTGCCTGCCGCCAACACCACGTGGACAAGGCAGCTGTAAATGAAGCCAACATGCTGCTGAACGCGACCCGGCCCATCTTCGACCCACGGGTAATCCAGAGCTTCCTGCACTGCAGCAAGGCACAGCGGCACGCCAGGAACCCTGTGATTCTTTTGTCCTGCAGAAATACAAAGGTCAGATCAAGACCCCCACCCCCCGGGGAGTGTCCAGCATGACAGCAGCTGCCCCTCACCCCCACCCGCTTCTGTTTCCCCCCAATGCGCCGCCCAAAGAAGCTGCTGCTGCTGCAGTGCAGCCCCAGAGCGCCCCTGCCTCGCCTGCTAGCAGCGCCACTGGGGCCCCAGCAGTAGCCCCTCGGCCCCAAGTGAAGCTCAGCCAGCTGGGCGCAGCGCTGGGCCCGGTGCTGCTGAAAGCTCAACAAGCAGCAGCGGCTGCAGCAGCAGCAAGCGCAGCCACACCTGCAGGTTCCACGGCGGCAAACACTGCTGGCCCACCTGCCACAGCCAGGGTGAAGAAGGTGCTGACCCGGCATGACAAGCTGCTGCTGCTGATGCAGCTGCTGGGCACCCCCTCCGCTGTGGCTCAGGCACCCTCAGCCCCTGCTGGCCCACCCCCTGCAGAGCTTCAGCCTGCACCAGCGCAGCAGCCATTGCCACTGGAGGCCAACCCAGCACAGGATGTGCAGGCACCGCAAGGAAGCACAGCTGGCAGTGGAATAGGAGCCGCAGCCACCACCTCAGCTGCAGCCCCCCAGCCAGCCTGTCAGCCGGAGGGCACAATTACCACCAGTGCCATGCAGGTTGTGGCTGCCCTGGGCCCAGTGGCCACAAAGCAGGTGGCTTGTGGTGCCCTGTTGGGAGCAGCAGGCCAGGCTGCAGAGGGCGGCGTCACTGGCAGTGGCGAGGGTGCTGCTGCTGCTGCTCCTGTAGCCGACGTCCCCGTTGGAGCTTTGACCCCGGTGCAGCAGCAGGACCTGGCACCAGGCAGCAGTCAGAATGAGACCAGGCATCAGGGCCACTGCAGCTGTGATGGGCCTGCGAAGACCACACTGCAGGCTAGAGCAGAGGGTGCCCAGGCCCCTGACCCTGCCGCTCCTCGGCCAGCAACCGCCTCTCTAGCTGGGCTGCGCTACACAGGCGGTGGGGACCTTCATGGCTCAGCACCTCCTCCGCCTGCAGCCCCCCAGCCAGCTGTGGCCTCACTGGCTAGGAGCTCAGCCAGCACTGCACACCAGGTGGCAGCCGCCCCACAGCCTCTCAGCGCACACCATGCGGTTGCTGTTACCACTGCCAGCCTGGTGGCAGGTGCTGAGTCAGCCCCAGTGCTGAGTCAGCCTGACAGCCAGGGCGGCTCTGCTGCTGCAGCTGACCAGGTGCCAGCTGCTGACCAGGATCTGGGCCGAGCGTCACCTTCCCTGGGTGCCGCTTCTGGCTCCCCCTTGACAGCCAGGGGGCGCCTCATTCCTCTTCCCTGTGACCCCCCTCAGGCCACCTCAGCCTCTGCCTCCCTGACCCCTGTGCTGAGCAGCCCAACTACACCCTCACTCCGCGCTAGGACCCTCATCGCGCTTGGTGACAGCCAGGGACATGAGGGGCTGCTCTGCCTTGCAGCCGCCAGTGCCCCACCAGCAGCCGCCAGTGCCACGCCAGCAGCCGGCGATGCACCAGGCAGTCAAGCCTGCTCAGGTGCTAGCCCAGCTGCTGGTGGCCCTGGTGCAGCTGGTGCGCCAACTCCTGGCAGCGTGCCACACAGTGCAAGCCAGTCCTCCGCCCCCCTACAGGTCTCGTCTTGCCAACTGCCCAACCGCTCCATCTTGAACCTGGATCTAGGCCCACACACCCTTTCCCTCGCAGGCCCTCACAGCCACGATGGCATCAGCCGCAACACTGGGTTGGCATCCCACTCCACCCCAGCCGCCCTGACCACCACCCCCAGCCCAGCTCGCCGCATAGCCCCCCGTTCCGTCAGCTCCAGTGGCCTTGGCACAGCCCTGGGCAGCAGCAGCAGCAGTGGGCGCAGAGCCCCGCCCAGCCGCAGCAGCAGCCTGGTGCAGGCCCTGTACCAGCGCAGCGCAGTGGCCTCCCAACGGGCAGCCATGGAAGCTGTGGTGGCCAGTCTACACTCCGCCGCAGTGGAGCGGGCCGCCAGCAGCAAGGGCGGGCAGCGGCGCCCACGCCGCTCCGACAGCCAGGCGGTGACGGCCAGTGACTCCTTCGAAAGGAGCAGCAAGGCAGGGGCTGGGGGCGAGGGGTCAGAGTTGCAGCTGGTCCAGGCCGGGTCGAATGCAACAGCCTTGGCTGATGCCTGCAATAGTACAGCGCAGGTGCTCAAGCAGCAGCTGCCTGCCCAGGTAAACCCTTGCGCAGCTGCCCCTCCCCACCCTCCTCTCCAGCAGCCACAAGCCAGGCTGGTCCGCCCCACCTCTGTCGACACCTTGCCGTCTGACTCCTCCTCCTCCACCTCCTCCTCCTCAGACGGTCGATATTTGAGCGACTCCAGCGACGACATCCCGGCCACCCGAACCCGCAAACCCGCCACAATGTCCAAACCCCGCCCAGCCCCTGTGGCCCCAGGGCAGGCCAGCGGCCCTGCCCAGCGTGACTGCGTGCGCTTCCAGCTGGCTGCGGATGTTGGCCCAGCTGCCCAGCACAGTGTTGGGCCAGCAGGGGAGGGGCAGGGGGTGGCAGGGCAGGGGCCCTCAGACAGCGCTGCTGACGCCAAGGAGGAAACCAGTCAGCTTGCCATGGCTGCCTCCTCCCTTGGACACACTGGCTGGATGGTGAGTGAGGTGTGACTGGCTGGGCAGGGAGGGGAGGGCACCTTGATAGCAGCAGTCGGGGACTGCACACAGCAGGTGTAGGCCCTGACTCGACCCTGATTCTTGTAATGATTCTCACTAGGACTTAGGAGCAGCTAGTGGTGCAGTCCACCAGGCGGTGTAGGCCAGGAGTGCTGCCTGGCAGCATGCAGCATGTATGGACCAGATGGGCTGCTGGGCAGCTTGCAAGACATGCATCTGTCAGCTGGAGTGGTCTATACTTTTCCTATTACTTAGATTGTGGCACTGACTGTGGCCCTGAAGCTGACTCCGACCCTGGCTCTGACTCTGATCCTGGCTCTGACCCTGACTGCGGCTCTGACTGCGGCTCTGACGCTGGATTACCTCACCCTGGTTTGCTAGAACCAAGTGTGGCTGGCCCTTAACCTTCCCCAGCCTACCTTACTAACCAGCCACCAACGCTTGTCTGTCTCAGCCCAACCTGTACCCGCACCAGCCCAGCCCTTGCCTACCTTTGCTGCCCCACCCATCCCTAGCCTGCACCTGCCCCTGCCCAGCCTGCCCCTGCCTGCCCCTACCCCTGCCCAGCCTGCCCCTGCCTTCACCTGCGCCTGCCCAGCCTTGACCTGCCCCTACCCCTGCCCAGCCTGCCCCTGCCTTCACCTGCGCCTGCCCAGCCTTGACCTGCCCCTGCCCCTGCCCAGCCTGCCCCTGCCTTCACCTGCGCCCACCCCCTGCCCCTGCCCCGGCCCTCCCCCTGCCCCGGCCCACCCCCTGCCTTGCCGCAGGTCCAAGCAGACGCGTGCATCCCCATGTCCCTGTTCCACAGCCGCCTATCCACCGTGGTGGAGGGGCCAGAGCTGGACAGCGCCAGGTCCTCCATGGTGGGCCAGCAGCCAGCAGACGCCGGCTGCTCAGACTCCCACGGGGACCGCAGCTCTGGCCACCGCTCCCTCCCCCAGCTTTCATGGCCCAGGTCCACGCCCCTTACCTCCTGCCCCGCCTCCCCCATGCAGAAAGGCCAGCTCGAGCAGCACGACCTCTCAGTGCAGCCACACCACCTGCAGCAGCTGCAGCTGCTGGCTCAAGAGTCAACGCAGCAGCACATGCCGGCACCGCTGCCTGCGCAGCAGCAGCAGCCGCTGGGGGGTCGGGCCGCATGTGCCCCTCTGCTGCCCAGCAAGGGCACGGCGCAGCGGAGCCTGTTGTACCTGGATGAGTATGTGTCCAAGGGGCTAGGTGCAGGCTCTGGTCAGCACCCCCTCACACCCCAACTGCCCGGGAGGAGTGAGGAGGGCAGGCGGGCCACCTCGCTGCCTCTCATCCCCCTGTTGGAGGATGGCTGTGTCTCGGTCAATACTGCACACCCCAACACCAAGCAGGCCGCTGCCCTTGCAGTCCCCTCTCATGGTGAGGGAGGGAAGGGAGGGGGCTCCCCTACCTCCATACCCAGCCCCACAGCAGCAGCAGCAGCAACAGGAGTGACGGGGGCAGGGGACGCAGGAGCCATCGCTGCCCCTGACCACGTACGGGCACAAGCTGTAAACCTTCTACTAGCAGGTGCTGAGGTCCAGGCACACAGCAAGCTGGCTGGGCCTGGGTGTTCCATGAGCCCTGTAGGGCTTGCCTCGGCCCAGGGCAGGGCTGCTGGCACTGCTGCTGCTCCCGCCGCGGCAGCTGCCCACGGGCAGGTCCTGGAGCGGCAGGCAGGTGGCAAGGCTGAGGCAGTTGCCCTGCCGGCAAAGGCGGTTGGTGCAAAGAGGGCGCAGGAGCAGGAGGAGGAGGAGGTGCTGCTGAGTGAGGAGATCAACCTGCTAGTGCCCTGCAAGGCCCCAACGGTGAGCTTGATGCTGTCAACGGCTGCAGCTACTGCCACCCCTTGCTCACCACTGCTACGCCTGCACTCACCCCTTCACAGCAAGAGGGGCGAGGTCCACAGGCAGGCTACGTTGCAGTGGGAATGCTGAGTTGGGGGAAGATTGGCATGCACGGATGTCCATGCACAGATTAACATGCATCCTTCAATGCACCACAGCCTATGGTATGCACCAAACACCTGACTCTGGCCCCATCAAAGTCACTCCTTTTCTCATTGCCACCTCCTACCTACCTACCTACCTACCTACCTACCTACCTACCTACCTACCTACCTACCTACCTACCTACCTACCTACCTACCTACCTACCTACCTACCTACCTACCTACCTACCTACCTACCTTCCTTCTCACACCCACCGCTATGGCACCACCTCCCTGTCCATCTCCCTTATGCCTGCCTGCAGGTGCCCAAGCTGCCCAGCAGCCACCCCTCCCTCAGCAGCCCACAGACCCACTGCAGTCTCCCACCCAGCCCCAGCAGTGCCCAGCCCTCTGCCCTGCCAGCACCGCTGGCTGCCTTCCACACCATGCCCTCCCTCTACATACACTCCCAAAGCAGCTTGGCGCCCTTGGCACCGTCACCCTTAGGCCTGAACCCTGAGCATGGTCAAGCCCAGGCGACGCTGGCTGCGGCTCTGTCACTCAGTCCTCACTCCCCCTCCGCAAGCGCCTCCGGCCTTGGTGGCACTGCGCTGGCCCTGCTCAGCTTGGTGAGGTCCACCGCCAGTGGTGTTGAGGTGGCAGTAGGAGACAGCAGCGGGAGGCTCGGAGAAAGGGGAGGTGTGACCTCACCCCGCATCTCACACTATGACCTCATGCAGGCAGATCCAGCGCAAGGGCAGCAGCTGGGTGGCAGCAGCCAGCAGGCCAAGGCAGCCCAGGAGCCCTCCCTTCCTCCTGCTCCTTGTCTTCACACCTTGCCCGCCCCTCCCTCCCCGCAAGCCCAGCTGCCCAGACCGCCTTCCCAGACCTGGGCCGCAGCTCCACCTAGCACTGACAGCCAACCCAGCCAGCTGCAGCAAGGCCACTGCAGCACGACCAGCCTGAGCCCCTCACATCAAACCTCACACAAGGACCAGCAGCAGCAGCAGCAGGGGAGGGTGGGTGTCGGCTGTAGCAGTGGGCCACTGCCGGGCGCTGCTGCTCAGGCTGGGCGGCAAGGGCCAGGGCACCACAAACTGCATACCGTGCTGTCTGAACATCAAGTCCACGGCCCCCACCTGGTAAGTGTGATGCTAGCAGTGTGGAATCCATTTGTGAGGAGCTGCCCAGCAGCTGCCCCTGTCCATATGCCTTGGACGCCCATGGTATGGTCTGGTCGCCTACTGCTAACTTATTCATCTCTTCTGTTCACAGCATCACAGGAAACCGTGTGAGCTTCCATGATAGTCAGTGTGTACGTGTAACAGGAGAGTGTTTGTTGGATGTGCGCAAAGGCGCAAGGCTTGCATGATGCTTGCATTCTTTTACGCTGGCGGACTTGCTGTGCTGTGCCTGGTCATGATGCAGGTGCAAGGTAGAGCAGAGTCGCTCTTAGCCTCGCATCATAACATCAACCGCTGTAGCTCACAGGCTCTGACATCAGGTGTGAAGCTCAAGCCTGTTGGGCATGCACATGTCACACAATGTCACACAACACCTCACTGTCTCATATAGCTTCACGCCAGTGATGAGTGTGGGATGCCCGCACCACACAAACTCCATCCATGGATGAAATTCTTACGATGGTGATGATGATGATGATGATGATGAGGATGCTAGCATGCTGACAAGCACCATGTAGCAATGCCTCCGGTGCTCACACCTGCCACATGCACGTCACACAGGTTGCAGTGAGGTCACTCTGCTGCACGCCAATCAGGGATAAGCAAGGCAAGAGCCACAGCTGCTATGCCGCACAGCTAAACAACCAGGATGTAGACTGCTCCTTGTAGCCCCACCCAACACCTTTTGCAGCCCAGCACCTAACAGGCCCAGGCTGTTCGCCAAATCAGGGAGGGCAGCAGGTTTCACGAAGCCAGATTAGGCAGGGCAGGGTTTATGTGGCCAGATTAGGCACCGCAGGGTTCACACGGCCAGATCAGACACTGCAGGATTCACATGGCCAGATTAAGCACGGCAAGGTCAAGGTGTGCAGATAAGGCATGTAGGGGTTCACGTGGGCAGTCCCTCCTCCAGGCTTGGGTCACTGCTGCTGCTGCTGCTGTAGGCATCACGCTTATGCCATCTGAGACCACTCTATGGAGCCAGGAGGTCAGCAGCCCCCCCACGCTGACCCACGCCCGCACCAGCCGCCTCTCCACACCGGGCGACCTGCTCTGCAGCACTGGGCCCCAAGACCTCGACGCACAGCGCCGCAGCCTGCCTAGCCCCACAACGCAGCAAGCCTCCCGCCTGCTGGCCCTGGCCCTGGCGTCCTCCCACAGCCAGTTGCGCTCCAGCCTCAGCTTCCAAAGGGGCTCCACCTCGCCGTTGGCTCAGCATGCTGACCCCAGACCAAGCGACCCCCACAGCCCAGCCCACCCCACCCCAGCTGACAATTGTTTGAACTTCCCAGCACTGGGTCATTCGTCATGTGCTCCCATACCACCACCCACCACCACCACCACCACCACCTCACCTCCGCCCCCTCACCCCCTGCCTGCTCAGCAGCCTGCCAGCACTGGCGCAGCCGTTGTTCAGAACTCAGACTGTGCAGATAGGCCAGAACCTGCGCCGCCACAGTGCGCCACCTCCACAGCAGCAGCAGCAGCAGCAGCAGCGCCCTCAGAGCCAGTTCAAGCCCAGCAGTCAGCAGTGCCGTCCAGCGCCCAGGCGGGTCAGGCCATTGATGTGGCTATGGCTGACCACGGCACACAGACAGCAGCCAAGGGGCCTGGCAGGATGGGGGGTGCCAGGGTGCAGGGTAGGGGTGCTGGGGGCGCGGGGGAAGGTGGGATCTGGCGGCTGCTGAAAAAGCTGCTGGGGTGCGGGGGCGTGGCTACAGCAGGTACGCCTTGGCCTCCTCCCCACTCATCCCTCTGCATCAGCACCACCTCCTCCTCATCACTCATCCCTCTGCATCAGCACCACCTCCTCCTCATCACTCATCCCTCTGCATCAGCACCGTGGCACCAGCTCAGTCAGGGCCAACACGGCATGGCATGGCAGGTGGTGTGTGCTGCAGCGATGTGAGAATAGCGATGGGTGCACAGCCAGAGTGTGTGTGTTGCCGTGGTGTCAACTGGCAAAAGCCAGGTGATGATGGTGATGGGGATGGTTATGGGGAGAGCCTTAATGATGTACAGTGCAGTGCAGTGCAGTCCATATGCAAGGCAGCTTGAGACAGCCAAAGAGGCAGTCTGTCGTCGGCACTGTTGCAGCTGTGCTTGGCCTGTGCATGCTGCACTGTGCTTGGCCTGTTGCTCGATGCCTGCCCTGCAGGCCTTGCCGCCCAGCCCCATACTCAGCCGCCCTCACCCTGCCCTCCAGCCACCTCAACTCCCTCACCACCACCCCCTGGCGCCTCACCACACCGAAGCGACCCGCCACACTCCCTGCCCACCACACCAACCCCAACGTCACCCACTGCTGCTGGTCAGACACACCACAGCAGCCCACCACCCTCCCTGCCAGTCCTGTCAGCCCCCGCCTCAGCCACTGCTGCCAAGGAACATAGGGATAGTGACTGCATTCCATGTCAGCCTAAAGACAGCCACCTCCTCCCTACAGCTGGGCCAGTGTCTCTTCAGTCTGGGTCGGAGGCAGGCGGTGTGGGAGCAGCTACCTCGGACCATGTTCAACAGCAGCAGCAGCAGCCACAGCAGCAGCAGCAGGAGAATGAGAAACAGCACCAGGATAAGCCACAGCAGCCGTTGGTCTCATCAGCATCAGCAGCGGGTCAGCAGTCAAGTTCTACCCCTTCCCTTCGCCCGCCCCCTGCCTGCAGCCCATTGCTGCCAGCAGGTTTTGAACCCGTCACCTCCTGTCAGGACCTCACCACCTCCCTCTTCTTAACCACTTCAGGGTCTCTGGGCTCATCCCTGCAGCCGCCCTTGGAAGCGGGGTCTGTGTCAGACATGGCAGAGCTGCGCAGCAAGTGCTCGGTGAAGGCCAGCTTGGGGAGCTTAGGCACCCAGTGAGTGGAAGGTGGTAGCCCCGGTGGTCGGAAGCAAGTCTGTGCTTAAGCACCATCAACAGGCATGCCATCACTATCATGATGGGGATAGCGGTGGCACACCACATGCACCACATGTAGCTATACTGCACCACATACAACTACACCCACACCACCAGGAGGGGAACAGACAGGATGGCCCTGGTGGTGGAGAGTGGGGAAAGGTCGCAGGGGGGAAAGGTTGGAGAAGGTCGGGGAGGGTCGGGGAAGGTCGGATGGGGGGAAGGCTAGAGGGGGTGTTGGTGTGCAGTGTGGGGATGGCACGGTCTGGGGGTCTGTGAGGTCGCCACCCTTGTTTTGGCACCACTTATGGAAGTCATGGTGAGAGAGTCATGTGCACACCAATCTCACCATTGCGCTGACCACTAGGAAGGGGAGGGAGAGGGACAGGTCTTTGGTGATCAGGGGTGGGTGCTCCATGGCCCTTGTGCTGCCTGCCTTGCCACTGGCACTGAGGGCGGACATGTTCAGCCGCATCCAGCCGCTCTGGGGTGCAAGGCCACCCTAAGCCCAACCCTAGCCCATCTGCTCATCGCAGCCATCCAACTCTCACTTGAACCTCTTAAGCAAAGTTTGGCTTTTTTTCATCACTACACTCACACAGGCCACACGTGCTGCTTCCATGTATGACCAAGTATGACCATGTCCTCCGACCTGTCATTTGCTTCTTGATATCGCTCATGGTGTGCAGATCGCTGTTTGACAAGCTGGGCAGCTACGCTGCCATTGAATCCTGCGTCACCCTCTTCTACGCCCGGCTGACCACGGACCCCGACCTGGCACACTTCTTTGACGGCGTGGACATCAAGAAGCTGGCGATGAAGCAGGTGGGCCCGCAGGGAGGGTGACAGGAGCGTGCTGCCCAAGCCACCAGGGATTGCTGCCAGCACCATGGCTGCCTCGGCCAATGGTAAGACCTCATGTGAGCAACAGCCAACAGCTATAAGCAGCCCACTGCTCCCGGCATGGAAAAACATGGGAGAGGTGCTTGCCAATGTGCCCTAGCCCACTTGGCACATTCGTCAGCAAAAGCATGAACGCTGTTGCTACCAGCTGCATTGCATCCTCAGCAACAGCAGCAGCACCCATGCATGGCATGCGTTGCTGTGGGCTCAGGGTCAGCCTAGGTAGTAGATAATTGGAGGTCCGAGAGCATTATGTACAGGCAGGTGCTCTGACACTGACAGGGTCACAAACACAGAATTCATACACACACATGTTGTGAGGCAGGGCGGTGCAATATGTGTGGACCGGGTTAGCTCAGCGACAGTGTGGTTGCGCCTGCCATGGGGTGGTGGGAGCAGGCCACGCCCCAAGTGGAAGCTCCTCCCTCAATGCATGCCGGTGAACATCCGCATAGTCTTCTGCTGCTCCTGCTGCTCCTGCTGCTTCTGCTGCTTCTGCGCTTGCCCAGTGTGGGCAAGGTGTGCTCAGCACAGTGCATGGCACAGTCTGGTTCCGCCTGCCCTGCAGACCATGTTCATGGCCTACGCGTTTGGTGGGGTGCCTGCATGGGAGGGTCGTAGCCTGTCGGCTGCACACGCCCAGCTCGTGCGCAATCAAGGCTTGAACCTGACGCACTTTGACAAGGTGGGTGGGCCAAGGAAGGGTGTTGAGGGGAGAGGTCCTGGAAGAATGAGTGGGCAAGCTGATGGAGAAGGATGAGGAAGAGCAGGCGGGGAGGGCAAAGAGGAGGTCAGGGATTGTTGAGGGAGACATGGGTGCGTCATGGAGGGTTGCGGTGCGACAATCTCTTGAGAGAGTGAGAGGGTTGAGCAGGGAGGGAGGTGTGTGGAGGAGATGGTGGGTTTGGGCTTTAAAGGTCAATAGTTCCAAAGGAGGGTGGAAGCAGTGCTGCTGCTGACTAGGTGGTAATGATATCACTAAACATGACGGTGTCCATAGACAGATGCCCTGAATGTGAGGCGGTTGGCAAGCTAGTGTCCTGGCACTACCGTGGGCATCATCATCACCGCCCCTGGCCATCGTCAGCACCATTATTGGCCATTCACCGTTAATAAATCCAAAGGAGGGTGGTAGCTCCACGTCAGCACCATGATGTGAGGGCGGGTGATCAGGGCATGATGTGCACAGCAGCAGTCAACCAGAAGTCTGACGCCTCACTGCAGCAGGCCTTGGTGATGGACGCATGAGTCAGCAGCATGCGGGCAAGGCGCTGAAACCAGTTAGAGATATGAGCTGCGTAAGAGGGTGCTGCGCAGGGAGGTGCTGCCCCTACCTGGCCATATGAGCTGTGTAATGGGCTGCTGCCCCTACCCGATCGTATGTGCTGTGTTAAGGGCTACACTGCCCCTCCTGCCCCGGCCTCGTACTCTGTCCCTGCTGCCCTGGCCTACTACTACCCTGGGCAGGTCACACAACACTTTGTGGAGGTGCTGCAGCAGCTGGCAGTCCAGCAGCAATACATCGATGAAGCGGTGCTGGTGCTGCTGGGCGTGCGGCACCTGTTCGACCCTGACGCCATCCTGGACAATGAGGAGCAAGAGCTGGAAGTGCAGCGGCAGCGGCGGGCAAGCAGGCTGGCTGCTGGGTCGCAGGCTGGGCCGCTCTGAGTGCTGAGCTGGAGGGCGCTCCTTCGCCCTCCCCGCTTCCCGCCTGTTCCTCTACTTCCTGCTCCCTTCCCTGGCGCCCTGACCATTTCCCTGCTGACCTCCGTCACCTCCCCTGCCTACAACACTCCTGTTTCCCGACTTGGGATCGTGGGAGAGGAGCTACCAGAATGCCCCAGCCCATTGAGAACATTTGTCAGCCAAAAGCATAAGCGCTATTGCCACCCGCATTGCATTGTCAGTGCTAGTTAGTGCTGGGCACTGGGCAGCGCATTGGGCAGTCGCAGTGCTGGAGGAGGTCATAGTGATATGTGAGCAGCAGGACCACCTTCCCAGGCCATTGCCACTCATGGCAGGGCAGTGGTGGCAGCCAGGGGCAGGAAGAGGGATGGCGATGGGAGAATGCAGGGCAGGGCAGCAGCGTGGAGGGCTGGGGATGCAGGTAGTCTACGTGTCTGTGTGGCATTGCTTGTGTTTGGCTGGTCTATACTGCATCAGTCGTCAGGTACAAGTTATTAAAGTATTCACTTCTTGTATCCCTCAGCTCTCAGGTCACTAGTGTAGGCGGGTGCAGGCATAAGTCAGTGTTGTTGTAGGGTGCCGCCCTCAGGCCCGCCTTCGCCCCTGGGGTGCTCCTAGTTGAGGAGTGAGGTCTAGGCCAGTGTGTATGTTATATATAAGACATGTGGACGCAGGCCTGGCCTGATACAATGTAATACAGACTGTATGAGCGACTGTAGCTTCTCTGTCATACCGACTGGCCACGCCAATTGGATACTAGCCGCGATGGCGGGTGTATCACCCAAGAAAGGGCCCGGTACTCTGCAACAGCAAATTAGTGCACCTTCGAACATCACCTTCGAACATCACTGCACCAACCTCAATTCGCGCGTGCAACAAATCGCGCTTGTGCTCCTGGGTGACGCTCGCAGAAGCAACAGACATTGCTTGTGGTTTTATATCATCTAATGCAATTGGCACGGCTGTGCCCCATCGCACCCCACGCCAAAGCAAGGCACAGCGCGCATGCAGATGCACTAGCAATAGCACATAGAGCACAAAACAAGAAGAGGCAAGCAAAGCAGCAAGCAAACTTGCAGTAGCAAAGTCAGTTATGCCAAGTGTGCACTAATCCTTCAGCGCTCCAGCAGGGCTGGCTTGCTCAGCTATGCTAACCCCATCCTGCAAGAGATCGGGCTGGGCTGGGCTGGGCTGGGCAAAAGAAATAGAATAAAGGTTCCCCGATACAGTCGGGCGGCCCCGCGGCCCTGTATCATACAGAAACGCTCAGCGTATGGCCCAGCTACAGAAACTGTATGCCCAGTCCTGTGTGGACTGTCCTCGTAAACAAGTGTCGTCGAAAAGTTTCGGACCTCTTCGCGACCTCTAATTCCCAACTGATTAGGACTACTAACTGTGCAGTAATTATTAGGTTCGGGGTAGCTCTAGTTTGCGGGAAGTGGCAAAAGGAATGACAGGTTGCCGGACCTCAAAAAAGGGTCAAATCCACAGGTAGTTTAGAGGGCTCTAGGGGAGGGGGGGGGGAGGGGAGGTGAGGGGGCTGCCTTGCAGTGCAGGAGGAGGAAGGGAAGTGGGGCGCCGCAAATGAGATTACAGAGTTTGAGGTGGTGGTAATTGTAGGGAAGGGGAAGATGAGGCCATTGTATGGGATGGCATAGTTGTGGAGTGACAGGGAGGTCAGGCCTGGGAAGCCGCCGCTGAGCAAGGTCGGGGGTGCAGCTTAGAGGCTCACATGGGCCAAGGGTAGGACCCTGGATGATTACCCTGCAGCCCAAACCCTCAACAGTGGCGAGGGAGGGAACCAGGATGGTTCCTAGCTTGCAGGCTTCCACGGCTGCACAGCTTGCCAGCTTCTTCACAACCTTGGTCAGCAGCCTGATGTGCTGCCTGCTGCTTTGTGCCCGCTGTTCCTCCAGAGTCAGGGCCAGCTTGCATGTCCTGGCTTGCAGGGTTGCGACGACGTGTGGTGTGAGGAACTGGTTGCAACGCCGGCTGCCCAGCTGGATACGGAGGGCGGGGGGCGTGCAACAGGAAAAGTTTCCACAGGTGAGAGACAGAGCTCCTCCAGCAGCAAGCTGTATGGCCCGGCGGGCGATGTCGTCCAGCAACACAGCATGCAGATCCAGCAGGGAGGTGCCAGGAAGAGGTCCAAAAGTAGCTGAAGGTGCCTCAACGGGCACGCCAGTGACGGCTAGTTCGCTATGCCTGCGCCTCTTCACCTTCTTGGCTGGGGCTGGTCGGGGCGGGTCGGGGCGGGTTGGGGCGGGTCGGGGAGGGTCGGGGCGGGTCGGGGCGCGTCGGGGAGGGTCGGGGAGGGTCGGGGAGGGTCGGGGAGGGTCGGGGAGGGTCCGGGAGGGGCAGGTCTGGGCTGGGCTGGGCAGGGCTGGGCGAGGTGGGGCTGGGCGGGGCTGGGCGGGGCTGAGCTGGGCTGGGAGGGGCTGGGCTGGGAGGGGATGGACTCTGTTGGCTGTAATATTGGGCTGGGCTGGGGCTGGGGTAGGGGCTGGGGATCACAACTGGGATTGGGAGGGGGTGGATATGAGAGGGTGAGAGGGCTGGAGCGGGGGCAATGGGCAAGGGCAAGCATCTCACCTTCAAAGTCGCCTGCTTGACCTCTGAGAAGAGCTTGTCGAGCAGCAGCGTGTAACAGTGCTTGTCTTTGTACAAAATCAACTCCCGGCAGCTGGAAGACAGCTTGGAGATTGGTATTGTGTATCATGCTGAAGGGAGCTTGCTCCATGACGCGAAATAGCCCCATCCTGCGCCTGACGGCTCGCTGCCCTCAGGCACTGCTACTCCCCGGTCCTCTCGCGGCGGTGGGCCAAAACTTGCCACGGGGCTGCGCTTAATGGCGATGCTGGGTTTACCTTTTGGCCTGCACCTTTTGGCACACTAAAAGTGAGCTACGTTACTGTAACGAAAGAGCCAGTTGCTCGCGAATTTGCTGACGCAAGCCTTACGAAGTACAACATCTGCTGCCATCGTTGCACTTTTGTAGACCTGCTGCTTGAGGGCATTCGCAGCAGCCAACAGCAGCTGCTAGAACTGCGACTGCGGTTTGCAGTACTCAAACCGGACTGCAGCCCGCGTCCCACGACCCCAAACTATTTGTAGGTGAAGGAGCAATTGCGACCAGTGCGGCGGGGTGTACACAACCACTGCAGGCAAAGAGAGCTGAAAAGAAGGCTTTTTACACATGACCGGCACATTTTTTGAGGACCTGGCACCTGGGCCTTGTCACAAACTGGGCCTTGTAACAGTCTGCTAAAGTCCACTCCCAGACCTCAGAAACAGCCAGTCACCGCTATGCTAAACTAAAAATATAATCTTCTGCTATAGCACTTTATCAGAGTATTGCTTTAGCAGACATAGACAGACCACCCAGACATATATATATACACCTTATCTCTGTATTGTCTCTGTGCTAAAGTGACACTGCTAAAGTGCTTTAGCAGAATTATAACTTTTTAGTTTAGCATAGCGGTGACTGGCTGTTTCTGAGGTCTGGGAGTGGACTTTAGCAGACTGTTACAAGGCCCAGTTTGAATGGCCCGTGCCCCGCCAACATCGCGAGGGAGCCACGGCCGATCAGCTTCACACCGCCTGCGCAGCGACACCAACATGGCGTCCCTGGCCAACACGTCCACGTCCACCACGCATGGGGAGTCACGGTTGTTGGCGCTACCGGACGAGCTGTTAGGCGCGGTGTTGCGGGCGGCGGTGGGGCAGGGGGACAGCAGCAGCAACCATGCGTTCATGGCGAGCAAGCGGTTGGCGGCATGCATGTTGCGCCACGCCCGCAACATCCATCTCACCTACCCAGCGGCGCATGGCTATGACTACGAGCAGCAGCACCCACCCCCCCTTGCCACGTTCCTCACGGACGCGTTGCGGGCCAGGCAGGCGGAGCTGACGTTGACGTTGGGGCCGGATGACAATTGCATGTGGTATTTCGAGGACAAGCCCGTGACGGACGCGGTGGCGAGGCTGGCGGTGGTGAGCCTTGGCGCAGTCGGCCTCTGTCGGGCTGCCACACACCTGTGCGTGCGTCTCAACCCCATGTTCGGCCAGTTCTGGGAGCCGGTGTACACAGCAGCGCTGTGTGCGTCGTTCCCAGCGCTCACCTCCCTCACCCTCCAACACCTCGACATCACGCCACGGCAGCTACGCCTGCTGCTGCGACACCCTCTCATGCTCCCCATGCTGCAGCGCCTGGACGTGTCCCTATGTTGGATCGAGCAGCAGGGGGGGGGGGAAGGGGAGGAGGAGGGGACCGGCCCGTTCCAGGGGGCGCTGCTGCAGCGCGTGGCGCTCAGTTGGGTGGGGTGGGACTTTCTCCCCCACCTGCCACCGCTCGCTCCCCACCTCACCCACCTCGACATCCAAGACGCGCATTGGATGCGGCCATGTCAGGCGAGCCTCCTCGGCCCCGCCATCTCATCGCTCACCGCGCTGCACACGTTGAGCGTGGTGATGACGTGCTTGCAACCCGTGGGCCCGTTGTTAATGGTGCTACCTAGCATGCCGACCTTGCGCAGTCTGACGTTGGGGCAAGGGAGAGTGCGGGGGGATGACGAGGTCCTGGCGCTGTTGGCTGCAACGCAAATCACGGAGCTCAGCCTTGACGGGTTCGGCAACCTCATGACTGACCACGGCACCTCGCCGTGCAGTTGGCGGCGCTTGCAGTTGCATGCGGATGTGCCGGAGTGGGCGACGGTGGCGTCCCTCCCACTCCATGCCCTCTCGCACCCCCTGTCGCTCAGCTGCCTGGGAGCCCCTGCAGCGGTGGAGGTGGAGACGCTGGTGCGAGCCGAGCACAACCTGTGTCAGCGCAACACCGCAGGCGTCAAGGTGGAGGCGGTGGTGTTGGATGCGGCTGGGGTCGCCCTCCTCACCGACCTGTTTCATAGCACTTGAACTTTCACTTGAACCTTTGCCAGCCGATGTGATGAACACAGGTCCTGCATCACATCGGCTGGCAAAGGTTCAAGTGGGCGTTGGGGAACAACGCACTCAGCGCGTGCAGGGAGCTGGGTGGCAAGGACAGATGGACCCAGCTCCTTAACACGCTGCAATACATCCCTCCCCCCGTTGACACGATGTTGACGTTGGCAACGCACGCCCCCAACCGCTTCATGGGGATGACGCCCCCCCCGACAGCGCTATGAAACAGGTCGGTGAGGAGGGCGACCCCAGCCGCATCCAACACCACCGCCTCCACCTTGACGCCTGCGGTGTTGCGCTGACACAGGTTGTGCTCGGCTCGCACCAGCGTCTCCACCTCCACCGCTGCAGGGGCTCCCAGGCAGCTGAGCGACAGGGGGTGCGAGAGGGCATGGAGTGGGAGGGACGCCACCGTCGCCCACTCCGGCACATCCGCATGCAACTGCAAGCGCCGCCAACTGCACGGCGAGGTGCCGTGGTCAGTCATGAGGTTGCCGAACCCGTCAAGGCTGAGCTCCGTGATTTGCGTTGCAGCCAACAGCGCCAGGACCTCGTCATCCCCCCGCACTCTCCCTTGCCCCAACGTCAGACTGCGCAAGGTCGGCATGCTAGGTAGCACCATTAACAACGGGCCCACGGGTTGCAAGCACGTCATCACCACGCTCAACGTGTGCAGCGCGGTGAGCGATGAGATGGCGGGGCCGAGGAGGCTCGCCTGACATGGCCGCATCCAATGCGCGTCTTGGATGTCGAGGTGGGTGAGGTGGGGAGCGAGCGGTGGCAGGTGGGGGAGAAAGTCCCACCCCACCCAACTGAGCGCCACGCGCTGCAGCAGCGCCCCCTGGAACGGGCCGGTCCCCTCCTCCTCCCCTTCCCCCCCCCCCCTGCTGCTCGATCCAACATAGGGACACGTCCAGGCGCTGCAGCATGGGGAGCATGAGAGGGTGTCGCAGCAGCAGGCGTAGCTGCCGTGGCGTGATGTCGAGGTGTTGGAGGGTGAGGGAGGTGAGCGCTGGGAACGACGCACACAGCGCTGCTGTGTACACCGGCTCCCAGAACTGGCCGAACATGGGGTTGAGACGCACGCACAGGTGTGTGGCAGCCCGACAGAGGCCGACTGCGCCAAGGCTCACCACCGCCAGCCTCGCCACCGCGTCCGTCACGGGCTTGTCCTCGAAATACCACATGCAATTGTCATCCGGCCCCAACGTCAACGTCAGCTCCGCCTGCCTGGCCCGCAACGCGTCCGTGAGGAACGTGGCAAGGGGGGGTGGGTGCTGCTGCTCGTAGTCATAGCCATGCGCCGCTGGGTAGGTGAGATGGATGTTGCGGGCGTGGCGCAACATGCATGCCGCCAACCGCTTGCTCGCCATGAACGCATGGTTGCTGCTGCTGTCCCCCTGCCCCACCGCCGCCCGCAACACCGCGCCTAACAGCTCGTCCGGTAGCGCCAACAACCGTGACTCCCCATGCGTGGTGGACGTGGACGTGTTGGCCAGGGACGCCATGTTGGTGTCGCTGCGCAGGCGGTGTGAAGCTGATCGGCCGTGGCTCCCTCGCGATGTTGGCGGGGCACGGGCCATTCAAACTGGGCCTTGTAACAGTCTGCTAAAGTCCACTCCCAGACCCCAGAAACAGCCAGTCACCGCTATGCTAAACTAAAAAGTTATAATTCTGCTAAAGCACTTTAGCAGTGTCACTTTAGCACAGAGACAATACAGAGATAAGGTGTATATATATATGTCTGGGTGGTCTGTCTATGTCTGCTAAAGCAATACTCTGATAAAGTGCTTTAGCAGAAGATTATATTTTTAGTTTAGCATAGCGGTGACTGGCTGTTTCTGAGGTCTGGGAGTGGACTTTAGCAGACTGTTACAAGGCCCAGTTTGTGACAAGGCCCAGGTGCCAGGTCCTCAAGGGAGGGACACCGCCGCAACGGTGTAGTAGTGTCGGGGTTTGTCACTGCTGAACTGCTACTACAGTGTAGCATTCCTACCAATACCAAGCTGTTAAACTGTTCTGCAGTGTCATCGCTGACCAAGGCTATCCACCTCACTGCCAACATGACGTACACGGGATGTAACATGTAACGTTACACGGATCCGGACGCTCCCTAGTGTCTACAGTGTTGCAGCCGCCACATCCCCTGTAACCCAGCCATCATTACTGCTGCCGTGGCTGCAGACAGCGCCAGAGGGTTCACAACTGGTTCACGTACCTAGCACATTTGAAGCATTCAATCTTTAAAAACATGATGACAATCATGCACTAGTATGTCGCGAAGTATTTCGCTGTCGGCTGCTCCTTCGCCATACCAAGATTGCAAGTGCGCATACGCTGTACTTATCAGAAGTATTACCGGCAATTGCCATCAACGCGGGAACCGCCATGGCATTTGCCGTGACGGCAACAACGGTGTCCAGGACGTTCAGCGAAGATATAAGCTCGCAACTCGCTGCACCGAAAACGGGCCACGTGACAAGCAAAAAAAGGGGCGTGGCTTTGAGGGGCGCTAGCTACCCCTTTGTGCACCACGCCACATCGTCTCGCGTAGTGAAGGGCGAGGTAAGGCAGTTCAGCCTCGCCCCAGGGTTGCAGTTCAGCCTCGCCCCGGGGTCGCAGCTGAATACAAAGCAAGCCTTTAACACAAGCGCCAGCCCACAGTGCGATCCTGCGCACATAGGACGTGATGTTCACGAGCGCGCTCGGCATCCCGGACAGCACGCTGTTCATGGTTTGCGACGGGCACTCGGGGCCTGAGGCTGCCACTTTTGTGGCCTCCCATTTTCTCAGCTTCGTCAGCACCAGGCTTCCTGGCAGCCTGCCAGACTTCAATTCCTCAAATGGCAAGTGAATTGAGCGCATGGCGTTCACATAACTGTGCACCCACCACCAGCCTCTCTGCACCACTTATCGACAAGCATGCAAAGGATTCATAATGCCATAGCTCACCCTATGACCAAGCCAGCGATGGCCAAGACACTCCCCTTGCAGCAGCACATGGGATGGCTAACCGCTGGGTGCGCTGGCACAGCCCCTGGCTGCTGACCATGCCAGGGTATGGGCCACTGCACAGGTTGCAGTACATGCATGTGTCAGACACGTCAAGACGTCACAGCTGCTGCTAGCATGTGCCGTCAGACATGCCAGGATGTCACAGCTGCTGCTAGGTCAGAGCTAGGATAGCTGAATACAGCAGGGTGGAGCCGCTCAGCACCCTGATGTGGGTGCAGCCGCGGGGTTTGACCGGTTTCACAAGCTCGTGAGGGGTGGTGTCATGTGGTCAGCATGCTGTGGCCACCAGACGACCTCCCTGTCCTGCCGGGCCAAAGTAGTTGTAGTGTGGGGTGGCCACACTCACAGCAGCACCACCTAAGCGCCAAGCTGCACCTCCATCCTGCCTGTGCAAAGGGTGCAGGTGATGGAGGTGGTGGTGTGGAGGCTGCTGCTGCACCTTCTGCCCTACCCACTCACACTCCTCTGCTGCACCCTGCCCCTCCCCTGTTGACTGCCCCCAAACTGCTGCCCCAAGCTGCTGCTGCTGCTGCTGCTGCTGCCTGAGCCTGCCTTTTGCACCTTTGCTGCCAGGTTCCAGGACACCTCACCCTTGGTCTTGGCCTGGTTGCCTGAGTTTGCTGGTCGTGCTGCGCCTGCAGAGGTCCAGGTCTTTGCTGAGAGCGTGCGCAGAGCCCTGTGTGAGACTTTCATACGGCTGGACAATGAGTGGGCCAGTGGTGGCCGCTTGGCAGGTGCGTACCATGGCTGGCTCAGAGCACGATGTCCTCGAGCAGGCTGGGCTAGCAGCTGCAGCAGGAGCCCCACCACCACCACCACTGCCACCACCACCCCCCTGTTGGCCAGCTGCAGCGGCCGTGGCAGCAGCGGCGGCAGCGGTGATACTGCATGACGTCATGAAGCCAGAGGAGAGGGTGTCGGCACCATGGGCCTGGGCTGGCCAGCAGGGGCTTGGCAGGGGGCCCTCCCCACCAGGGGCAGCCAGTGCAGCCAGGATGGCGTGCAGCTCAGGGGCAGAGGCCTGGGGCAGGGCAGGGAGGACAGCCCGGGCAGCACAAGGGCAGGACTTCAGCCGCTCATACTGTGCACCTTCATAGGCACATAAGAAAGAAAGCATAAAGAACTGCGCATTCATCGTTGAGCGTGCAATAAGGGAGGAGAGTAGCCTCAGGTCATGCCCTTGCCACTCTCCCACCAGAGAAGTAATAGGTACAGGGGAATTCTTCATGTCCATCAGTTGCCACAGGCGCACATCCTGTGTACTTAAGTTTTTTGTGTTTTTAGGAGGATGCATGCTGTGCTGCGGTGCAGGGACAACTGTGACGGTGGTGCTGTGCACTGGGTGGCTGCTGACAGTCGCCAACACAGGCGACTCGGCTGCTGTGCTAGACACCGGCTGTTCCCTGCTGGAGCTGACCCATAGCCACCGCATCCAAACCAACCATGAGGAGCAGGCGCGCCTGAAGTCAGCTGGCCAGCAGCTGGCTCAGCTGGGCTATCACCTGCAGGTAAGCGACGCACCAGGGCAAGGGCCAGGGCAAGGGCAAGGGCCATGACCAGGGCCAGAGCCATGACCAGGGCCAGGGTCACGACCAGGGCCAGGGCAAGGGCCAGGGCTATGACCAGGGCAAGGGCCATGACCAGAGCCAGGGCCATGACTAGGGCCAGGGCCAGGGCCATGACTAGGGCCAGGGCCAGGGCTGCGCAATGAGTGCAGGCAGCAGCAGCAGACAGCACAGCTCCAGCTGGCACCACCTGCTCCTCTACAGAGGCAGCAGGGGGCAGGAGCAGCAGGGGCGTCCCTCACTTGCTGCTGGCTGGCAGGCAGTGTGGGTGCATGCATGAAGCAGCGCTGTCTTACGAGAGGTTCGTCCAGCTGGGGCCAGCCAGCCAGACAGCCAGTGAGTTTGTGTTTGTGTCGGCTGCATCAAGGGCAGTCCACCGCCTGAAGTCCGCTTGCCTGGCAGCTGGCTGGACACTACCTAAGCTCCATGCCATGCAGTAAGAGCACAAGGCACATAGGTAGGGTTGGCCAGGACCAAGACTACCAGTCTGACAAACGGGGTTCATGCCGTGACAGCTGTGTGAAAGGATAAGGTAGACCTTTGGTGCGGAAGAGGCTTCTTTTATGTGCCACAGTACAGCACCTGCTTCATGTACCCCATCAACACCTTTGATGCGGAAGAGGCTACATGTGGCTGGCCGCCTACAGCGGAGCCTAGACACCTTGGTGTGGCCTTGATAGATGGGAGTCATAGATCAACAACATCCCAATGCAAGCTCTCTCAAAGCTCTGTGGAAACGTAAAACCCTTTGATGCGGGAGAGGCATGCATATGGCACCTATGGCTGGCTGAAGATTGCATGTATGCTGTAAGTACCGCACTGTAGTCCATGCCATATGCATACATATGGGCATGTGGAGGTGGGCAACCCTATACACACGACACACATGGCATGCATGGCATTCAAGCAAGGGGTTTGCCAGTTACTCCCAGCCCACCACACCTCCCACACCTCCCCTGCAACCACCACTTCCCAGTCCGGCTGCCCTCTTCCAGACTTGTCCCCGCTGCCCAGTCCTGGCTCCAGCCGGAGGCGGGAGAGCAGGCCAGCCTGACTGCTCAGCACTGGCTCGGCACTGGCCTGGCTGGCCTTGTGGCATAAAGCTAGGCAGGCTCCAGGGGGAGTGCAGGCGCCCTAGGTGACAGGCACCACTGCAGCCAACAACCCAGGGCACACCGCCCACTGCCTCCCTGCCAACTCGTGCTATCGCCTTCTCCTGCCTCGCCATGCGGTTAATGGCTCAGTTGGTTAAGGGTAACACCAACAACTAAGAGGTCGCGAGACCGATCCACAACAACGGAATTGTTCCCAATGCGAAAAGGGGGTATGTCCCCCTCCGGGCTAGGGCGGCCAAATCTGAAACGGAGCAAATAAAGAAGTACAGTCACCCTCCTTTGGGAGAGTAATACTATCTTTTCGTGCAATTGTCTACAGCTGCTGCCGCCGCCGCCGCCGCCAGCTCTTGCTGTCCCCTATAGCTGCTGCTGCTGCCGCCGCTGCCGCCAAGACGAGGCAAGCTGCCAGGCACTGAGGGTGTGTCCCTGCCCCTCCTGCTGCCCCGCTTCCCGCCCCCTGCACAGGGCCCAGCCAAGCCTGGGGACCCAGGTGTCGGCCCCCTGAGGTTGTGGCCAGGGGGCTTGTGTGTGTCACGCTCACTGGGCGACCTGGACGCGGGGCCTGAGGTGCTGCCCATCCCCCACATTCGCCAGGTGAGCGTCAAGGGCTGAGGGAAGGGGCAGCAGGGGGTGTTGCATGCGAGGGTCAGGGCATGGTAGGGCAGTCTGGGGGAAGCCGAGGGGGGGTCATCAGCAGGGGGGTGATGTCAAGTGGCATCTGGGTGTGGGTCAAACTAGGGATTCAAAGCTCGAGGGAGGAGGGGTGGGGGCTGAGCATGATGTAGCTTGCGGGGTTGCGAGGGGGTCATCAGCAGGGGGATAGTGTCAAGTGGCATCTAGGTGTGGGGCCAACCAAGAGTTAGAGCTCAGGGAAGGAGGGGGTGGGGCTGAGCATTGTGTAGCTTGCAGGGCCAGTGCTGCGGTCTGTACAGCTGTGGCAGTGCCCCACACACCAGGCAGCTCCAGCTCAGGCAATTGACCCTGCTTACCCCTCCCCTGCAGCCCCTGCTGACCCTCCCTCACAGCTGTGTGAATGCCAACCGATCTAAACTGCCTACCCACTGCCTGCATAACCTGGTCACACCTCACTCCAACCATGACCCCTGGTCACACTTTAGGTCATCCTGCCTGTGGAGGGCTGCCGTGTGCTGCTGGCGTCAGATGGGTTATGGGACGTGCTCAACCTCAGCAAAGCGTTGAAGCTGGTCCGCAGCAAGTCAACAGAGGCCGCAGCCTCAACCCTCGCCACCGCCGTGTCAAAGTAGGCTACGTCCAGCCTGATCAGACCCCTGCCTCAGCCTCTCCGCTGTTGCCTAGTCAGGTTGGCCCAGCGCATCAGCCAAGCCATTCCAGTGCAGCCAGGCCTTGCAAAGGTTAACGCCAGTGGCCCATACTCTGGCTGGCCAGCAGCCAGGGCAGCAGAGTCAGGAGCAGGAGCAGGCCTTGCACAGACGCTGCACTCAGACCAGCCTGCCGCCCAAGCCAGCCAGGCCAGTTGCATGAAGCTCAAGGCCATGCAGACCAGTGCCAGGCATTGGGCTGCGCTGGGGGAGGGTGGGACGGGAAATGGCCGTAAGAGGGGAGGGTGGGAAGGGGGCGGGCGGTAAGAGGGGAGGGTGGGTAGGGAAATGGGTGAGAAGGGGTGAGGGGGTGGAATGGGGCAGGTGGTAGAAAGGGGGTGGGGTGGGGTAGAGCGGGGAGGACCACCCACACCTGTATCAGGGCTGCAGCCAAGAGCTAGAGCTTCAGGGTGGCTGGCTGCCCAGCTGCCTACTGCCCAGTCGACTGCCCTGTTGGTGTTGCCTAATAGGGACGTGCGCGCCGTAGATGACGCGTCCATCATGGTGGTGGACATCATGCCTTCAGAGCACGCCAGCTTCCCCTCCCTGGCCCACAAGGCTAACCCCCAGGCAAGAAAGCCTGTCCCCTGGCAGCAGTGCAGGACACGACACCACCTGCAACTAAGCATCCCACAGCTTGGCCGCCCCCTACTTCATCACACCCTCTTTTCTCCTCCATAACCCACCCCTCCCCTCCCCTTCCCGTCCTCACTCCTCCCCTCCTCCCTGCCCTCGTTCACCCCTCCCCTCCCCCTGTTCCACCCCTCCCCTCCCCCTGTTCTTACCCTGCCCTCCCCGCCCTCATTCTTCTCCTCACCCTGCCCTCATTCACCCCTCCCCTCCCCCTGTTCCACCCCTCTCCCCTTCCCTCAGCAAACACATGCCCACACCGAACCTGCCCCTTTACCCCTCCCTCCTACTCCCTCCCAACTCCCTCCCTAGCAGTTGCCACGCCCGCCAGCACTGCCACTGCTGTCCTATTCTGGCGCCTCCACACTGCCCGCCCCACTGACATCATCACCCACGTAACCCACTCACTGCCAGCTGGGCAACAGCAGAGGCTGGATAGCACCAGGGGCACTAGTCATGGGCGCTCAGCAGCAGCAGCCAGCAGCAGCCAGCAGCAGTGTCATCATCATCATCAGCAGCAGCAGCAGCAGCAGCAGCAGCAGCAGTGCTAGCAACGACAGCAGCAGCAGCAGCAGCAGCAGCATTACATAGTGGTGCTCATCACGCCTAGTGCTGGGCATCACTCCCTGATGCTGCTGTGCATCCTCACCCTCCTCAACCTCCTGTCACTGTCACCCAGGCTGCGAGTGCTGGCTGCTGGCTGCTGGCTGCTGGCTGCTGCTGCTGCTGCCGCCACTGCTGCTGCTGGCTGCTGTGTGGTGCGCAGGCTGGCCACACCCCTGCGGCCACAGGCGGCTTCTTCTCCTGCTTCAGACCAGAGGTGGAGGAGCCGGACAGCCGGGACGTCACGGGGCTGGGCCACCTAGACCTGTACTGTGACGTGGACTGCCTGCGGGCATATCCTGGTGCGAGATCAGACCCTGACCCTGGCCCTGGCCCTGACCCTGACCCTGACCCTGACCCTGGCCCTGGCCCTGACCCTGACCCTGACCCTTGGCTCTAGATATCTGGCCCCTCCTCCCTGCTTGCTGCAGGTCTGAAGCAGCTGCTGGCTCGCAACAACCTGCACCCAGACCAGCTCCCACCACAGCTGGCACAGGCGCTGAACAAGCCTGGCAATGGGCTGGTGGACTATACCCTACACGGTGCCAAGGTGAGAGTGAGCATGTGGGTGGAGTGTGATGCGGAGTGATATGCGGGAGAGCAAGAAGGGTGGGCGGCAGGTGGAGAAACAGGTGCACTATGCCCGGCATGGTGTTGAGGTGGGTGGGAGGTAGGTGACCGCAGCCCTACCTGCAACCTGTACCCCCCACCCCAACATGGGGTACCATACCACTGGTATCCCATGGCATCCACTGGTAGGGTACCTCAGCCCCTCTACTCACAGTGGCCATGAGTCACATCGACCCTGACGTCACACCATGGATGGCTCAGGTCACTCCCCACTGTCACACTTTGTCATACTCACCCCCTCGTCCCCTGCTGCTGCAGGACTTTGGTTCCGGCTTGCTGGCCAAGACCGGCTCCTTACTGGCCATTGACAGCCCCCAGGGCCCGTTCAGCCTAGCTGGGCGCACCTCAGGGGGCGGGGAGGGCACCCAGCACTCTGTTCAATCCCTGGACTGCAGCAGCCCCCGCGGCCCACACCTCCTGACCACCCTGCCCCTCCCGGCTGGGCTGAGTGTGGCAGGGGTGGAGGGCAAGTGAACGGCGCGTTGCCAGTTTAGGCCATGGAGCCAGGTGGTGGCTAGGGTGCTCTTGATGTGGGATGAAGTCCACATGGGGCTTGGGAGGGGGAGGTGAGCATGGTATGGGGACAGCATGGCCAAGGGGCAGGGCCAGGAGCAGGGCCACCCCAACCCACCTGGTGTCAGAGCAAAACCCCGCCTGGACAATGGTGAGGCCTGAGGGCAGGGGGAGGCCCCGGTAGCACCAGGGTCAGGCAACAGTACAGGGGTATGTACCCAAAGGGGAAGCCCAGGGGAGAGGGTTATGGTCACAGAGTGCCCTGAGTCTGGTTCTCTGGCTCTCTGGCTTGCTAGCTCAGGGCAGCAGTGGGGTCCCCCAGATTATGGTGGTGGTGGTGGTGGTGGTGGTGCTCCTGCTGCCACCGCTGCTGCTGCTGCTGCTGCTGCTACTGAGGATGATGATGATGATTATTAGGTCAACACGTGTTCTTTGCCTTCCAATAGCTGTTCCTGTCTTGTTCCGGTGTGCCTTCCGCCAGCAAGAACATCACCACCATGTCAGCACTTGTCTTGCCACACTGCCAAGTCATGTGAGCGTTGTCACCCTACCTCGAATGGGTTAGGTCACACCTTGTGACCGTCATGTCATGTCGAGTGGATGCAAGGCATTGGCTTGCACAGTTGATGCTGTTGATGCATTAGCAGACTCGCGAATGCCAAAAGACGCATGCCAAAACAACTGCACGGTGTCAGTGGCAGGCATCATAGCTTGCGCAACCCTGACAAAGGCCACATGCAAGCCTTCTTAGCCAGTCAGCTGACATTGAGAATACAGGCCTGTCATGCATATCAAACACAACAATGCCAGACACATGCAATTAGCACGCTTGCGCTGGCATGCCTTGCCGGCATGTGCATACTATTATGTTGAGGAGTTGACAACTTGTGGGATATGACATGTGGGTAGCCGCTGACCTTTTGGAGCAGCAGGGTCATCCCAGCGCTAGGGCCACAAACACGGTCGTGGGGCTTCAGTGTTGCAGTAATACTCTCGAAGTGATATGCCACACTTGACAGGGCAGGATTGCAGGTTGTAGTTTTGCATGGCATTGTGTCCGGGCAGTTCTCGTCTTGAGATGTTGTGTGTGTGTCGTGGTGTTGGGAAGTGATGTATTTGAGGTCATATTCGTCTCATTGCGCCAACCAGTCCACGTTGACTGATAATACATACATGGCAGAGCCAGTGGCACCAGGGTACAAGGGGGTAAACTTCCAGGTTGCAGCTCCATCGTAGGCGGGTGTCACATCGTCACCCATTGCTTGTGCGACAGTGATGCGAAGGTCGTGAAATCAAGAGTGTGTATTACTTCGTACGCAGCTGTTCGAAGCTACTGGTGGACAGGCTGCTACAACAACAAATGACCCAGCGTAGCTGTGGAGGATGTGTTGGCCGCTTACCCGGACCTCCACGCCCGCCTAGGCTAGGGATACAGGGAAGCCTGCTTGAAGTGCTGGCGGAAAATAACAACAAACCAAACATCGTAGTCTACTACGCCATCCGTATTCTTCAATATTTTCTCCCTTCAGCATCGTCTGCTTGTCGTGCAACACTCCGCAGCTGCGTCGTGTCGCCTTCCCACTTACTACATGTGCTCAAACCTACTCTTGTCTTAAGGGCTGATCCCAGCATCGGAGGCATTCTGTTCTTGGGTGGCATCATCATCAGTGTGCCAGGGGTATTCTGTAGTGTGCTAGGGCCAGAGTAGTTTGGCGGCATCACATGCACGATTTCATTGTTTGCGCCCTCCTTGCCGCACACTGCCCGTTTAGTGCAGGACTCCACAGGAGGATAGGGATACAGGGAACTCTGCCTAATCATGTCTGCTTTACGCTCCGCACGTTTGGGCTGCGCCAAGTCTGGAACATTTCGTTCAACAGCACCGGTCCCGTTCTACGGCTCCCACAGCTCCCACCCCCCTTCATTTGCCATTGCCGACTCGACCAAACGGTACAATTCTTACGTCTCAACGACACAACACGTTGCCGTGCCGGATGTCCGCCGTGCCCCTGTGGGTTATGGGACGTGCTCAACCTCAGCAAAGCGTTGAAGCTGGTCCGCAGCAAGTCAACAGAGGCCGCAGCCTCAACCCTCGCCACCGCCGTGTCAAAGTAGGCTACGTCCAGCCTGATCAGACCCCTGCCTCAGCCTCTCCGCTGTTGCCTAGTCAGGTTGGCCCAGCGCATCAGCCAAGCCATTCCAGTGCAGCCAGGCCTTGCAAAGGTTAACGCCAGTGGCCCATACTCTGGCTGGCCAGCAGCCAGGGCAGCAGAGTCAGGAGCAGGAGCAGGCCTTGCACAGACGCTGCACTCAGACCAGCCTGCCGCCCAAGCCAGCCAGGCCAGTTGCATGAAGCTCAAGGCCATGCAGACCAGTGCCAGGCATTGGGCTGCGCTGGGGGAGGGTGGGACGGGAAATGGCCGTAAGAGGGGAGGGTGGGAAGGGGGCGGGCGGTAAGAGGGGAGGGTGGGTAGGGAAATGGGTGAGAAGGGGTGAGGGGGTGGAATGGGGCAGGTGGTAGAAAGGGGGTGGGGTGGGGTAGAGCGGGGAGGACCACCCACACCTGTATCAGGGCTGCAGCCAAGAGCTAGAGCTTCAGGGTGGCTGGCTGCCCAGCTGCCTACTGCCCAGTCGACTGCCCTGTTGGTGTTGCCTAATAGGGACGTGCGCGCCGTAGATGACGCGTCCATCATGGTGGTGGACATCATGCCTTCAGAGCACGCCAGCTTCCCCTCCCTGGCCCACAAGGCTAACCCCCAGGCAAGAAAGCCTGTCCCCTGGCAGCAGTGCAGGACACGACACCACCTGCAACTAAGCATCCCACAGCTTGGCCGCCCCCTACTTCATCACACCCTCTTTTCTCCTCCATAACCCACCCCTCCCCTCCCCTTCCCGTCCTCACTCCTCCCCTCCTCCCTGCCCTCGTTCACCCCTCCCCTCCCCCTGTTCCACCCCTCCCCTCCCCCTGTTCTTACCCTGCCCTCCCCGCCCTCATTCTTCTCCTCACCCTGCCCTCATTCACCCCTCCCCTCCCCCTGTTCCACCCCTCTCCCCTTCCCTCAGCAAACACATGCCCACACCGAACCTGCCCCTTTACCCCTCCCTCCTACTCCCTCCCAACTCCCTCCCTAGCAGTTGCCACGCCCGCCAGCACTGCCACTGCTGTCCTATTCTGGCGCCTCCACACTGCCCGCCCCACTGACATCATCACCCACGTAACCCACTCACTGCCAGCTGGGCAACAGCAGAGGCTGGATAGCACCAGGGGCACTAGTCATGGGCGCTCAGCAGCAGCAGCCAGCAGCAGCCAGCAGCAGTGTCATCATCATCATCAGCAGCAGCAGCAGCAGCAGCAGCAGCAGTGCTAGCAACGACAGCAGCAGCAGCAGCAGCAGCAGCAGCATTACATAGTGGTGCTCATCACGCCTAGTGCTGGGCATCACTCCCTGATGCTGCTGTGCATCCTCACCCTCCTCAACCTCCTGTCACTGTCACCCAGGCTGCGAGTGCTGGCTGCTGGCTGCTGGCTGCTGGCTGCTGCTGCTGCTGCCGCCACTGCTGCTGCTGGCTGCTGTGTGGTGCGCAGGCTGGCCACACCCCTGCGGCCACAGGCGGCTTCTTCTCCTGCTTCAGACCAGAGGTGGAGGAGCCGGACAGCCGGGACGTCACGGGGCTGGGCCACCTAGACCTGTACTGTGACGTGGACTGCCTGCGGGCATATCCTGGTGCGAGATCAGACCCTGACCCTGGCCCTGGCCCTGACCCTGACCCTGACCCTGACCCTGGCCCTGGCCCTGACCCTGACCCTGACCCTTGGCTCTAGATATCTGGCCCCTCCTCCCTGCTTGCTGCAGGTCTGAAGCAGCTGCTGGCTCGCAACAACCTGCACCCAGACCAGCTCCCACCACAGCTGGCACAGGCGCTGAACAAGCCTGGCAATGGGCTGGTGGACTATACCCTACACGGTGCCAAGGTGAGAGTGAGCATGTGGGTGGAGTGTGATGCGGAGTGATATGCGGGAGAGCAAGAAGGGTGGGCGGCAGGTGGAGAAACAGGTGCACTATGCCCGGCATGGTGTTGAGGTGGGTGGGAGGTAGGTGACCGCAGCCCTACCTGCAACCTGTACCCCCCACCCCAACATGGGGTACCATACCACTGGTATCCCATGGCATCCACTGGTAGGGTACCTCAGCCCCTCTACTCACAGTGGCCATGAGTCACATCGACCCTGACGTCACACCATGGATGGCTCAGGTCACTCCCCACTGTCACACTTTGTCATACTCACCCCCTCGTCCCCTGCTGCTGCAGGACTTTGGTTCCGGCTTGCTGGCCAAGACCGGCTCCTTACTGGCCATTGACAGCCCCCAGGGCCCGTTCAGCCTAGCTGGGCGCACCTCAGGGGGCGGGGAGGGCACCCAGCACTCTGTTCAATCCCTGGACTGCAGCAGCCCCCGCGGCCCACACCTCCTGACCACCCTGCCCCTCCCGGCTGGGCTGAGTGTGGCAGGGGTGGAGGGCAAGTGAACGGCGCGTTGCCAGTTTAGGCCATGGAGCCAGGTGGTGGCTAGGGTGCTCTTGATGTGGGATGAAGTCCACATGGGGCTTGGGAGGGGGAGGTGAGCATGGTATGGGGACAGCATGGCCAAGGGGCAGGGCCAGGAGCAGGGCCACCCCAACCCACCTGGTGTCAGAGCAAAACCCCGCCTGGACAATGGTGAGGCCTGAGGGCAGGGGGAGGCCCCGGTAGCACCAGGGTCAGGCAACAGTACAGGGGTATGTACCCAAAGGGGAAGCCCAGGGGAGAGGGTTATGGTCACAGAGTGCCCTGAGTCTGGTTCTCTGGCTCTCTGGCTTGCTAGCTCAGGGCAGCAGTGGGGTCCCCCAGATTATGGTGGTGGTGGTGGTGGTGGTGGTGCTCCTGCTGCCACCGCTGCTGCTGCTGCTGCTGCTGCTACTGAGGATGATGATGATGATTATTAGGTCAACACGTGTTCTTTGCCTTCCAATAGCTGTTCCTGTCTTGTTCCGGTGTGCCTTCCGCCAGCAAGAACATCACCACCATGTCAGCACTTGTCTTGCCACACTGCCAAGTCATGTGAGCGTTGTCACCCTACCTCGAATGGGTTAGGTCACACCTTGTGACCGTCATGTCATGTCGAGTGGATGCAAGGCATTGGCTTGCACAGTTGATGCTGTTGATGCATTAGCAGACTCGCGAATGCCAAAAGACGCATGCCAAAACAACTGCACGGTGTCAGTGGCAGGCATCATAGCTTGCGCAACCCTGACAAAGGCCACATGCAAGCCTTCTTAGCCAGTCAGCTGACATTGAGAATACAGGCCTGTCATGCATATCAAACACAACAATGCCAGACACATGCAATTAGCACGCTTGCGCTGGCATGCCTTGCCGGCATGTGCATACTATTATGTTGAGGAGTTGACAACTTGTGGGATATGACATGTGGGTAGCCGCTGACCTTTTGGAGCAGCAGGGTCATCCCAGCGCTAGGGCCACAAACACGGTCGTGGGGCTTCAGTGTTGCAGTAATACTCTCGAAGTGATATGCCACACTTGACAGGGCAGGATTGCAGGTTGTAGTTTTGCATGGCATTGTGTCCGGGCAGTTCTCGTCTTGAGATGTTGTGTGTGTGTCGTGGTGTTGGGAAGTGATGTATTTGAGGTCATATTCGTCTCATTGCGCCAACCAGTCCACGTTGACTGATAATACATACATGGCAGAGCCAGTGGCACCAGGGTACAAGGGGGTAAACTTCCAGGTTGCAGCTCCATCGTAGGCGGGTGTCACATCGTCACCCATTGCTTGTGCGACAGTGATGCGAAGGTCGTGAAATCAAGAGTGTGTATTACTTCGTACGCAGCTGTTCGAAGCTACTGGTGGACAGGCTGCTACAACAACAAATGACCCAGCGTAGCTGTGGAGGATGTGTTGGCCGCTTACCCGGACCTCCACGCCCGCCTAGGCTAGGGATACAGGGAAGCCTGCTTGAAGTGCTGGCGGAAAATAACAACAAACCAAACATCGTAGTCTACTACGCCATCCGTATTCTTCAATATTTTCTCCCTTCAGCATCGTCTGCTTGTCGTGCAACACTCCGCAGCTGCGTCGTGTCGCCTTCCCACTTACTACATGTGCTCAAACCTACTCTTGTCTTAAGGGCTGATCCCAGCATCGGAGGCATTCTGTTCTTGGGTGGCATCATCATCAGTGTGCCAGGGGTATTCTGTAGTGTGCTAGGGCCAGAGTAGTTTGGCGGCATCACATGCACGATTTCATTGTTTGCGCCCTCCTTGCCGCACACTGCCCGTTTAGTGCAGGACTCCACAGGAGGATAGGGATACAGGGAACTCTGCCTAATCATGTCTGCTTTACGCTCCGCACGTTTGGGCTGCGCCAAGTCTGGAACATTTCGTTCAACAGCACCGGTCCCGTTCTACGGCTCCCACAGCTCCCACCCCCCTTCATTTGCCATTGCCGACTCGACCAAACGGTACAATTCTTACGTCTCAACGACACAACACGTTGCCGTGCCGGATGTCCGCCGTGCCCCTGTGGGTTATGGGACGTGCTCAACCTCAGCAAAGCGTTGAAGCTGGTCCGCAGCAAGTCAACAGAGGCCGCAGCCTCAACCCTCGCCACCGCCGTGTCAAAGTAGGCTACGTCCAGCCTGATCAGACCCCTGCCTCAGCCTCTCCGCTGTTGCCTAGTCAGGTTGGCCCAGCGCATCAGCCAAGCCATTCCAGTGCAGCCAGGCCTTGCAAAGGTTAACGCCAGTGGCCCATACTCTGGCTGGCCAGCAGCCAGGGCAGCAGAGTCAGGAGCAGGAGCAGGCCTTGCACAGACGCTGCACTCAGACCAGCCTGCCGCCCAAGCCAGCCAGGCCAGTTGCATGAAGCTCAAGGCCATGCAGACCAGTGCCAGGCATTGGGCTGCGCTGGGGGAGGGTGGGACGGGAAATGGCCGTAAGAGGGGAGGGTGGGAAGGGGGCGGGCGGTAAGAGGGGAGGGTGGGTAGGGAAATGGGTGAGAAGGGGTGAGGGGGTGGAATGGGGCAGGTGGTAGAAAGGGGGTGGGGTGGGGTAGAGCGGGGAGGACCACCCACACCTGTATCAGGGCTGCAGCCAAGAGCTAGAGCTTCAGGGTGGCTGGCTGCCCAGCTGCCTACTGCCCAGTCGACTGCCCTGTTGGTGTTGCCTAATAGGGACGTGCGCGCCGTAGATGACGCGTCCATCATGGTGGTGGACATCATGCCTTCAGAGCACGCCAGCTTCCCCTCCCTGGCCCACAAGGCTAACCCCCAGGCAAGAAAGCCTGTCCCCTGGCAGCAGTGCAGGACACGACACCACCTGCAACTAAGCATCCCACAGCTTGGCCGCCCCCTACTTCATCACACCCTCTTTTCTCCTCCATAACCCACCCCTCCCCTCCCCTTCCCGTCCTCACTCCTCCCCTCCTCCCTGCCCTCGTTCACCCCTCCCCTCCCCCTGTTCCACCCCTCCCCTCCCCCTGTTCTTACCCTGCCCTCCCCGCCCTCATTCTTCTCCTCACCCTGCCCTCATTCACCCCTCCCCTCCCCCTGTTCCACCCCTCTCCCCTTCCCTCAGCAAACACATGCCCACACCGAACCTGCCCCTTTACCCCTCCCTCCTACTCCCTCCCAACTCCCTCCCTAGCAGTTGCCACGCCCGCCAGCACTGCCACTGCTGTCCTATTCTGGCGCCTCCACACTGCCCGCCCCACTGACATCATCACCCACGTAACCCACTCACTGCCAGCTGGGCAACAGCAGAGGCTGGATAGCACCAGGGGCACTAGTCATGGGCGCTCAGCAGCAGCAGCCAGCAGCAGCCAGCAGCAGTGTCATCATCATCATCAGCAGCAGCAGCAGCAGCAGCAGCAGCAGTGCTAGCAACGACAGCAGCAGCAGCAGCAGCAGCAGCAGCATTACATAGTGGTGCTCATCACGCCTAGTGCTGGGCATCACTCCCTGATGCTGCTGTGCATCCTCACCCTCCTCAACCTCCTGTCACTGTCACCCAGGCTGCGAGTGCTGGCTGCTGGCTGCTGGCTGCTGGCTGCTGCTGCTGCTGCCGCCACTGCTGCTGCTGGCTGCTGTGTGGTGCGCAGGCTGGCCACACCCCTGCGGCCACAGGCGGCTTCTTCTCCTGCTTCAGACCAGAGGTGGAGGAGCCGGACAGCCGGGACGTCACGGGGCTGGGCCACCTAGACCTGTACTGTGACGTGGACTGCCTGCGGGCATATCCTGGTGCGAGATCAGACCCTGACCCTGGCCCTGGCCCTGACCCTGACCCTGACCCTGACCCTGGCCCTGGCCCTGACCCTGACCCTGACCCTTGGCTCTAGATATCTGGCCCCTCCTCCCTGCTTGCTGCAGGTCTGAAGCAGCTGCTGGCTCGCAACAACCTGCACCCAGACCAGCTCCCACCACAGCTGGCACAGGCGCTGAACAAGCCTGGCAATGGGCTGGTGGACTATACCCTACACGGTGCCAAGGTGAGAGTGAGCATGTGGGTGGAGTGTGATGCGGAGTGATATGCGGGAGAGCAAGAAGGGTGGGCGGCAGGTGGAGAAACAGGTGCACTATGCCCGGCATGGTGTTGAGGTGGGTGGGAGGTAGGTGACCGCAGCCCTACCTGCAACCTGTACCCCCCACCCCAACATGGGGTACCATACCACTGGTATCCCATGGCATCCACTGGTAGGGTACCTCAGCCCCTCTACTCACAGTGGCCATGAGTCACATCGACCCTGACGTCACACCATGGATGGCTCAGGTCACTCCCCACTGTCACACTTTGTCATACTCACCCCCTCGTCCCCTGCTGCTGCAGGACTTTGGTTCCGGCTTGCTGGCCAAGACCGGCTCCTTACTGGCCATTGACAGCCCCCAGGGCCCGTTCAGCCTAGCTGGGCGCACCTCAGGGGGCGGGGAGGGCACCCAGCACTCTGTTCAATCCCTGGACTGCAGCAGCCCCCGCGGCCCACACCTCCTGACCACCCTGCCCCTCCCGGCTGGGCTGAGTGTGGCAGGGGTGGAGGGCAAGTGAACGGCGCGTTGCCAGTTTAGGCCATGGAGCCAGGTGGTGGCTAGGGTGCTCTTGATGTGGGATGAAGTCCACATGGGGCTTGGGAGGGGGAGGTGAGCATGGTATGGGGACAGCATGGCCAAGGGGCAGGGCCAGGAGCAGGGCCACCCCAACCCACCTGGTGTCAGAGCAAAACCCCGCCTGGACAATGGTGAGGCCTGAGGGCAGGGGGAGGCCCCGGTAGCACCAGGGTCAGGCAACAGTACAGGGGTATGTACCCAAAGGGGAAGCCCAGGGGAGAGGGTTATGGTCACAGAGTGCCCTGAGTCTGGTTCTCTGGCTCTCTGGCTTGCTAGCTCAGGGCAGCAGTGGGGTCCCCCAGATTATGGTGGTGGTGGTGGTGGTGGTGGTGCTCCTGCTGCCACCGCTGCTGCTGCTGCTGCTGCTGCTACTGAGGATGATGATGATGATTATTAGGTCAACACGTGTTCTTTGCCTTCCAATAGCTGTTCCTGTCTTGTTCCGGTGTGCCTTCCGCCAGCAAGAACATCACCACCATGTCAGCACTTGTCTTGCCACACTGCCAAGTCATGTGAGCGTTGTCACCCTACCTCGAATGGGTTAGGTCACACCTTGTGACCGTCATGTCATGTCGAGTGGATGCAAGGCATTGGCTTGCACAGTTGATGCTGTTGATGCATTAGCAGACTCGCGAATGCCAAAAGACGCATGCCAAAACAACTGCACGGTGTCAGTGGCAGGCATCATAGCTTGCGCAACCCTGACAAAGGCCACATGCAAGCCTTCTTAGCCAGTCAGCTGACATTGAGAATACAGGCCTGTCATGCATATCAAACACAACAATGCCAGACACATGCAATTAGCACGCTTGCGCTGGCATGCCTTGCCGGCATGTGCATACTATTATGTTGAGGAGTTGACAACTTGTGGGATATGACATGTGGGTAGCCGCTGACCTTTTGGAGCAGCAGGGTCATCCCAGCGCTAGGGCCACAAACACGGTCGTGGGGCTTCAGTGTTGCAGTAATACTCTCGAAGTGATATGCCACACTTGACAGGGCAGGATTGCAGGTTGTAGTTTTGCATGGCATTGTGTCCGGGCAGTTCTCGTCTTGAGATGTTGTGTGTGTGTCGTGGTGTTGGGAAGTGATGTATTTGAGGTCATATTCGTCTCATTGCGCCAACCAGTCCACGTTGACTGATAATACATACATGGCAGAGCCAGTGGCACCAGGGTACAAGGGGGTAAACTTCCAGGTTGCAGCTCCATCGTAGGCGGGTGTCACATCGTCACCCATTGCTTGTGCGACAGTGATGCGAAGGTCGTGAAATCAAGAGTGTGTATTACTTCGTACGCAGCTGTTCGAAGCTACTGGTGGACAGGCTGCTACAACAACAAATGACCCAGCGTAGCTGTGGAGGATGTGTTGGCCGCTTACCCGGACCTCCACGCCCGCCTAGGCTAGGGATACAGGGAAGCCTGCTTGAAGTGCTGGCGGAAAATAACAACAAACCAAACATCGTAGTCTACTACGCCATCCGTATTCTTCAATATTTTCTCCCTTCAGCATCGTCTGCTTGTCGTGCAACACTCCGCAGCTGCGTCGTGTCGCCTTCCCACTTACTACATGTGCTCAAACCTACTCTTGTCTTAAGGGCTGATCCCAGCATCGGAGGCATTCTGTTCTTGGGTGGCATCATCATCAGTGTGCCAGGGGTATTCTGTAGTGTGCTAGGGCCAGAGTAGTTTGGCGGCATCACATGCACGATTTCATTGTTTGCGCCCTCCTTGCCGCACACTGCCCGTTTAGTGCAGGACTCCACAGGAGGATAGGGATACAGGGAACTCTGCCTAATCATGTCTGCTTTACGCTCCGCACGTTTGGGCTGCGCCAAGTCTGGAACATTTCGTTCAACAGCACCGGTCCCGTTCTACGGCTCCCACAGCTCCCACCCCCCTTCATTTGCCATTGCCGACTCGACCAAACGGTACAATTCTTACGTCTCAACGACACAACACGTTGCCGTGCCGGATGTCCGCCGTGCCCCTGCCGCCGTCAAGCTGCTGACAGAGCGCCAGCAAATGTCGCTTCCCCGCAGGTGCCAGTCGTTTTATAACCTGTCTGCACCCTCAACTGACTCCTATCTTTTCAACTCACCCTGACTCCTCTCTTTTCACGGTCAGGCAGCGCTGTGTAGCTGAACACTTTCCCTCCGCCCTGGGTGTGGACGACTTCATGGCACGCCTGGAAGTAGCACTGTCTGGCTTTGGTTTCACTGGCGAAAACTCCATTGGTGCGCGTGTGGCAGCCTAGATGAGCCCTGGCTGCGAAGCCAGGGGAACTCCTTGCATGACCACCTGTACCACAGCACGCACATGGCAGCCTGCATCATTGCATGGGGATAAAAAGTGTGGGGTGAGTCACACACCTCAAGTGCACCCTGGATAGGAAGCCTGTGAAAGGTGTATGTTTGCACGGTCGCGTGCTCCCCCGCACTTCAACAACCCCTACCCGGACCTGCCAGAGCTCACAGCAGCTGCCGACGTCAGCCGCCTGCCATGCCTGAGGGGTTTGTCCTGCCAGTGGAAAGTAGAGCGCAGGACGTCATGTCAGAAGATGAAGGGTGGGAAGGCAGGGGTCAGGGTGGAAACCTGCATTCGAGGGCCAGGTGCAGGACACTCGGCAGCTTGGTAACAACCCAGGGCAGGGGAAGGCAGCAGGGGGAGAAGCAGGGGTTGGGGGACAGGGGCAGCAGTGGCTGCTGGACCGAAAGTGGAGTTTTGTTGGACACGGTAGGAGGAGCAAAGATAATAAAGCAGGGGCAGCAGAGACCATGGATTGCGCAGGAGCAAGGATGGGCATAGAGCTCAGCCAGCCGGTCACTCTCCTACCCATTGTCACAGGCCACCAGCCAGCCAGCCAGGGACCTCAGGAGAGGGGTCTGAAGGGGAGCCTGAGCGGGGGGTAGGCATGAGCACGTGAGCACATGGGTGCTCTGCACAGTCATCAGCAGGGCTAGAAGGCAAGGAAGCAAGAAGCGGCACCTGGCTCCATCCCATGCTGTCCACCCTGTGCAGCCCCACACCAGCATCCGCCAGCACTGGAACACTGCCAGCTGCCCCCCACTCCACTGCCAGCGCTGCCAGCTGCTGCAGCCAGGCCCACCCCCAAGTCTGTGCGCCTGACCCTGCCCGGCTGCACCCCGCAGCCATCACCAACCTGTGCCGGGACGAGGTGACCACTGTGCTGAAGGACAAGATCGAGGCTGTGTTTGGCTCCTCCTTCAACACCAACGGCCTGGGCGCTGTGCTCACATGCGGCGTCACGGGCATGGGGGCAGGCTTCAGTCACTCGCCTGTCTCGGTACGCTCCCTAACCCCGCTGCCTGCCTGCCCACCTGCCTGCCTGCCTCACCTGCCTCCCTGCCTCACCTGCCTCCCTGCCTGCCTGCCCACCTGCCTGTCTGCCTGCCTGCACACCTGCAGAATGGCAAGGAGCACTACGTGTTCTTTGCCTTCCCGCACATCGGCATCAACTCAGCCGGGGAGGTGGGCGCTATCACCCGGCCAGGCCGCTCCGTCAAGAGCTGTGCTTGCGGGGCGCTGCAGAAGTGCCTGATAGAACTCAAGGCAGAGGGCTACACCAAGAACTGCAAGGTGGGTGGTGAGAGGGAGGCGCGGCTGCGGCAGTGGAGTGGAGGGATCAGGGGGTCAGAGGGGGCATGGGCCTGCAGGTCAGGGGCAAGCAGGTCAGGGGCAAGCAGGTCAGGGGCAAGCAGGTCAGGGGCAAGCAGGTCAGGGGCAAGCAGGTCAGGGGCAAGCAGGTCAGGGGCAAGCAGGTCAGGGGCAAGCAGGTCAGGGGCAAGCAGGTCAGGGGCAAGCAGGTCAGTGGAGTGGAGGGATCAGGGGGTCAGGGGTGGCCTGGGCAAGCAGGATGTCAGGGGTCAGGGGGCCGGGGTGAGGTGCTGAGAGGGTGGCTGTGAGGGACCTGGCAGAGGTGTTGGGGGGGTGCGTGTAGGCAAGACAGACACCCGCAGCCACAGCCACAGCAGCAGTTGCATCAACCACCACAACCACCACAACCACCACAACCACCACTGGAACTGCTGCAACACTCACAGCCTGAGGCCAGAGCCTGGGGTCAGGGTTACAACCCACCCAGTCTGCTCTATGACGGCACCACACCTTCAGGCAGTCTTGGCACCCTTACCCTAAGCCTAAACCATGAACCTTAACCCTTGTCCTAACCTTTCCCCTCAATCTGTAACCCAACCCTTAATGCTTCAACTCGCCCCCCTCAACCTCTACCCTAACCCTCAGCTCAGTGTGAAGTCCCAGGTTGTCCTGTCTCGGCCTGCTGTACTGCACAGCGGACGGTTGCTGCAGATACCCGCAGCCTGCCTGACCCCCGCGACCCTGCCTGACCATAAACCTCCCTCAACCTGAAACCCACCCCGCTAACCCTCAACCCTCACCCTGGCTAACCCTGACTGACCCTGGCTGCCTGCAGACGCCAGGAGTGCACAACCCCCTTGACCCAGAATACTCAATCCTCAAGCAGCGCCTGGCCCGCCGGGTGCGCTATGAGGGGCTGCAGCCCTCCCACATGGACCTGGTGACCATGACCCAGGTGGCCGAGCGCACCATCACCAATGTCAGTGCCTGACCCAGGCTGCCCCCCCTCACCCTCTCTCACCCCACCCACCCTCCTTCCTGCTTCTCCCCCACCCAGCCTCCCCGCCCCCTCCCTGCTTTCACACACCCCTGCTTGCCCCACCCCGGAACTGCCTGCCCCACCTCTGCCACCCCCCATGCCTACCTGCTGCTGCCCTCTCTGCCGTGCAGGACTTGATGTTCCTCATTGAGAAGATGGTGGACCCCACCAAAGCCAACTATGCAGTGGTCACCGGGGTGCAGGTAACCACAGACCGCCCCGCCTGCACCACCCATCGCACCGCAGCTCCTCACACCGCCCCACACCGCCCCACACCGCCCCACACCGCCCCACACCGCCCCACACCGCCCCGCCCCGCTCGTCGCACTCACCGTAACGATCTTTGCACCGCACCCCACTGCACCGCACTGCACTGCAATAGCAGTACATGAGAGGTGGTGATAGCGGCCTCCGCCTCGGCCTCTGCCCTCAAGCAGACCAGGTGAACTCTGCTGACAGGGGCGCATACCTGCTTGCTTACCTCCCCACCTATCAAGCCACCCACTACACCCACTCACCTGTCCAGCTGCCCTGCTTTTCTGCTGCCCTGCACCTGCCTGCCTACCCACCCGCCATGTCCAGATCCATAACTGGGCCGCTGAGCTGTCTGCTAGCAGCGGCGTCCCCTCCCTGGAGTTTGTGGCACCCACGGATGTGTTGGTAATGCGGCACGGGACGAAGTTCCACATCAACCTTGCCAAAGTGCCGGTGAGTGGGGCAGCGTGCAGTGTAACAGTGTTGTTCGCGCAGGCCCAGGTTCATACCCTCAACTTCATACCTCGACCTTATTTGGGCACATCGCCAAAAAGGCCAAAAAGTGAAGTAATGGCGAACGCTGTATGAAGCGCAAGAAAGGCATTACTGGTGTACAGGTACTTGGCGGCAAGCAGGGGTGGGCTGCGAGGGCCAGACGTTGAGAAGGTTAGGGTTTGGGGGTGAGGGTTGGAGGCGCTTGAGAGCAAGCAGGCGGGTTCTGGGTAGGGCCATGGGGGTGGCCCAAGCCCCAGGGGTTCAAGGTGAAAAGCGAGAGGGTGATGGTGCTGCAAGGCAGGCTGGGGAGGGGGCTGCAGAGGAGGGGGTGGCTCAGAAGGTGAAGGTGGAAGGAGGGAGAGGTATGGGAGCGGCTAGGGCTCCATGGCTGATTGTCTGGCTATCATGTCTGATTGCATCGTGGCTTGCCCCTTGGCTGGCATTACCAGATGCCTGAGCCTGGCTTGCGCTGAGTAGGGTGGCAGTGTGCAGTGTAGGAGTGCATGTGCAGTGGGCGCCACCGCCTTGCCAAAGGTCCTCAAACGTGAGAATGGTTGGAAACTGGCAGGTAGTGGGTGTAGGGCTGCAGCAGCCCAGCGCCTAGCCAGACCTAGCTGCTACTGATTGTTGTGGAGCCTCGCTCAATATTGTTCGTGTGACTTGCATCTTTCACTGACATGTTTGACTTGCATGTGTACATGGGCTCATGCGCTGTGCTTGCAGACAATGTCTCCCCGCCAACTGCGCCTGTTTGCCAACGCATCCACCAGTGATGAGGAGCGGGATGTGAACGTCATCATCGGCAAAACCATTGCCGGCACCCTCAAGGTCAGGAGCTGGTAGCCGGCAGCCCCATAGGCGCCTAGCTTTAGGGCCAGCCAGCAGAATGGCCCCAGACAGCAGCATAACGCAACATCCTGTTGGAGCAGCCTGTAGCAAAGCTGAGGAGGTTTGCAGCAGCCCGCAAAGGCTGAGCAAGCACCACCAAGGCCCCTCTGCCAGACGGCCGCGCCCACTGTACATGCACTCAGCCTCCCTCCCTCCCTCCCTCCTGCTGACTGCTGACTGCTGCCAGGCACTCAATTTCAGTGTGCAGCAGACTCAGGCATCTGGTGATGCCAGCCCTGGGGCAGGCTCGGGTGGAGCCTGAAGAGCTCGGCCTGACCATGCACCCATGTGTGTGTGCAAGTGGCACACCATGCATGCATGCATGCATGCTTACAAGAGCAAGTGTGACAGCAGTGAGGTTGTTGTTCCTAGATTTTATGTTGGCAACCCTCTGCTGCTGCTCGACTCGTTCACACTCTGCTGCTGGGGCAGGTGTGACTATGGCGCATTGAGATTGCTCACTCTTGGTCACATTGCCACAGGAGATACCGCTGGACTACCTCACCCGCCGGCTGGGAGTAACATTCGAGGAGGAGGACCTAGACGAGTGCGTGCAGCGCTGGCAGGGTAGTGGCTTTAGATAGGGTGGGAGGGCGGGAAGGAAGGTAGGAGGGAGTGCATCAAGGTGGGAGGGTGGGAGGGCAGGAAGATGGGAGGGCAGGAAGGTGGGAGGGTGGGAAGGAAGGTAGGAGGGAGGGAAGAAAGGTGGGAGGGAGGGAAGGTGGGAGCGCGGGAAGGAAGGTAAGAGGGCAGGAAGGTGGGAGCGCAGGAAGTTGGGAGGGCAGGAAGGTAGGAGGGTGGGAGGGCAGGAAGGTGGGAGGGTGGGAGGGCAGGAAGGTGAGAGGGTGGGCAGGAAGGTGGGAGGGCGGGAGGGCAGGAAGGTGGGAAGGTAGGAGGGCGGGAGGAAGAGTTGTGTAGGGCCTTTTCACTGGAAGGGTGAGGTGTGCGTGCTGTATCAATGTGGTGGAGAGCAAAGGGACAAACAGACTTGAGGGGTTGATGAGTTGTGTTTAGCATCAACAGTTAGCATCAACAGTAACAATTCAGCAGGTCAGTCTGGCCATGGTACGCTGTCACCACCGTAGGCGCGACCTAGACAATGACGGAGAGGAGGAGCATGCGTTTGATTCCATGGACCATTACTCCTCTAACGGCCAGGCAGGCCAGGCCTGGCAGGTGAGTGGCCCGCAGTGGCATTGGGTTGAAGTGGCATATCAAAGAGGCCTGTGCACTGGCAACGCAGAGCGCAGCAGGCGCAGCAGCAGCTGCATGACTACCGTCATGGACGTTTCCATCATTGGGATTGGCATTGCGACCACTGGGATTGCACACTGCGACTGTTGATACAACGTTGTGACCTTCAGCTCCAGTGGCTGCTCATCCTTGCACTGGATCATAAGAAGTGGTGACCTGTTTCATGACAGCATGCGCATGAATGGGTCATGACTTGAAGCATCGACCGCAATGCATCGTGCCATTGTTTCAGCTGCAACAAATGCGACCATGATGTGTGTACATCAATAGCAGTGGTGGCCATTCCTGACTGGCTGCCACTCATGGTCATGCTTTGGCCGCATTGCGTCCTCAGTGCCGCAGTTGCCTCCCTCCATTGCGGCCTGCAGGCGGGCATCATTGCTGAGATGGCTGGCATGGAGCGCGACCCAGCCGCCCCCACCATGGACTCCATGGACGCTGGCGAGCGCTACACATCATTTACGGTGAGAGTGAGAAGGGGTGTGAGACAAGGGTGTGACGTGGGTGTGACATGAGGTGTGTCCCAACATCATCAGTGCTGGGTACCGCGAGGGCTCGCACCGGGCATCACTGGGCACGGTGTTGGTGAGTATGCAGAGGTGTGACCCGAGCCTGTGATCCAGGTCCTGGAGGCAGCATGTGAGGTGAAACAATGACATCAGGGGGTGCCATGGCCTGGCCTATGTGCCCTCGGCTTTGCAGCGGCTTAGGCAGCCCGCCACTGCGGCCCAACCCGGTCAAAGCTGCCTGAGTCCTCGTGTTGCGCCTCGTGCGATGCCAATCATCATCATCTTCATCACCATTACATGGCTCTTGCCTTTCGGCATTGCTACAAGACACATAGTCAATACTCATAGACTCAGTGCGTCATGGCCTGTGCTGACTTGATGCGGGCACGCCATGCCTCACGGACTTGGTCGAAGAATCTGTCAGCGCCAACATGCAGTGTTGAGAGCTTCCAGTGCAGCACTCGGCGTGTGCTGCGTGGTGGGTGGCTGCAGGCTCATGGTGGCGTGGCCGGGTTCCTCGGCCTGAACCAGGGCTCTGTGGCATGGCCGCCTGGAATCTGAGGGCCATCTCCGTCACCTCCTGAGGGTGTCACAGGCCCCTGGGGACATGGCCAGCGCGGTGCTGTCTGTCCTTGCAGCTCCTTGATGGCCTGCAGCAGCAGTGGCTGGCTCATTATGGCCGGCTGCAGCTGTGGCGGTTCCATTCTGGCTGGCAGCAGCAGTGGCTGAGCGGGCTCTCTGATGCCCACAGCAGGGGTGCTGGTGGTCGCAGCACCTGAAGGAGTGGCTGAAGGAGGAAGGAGCGGAGGAAGGAGCGGTCACAGGGTGGTGAGGGCGACTGCACCTCACTGACCAAGATGGGAGCGGCACACTAGACAAGGCTCGTTGTACAGATATGGCAGGTAGCACCACATAGGCTCGCCGGGTTGACGGGCAGGCTCTTGAGCAGGGTCGGGAGTAAAAAGCACAGTGAAATGATGAATGCGGTGTTGTGATGTCATGGGGGATTTATGAGTGATGTATTGGGAAGTGGATTAAGCAGTTGACTGTGACCCTGTTGTGCCATGTGATGTGGGTATGTCCTTGCTGACATGTGGACGTAGGGGGCCTTCCTGTCTGGCTAGAGTCTAGCTCACGAACCTTGTTGTGTAGCTCACTGTTTGTTTTCTATGATGTCGAGTTTGTTTCGGTAATGCTATGTGCGTTTGTATTTATGTTCATGGTTGCTCGTTAAGACCCAGCAAGGTGGTGAAAGGAAGTGCACCATGCCCGACATCGGGACAGGCTGTCTCGGCCGGTCGTCGGCATGTACATGGGGTGCCCAGTGGTTCGACCCGACGCGCTCAGTATTTTGCGGTTCAACCCGACGCGCTAAGTGATTTGGGGCGCGTAGTTTTCGCTCTTGCGGACAAGTTTAGTGTCCTTCAAATGGTGGAAAAGAGCCGTCAGAGTCCATAGCTTGCTGTTGAACATCTGAGTTTCGTTATCGGCCCAGGGAGGTATCACGGGTGGAGTGCTTGCCATCGCAGCTAACGCGCAATTAACTTGCTCGGTTTTGGCTTGATCACATTTCATCATGCTTGATCATATTGGGTCATATGATATGACTCATATCTTCGAGATTTCTCCGGCCTTAGTGCCCACTAGGACACCGTTGCATCAAGGTTCGTGGACCGCCAGCCTGGACAAAACTCTGCACTAGGTGCACGGTTCTGCACTGCTGCTGGCGGTTCGTGATACCGACCTGTCGAGCTGTGACACTACGCTGGCCGGCATAAGGAGCGGCATAAGAGGCGGCAAAGCAGGTTGCCGCCTAGGAGGGAGCTCAGCAGCAGCAGCAGGCAGAGGAGTAGGGTTTGGCTGTTTCCCATGAGAAGGCAAGAACCTTACGGTCTGAGACAGACTGATGTCATGTGCAAAACCAGTTGCGCTAACAATGAGCAGGCCTGTATGCTGTTGCTGCCTGGCTGGGAGGGCAGGTCAGCACAAGGACGGCAGCTTCATAACGAATGGGCGAATGTTTCGGAAACAGTAGATGGGCGAGGGTGTACAATATGCTCTGATAAGTGAGGCAGGATAGTTAAGATGGGAACGGACTGTGTATCATGTATACCAGCATTGAGGACAATGGCTGAAAACATACCAGGTCGGCATACTTTCTGAACAGTACTGATCACACCTTACATGTCCTGGGCATGCAGGGCCTTGTATGCAGTAGTATCACGTTGTCTAGATCTGTCTAATGAATAGACCAGGCTGAAACAAACAACACAAAAAGTAGCAAACAATCCACCAATAGGCAAACAGATGATGCACATAGATCATGCGTAGGATGCAAACAATTGGGGATGAGAGGAAAGCAGCTTTGTAGACCTATGCCTTGGTAGCAGGGTTGAGCTGGCGCCAGCCCTGGATCCAGGCAATCATGCCATCTGCAAGCTTGGTGAAGTATGGATCAATGTGCCCCAGGCCTTGTCGCACCTGCAGGGCAGGCAGACAAGCAGGGTTTTCATCACAGCCACAACAGCACAGACGTGACCATGTCAGCAGTGACAGCTCAGGCCCACGGCGACGCATAGCAGTCAAGGACAAGAAACATACCTTCTCTGCCATCTCCAGGTACAGCTCACACACATCAGTGGTGTCTTTGTTCAAGGTGAGGTTCTGGAAGAATGGGATCATCTCCTCCTGCAGGGACAAGACAGGTCAGTCAAGGTAAGCAAGGGTTGCAAGACATCCACTTGTGTATCAAAGCCATGGATGCTGTGCTGCATTGCTGCGGAATGCTTGTGGCACATGCCATTGAGTGTATGTTGCTGCATGTTTGTAGCCACCAGCTGCAATGACCAACCTGCCAGAAGATGCCCTTGTACTCCTTGCGCAAATTCACAAACGGGTTGCTGGCCTTGCTGTGCCACACATAAGGCAGGCCGGTCTTGCAGCCAAGGCCCAGGTGGTCACAGATAACCTTAGTGCACCAGCCAGCCCACATGTCATCATACCGCCCGATGGGCTGGCCATCTCCCATCAGCCCGAAGTAGAGGGCAGGGCCGATAAGATCTCGATCAAAGCACAGGTTCATGCCGCACATGGGAAATAGGGTGTTCTGCGAGCATGGTAAGGACGCTCATGTTTAAGAGGTGCCAGGTACCATGCTCTGCTGGAATGCACTTTGAGGGCCACAGCCTAACTAGGGCATAGGCATGGTGTGACAGAGCATAGGCATGTAGGTGTTGCATGTCCCACCTTGGGTACAGTCATGACGCAGTCTACGTAGCGGGTATTGCGCTCACGAGGTTTCACCATCTGCATAGCACATGTGCAGTGCATGACAAATTCATACATCCCGCCTGGTTATAGAGGTATGTTTAGGTTGCCACTGCATATGCTGAGGTAAGAGCCTGGCATGGTTGCTCTCTATTGCCATGCATACAGATCTGGTGTGCAGCTGTGTGGCTGCTGAAATGCTACCTGAGCAGCTGAGCTCAGCTGTGCCACAATGCTGCTGATTTGCACCCTGCACAACCTGCTGTCCGCACACTGTGGGTCTAGACAAGCAACCGGGCACACAAGTGTCCTGAGCTTTTGTAGTGGTCCACAATTAGTGTGTTCAATTGCAATGAAGGCTCAAGGTTGAGGGCCAAGGTGCTGGCAGAGCATAAGACGTGCGCCAGCCCATGCTGGCTGAGGCCCAGGCTGATGCTGGTGCTGATGGTGCTCAAACCGCCCTTTGGAGGTGCCCTTTGGAAGTGCCCTTTGGAAGTGCGAGAGTGACTGACTTCGCCTCCTGGGTATTAGTAGGTACCAGCAGGTGTTAGTAGATATGAGCCTAGTGGCGCAATGCCTCCGAGGAAGCGGCCCAGTGCCAACATCTATCGCCCCATCCTTGTAAGGGGGTGGGGTAGAGTATTAGGTATTGGTGTCAGCTGTTCTAGGTACCAACAGCTCGGACTACAGGCAACACAGCTCCTAGGTAGTAGGGGAGTGTCCTGAGGTAACAGCTGCAAAAGATAAGTGCACGGTGTCACATGCCGGCTTGGCAAGTCCAAGACACCTGTGGTCCCACCTGTGGTCCCACCTGTGTAGGGGCGTCATAGTCTGGGATGTTCAGCCACAGGCCGTGAGACAGGGCAGTGGGGACTCCGTCGCGTAGCGAGAAGGGGTAACCACGCACAAAGTCAGTGCCCTCTCGGTAAGGGTCATACAAGGTGTTGAAGAAGAAAGGGGTGGAGGGGCTCAGCATGTTCTTGATGTGCTGCTCCAGGACGTTGATGTCGTCGCCAGAAGGGTTCTTGGCCACGAAGCAGTCGTCGTCAATGGTGTAGATGTAGCGCTTCTTACTGACCATGAAGCCAAAGCAACGACATGCCGAGTCTTTGAATGAAATGGCCCATGCCTTGTCACCCAGGATGCGCTCAATGTCAGTCCGGGTGTACAGCTCATAATCGAAACCTTCTGGCACGGTAATCTTGCGCGATGGGTCTCCGTCCTGAATAATGATGAGGTGGTACGGCTGGAAGAACGGGCGCCATTGCTCCAGGAAACCCAGGTCGCGGATGGTGGGAATCACGATGTCCAGCTGGTCCTTAAGAGGCACGGAGGACATGGTGTCCTGTTGTATTTGAGGCTAGAAGTACGGGGGTGCTAGAAGTACCGAAGTAGTTGACTGGTGAATAGGTATTGCTGTGTGGTGCGGGATCGGAATTGCAGCAACCGACAGCTGGGTGAAAAGTGACACGCCCAATGACGACTTGCACAACTTTTCATCCCTACAGCCCTAATGCTAATCTAAAATAAACAGCCCCGCAGCAAGGCGGGTGGATCAACAGAGACTGCAACGCAGGGCGCTGGGGAAAGAAAGTGGCGCGCACTAGAGCAGTGCTGGTGGCCAGAGCAGCTCGAGCTACCTAACGAGGGCTGGGACAAGCCTTCACTGGGCTGCAAGCGGCTGGAAGACTGATCACTTGAACCCAAGCCCAGCATCCTGTGGCGCAGTAGTGTGGGCGTTGGTCCAAGCGGTTGTCAGCTTGCATCAGTGCATTTCTGTCATGCTATACACAGGCTGCGAGCTAATCATGTGTGCCAAGTGTGCCTGATGCCCACTTTAGCTCAGGCATTCTGATGTGTGTGCCTCTAGCTCAAACTCCCACAGCTCAGCTCACACAGCCGCCTTGCGCCGCCACTTGGGCAGCAGGGCCTTGTCGTGTATGTTCATTTACACCTGGCATGGCTCGCCCGGCTTTGGGAAGGCTAGGCGGCCTTCTCAGCTGCACAACTCACTGGGACGTGGCCAGTAGTCGGGCACACTTAGAGTACGCTGTCGCACATGCTTACACGTTCACGGTGCTGAGTGGCGCGAGATTTCAATTGGGCAGTAGCGCCGTGCCCAGATTACGCACATGCCTTTGCCCCATTGGCATTCACTTGTACCATTTCCATGGAATACATAGGCAAGGCATTTGCAAGGTTATGTGTCAGCTGTGGCCTGTCCTCTCCAACTGTCAGTACCTAGCATATCTGCAGCAGCACAACGCAGCCACCACAGCACAACACAGCTAAGCGTCTCTGCAGCCGCATGCAGATCATGAGGTAGCTGCAAGGGCTGCAGCCACAGCAGCTGTGTGGGTCCCAGTGTACTCATGCGCATGCAACTCTAGCTGCTCTTGACACTGTTGAGCTGTCATGCTTCAACGGAGAGGCTGCACAGCAGTCCTGGCTTTGATCTCCTACATTACAGTGTTGTTACAGTGTTGTTGGCATTACAGTGTTGGCATTACAGTGTTGTTACAGGGGCACAGGAAGCATAACCACGGTCCAGGTGGGACAGCTCGATTCAGAGCCATGTGAGTGTAATGAAAATCGTATCTAAAAAACTGAAAGCTTCACAACACTGGTTGTACCAGCTGCACCAAAATGGCTATAAAATGTTTGTTCTTGACTCATCAGCGAATCTCTTGAAACCAATCGCACAACAAACAACCCAGGCTCTATCAGTTTGACAGGTTTAAAGTGACATCATCTTCTCCAGGCAGGTTCAAGGTCACGGCATGCAACGACTCACCATACCCGTCCCCCCTTCACCCATCATTGCAGGAGCCCATCTCAATGAGTCTGACCACCACCTCCCAGCCCTTCCCATCGTCCCCTCCCCGAGCACACCCCCTCCTAGCCCACCCCTTCCAGCCCACCCCTCCCAGAACACCATTGTGGGATAGCAGTTGAGCTATGAAACTTTGCACGCAGGTGGATGGCATGTAGGGGAGTGTAACTCTCAGAGGAGCCGAGTCAAATCCGGTCATGGTGTGGAGTTGTGTGACTGGCCCTGGCCCTGGCCCTGAGATCGGCTACTAGCACTTAGTAAGGGAGTTGCAGGTCACAGACCAAAGTGAGCTTCTGGCTTATCTGAGTATAAGCATTGGTAAAACTGTCATAGAGGAGCTTCACCTAGTAAGTAGCATGCTGCAAGTTCAAGTGGTCGAGCAGTGGCATTGCCCTCTAGGTATGGGGGGGAGGTGGGCTCAGTGCCACATTGCCGCAACCGTTTCCGATCCGACTGCTGCTGCCGACGCGCATGCTCATGTACAGCATCCTAAGCGACGCGGTCGGTCGCAGCAATGACTGCATGCCCCGCAACGGCTCAAATTTGAATCACAAACTCTGACGCTTTAGTGTGCACGGCCTACTGACTGCCTAATCATACTGGAAGGGTGAAAGGTAGCTGACCGGGTTGGCTACATTGTGAATCATCTAGCATAGTATTTGGCGCAGTGAGTGCAGAGTTACAGCCGTCCTACTACCAGGGGTCGGTTTGCTGTCAGTTGGTCTCAGTTGGGGCCGCCGAGTATTGTATTCATAACCAGGCTTGTGGGAATTGCAGATTTTCACTCAGTTTTTCAATGAAGATTTTCATCTGAAAATCTGAACGTTTTCACTGCACATCTGAAAGTGCCGGGTGCTGCCCCCGGTCAGATCGCAGATCGGGTGTTGTGGGTGACATAAATGGGTCGTGACTTGAAGCATCGACCGCAGTGGGGCGTGCCATTGCTTTAGCTGCAACAAATGCGACCATGATGTGTGCGACATCAATAGCAGTGGTGGCCATTCCTGACTGGCTGCCACTCATGGTCATGCTTTGGCCGCATTGCGTCCTCAGTGCCCCGGTTGCCTACCTGCATTGGGGCCTGCAGGCGGGCATCATTGCTGAGATGGCTGGCATGGAGCGTGACCCAGCCGCCCCCACCATGGACTCCATGGACGCTGGCGAGCGCTACACATCATTTACGGTGAGTGTGAGAAGGGGTGTGAGACAAGGGTGTGACGTGGGTGTGACATGAGGTGTGTCCCAACATCATCATTGCTGGGTACCGCGAGGGCTCGCACCGGGCATCACTGGGCACGGTGTTGGTGAGTATGCAGAGGTGTGACCCGAGCCTGTGATCCAGGTCCTGGAGGCAGCATGTGAGGTGAAACAATGACATCAGGGGGTGCCATGGCCTGGCCAATGTGCCCTTGGCTTTGCAGCGGCTTAGGCAGCCCGCCACTGCGGCCCAACCCGGTCAAAGCTGCCTGAGTCCTCGTGTCGCGCCTCGTGCAGTGCCAATCATCATCATCTTCATCACCATCACATGGCTCTTGCCTTTCGGCATTGCTACAAGACACATAGTCAATACTCATAGACTCAGTGCGTCATGGCCTGTGCTGACTTGATGCGGGCTCGCCATGCCTCATGGACTTGGTGGAAGAATCTGTGCGGCGCCAACATGCAGTGTCGAGAGCTTCCAGTGCAGCACTCGGGGTGTGCTGCGTGGTGGGTGGCTGCAGGCTCATGGTGGCGTGGCAGGGTTCCTTGGCCTGAACCAGGGCTCTGTGGCATGGCCACCTGGAATCTGAGGGCCATCTCCGTCACCTCCTGAGGGTGTCACAGGCCCCTGGGGACATGGCCAGCGCGGTGCTGTCTGTCCTTGCAGCTCCTTGATGGCCTGCAGCAGCAGTGGCTGGCTCATTATGGCCGGCTGCAGCTGTGGCGGTTCCATTCTGGCTGGCAGCAGCAGTGGCTGAGCGGGCTCTCTGATGCCCACAGCAGGGGTGCTGGTGGTCGCAGCACCTGAAGGAGTGGCTGAAGGAGGAAGGAGCGGAGGAAGGAGCGGTCACAGGGTGGTGAGGGCGACTGCACCTCACTGACCAAGATGGGAGCGGCACACTAGACAAGGCTCGTTGTACAGATATGGCAGGTAGCACCACATAGGCTCGCCGGGTTGACGGGCAGGCTCTTGAGCAGGGTCGGGAGTAAAAAGCACAGTGAAATGATGAATGCGGTGTTGTGATGTCATGGGGGATTTATGAGTGATGTATTGGGAAGTGGATTAAGCAGTTGACTGTGACCCTGTTGTGCCATGTGATGTGGGTATGTCCTTGCTGACATGTGGACGTAGGGGGCCTTCCTGTCTGGCTAGAGTCTAGCTCACGAACCTTGTTGTGTAGCTCACTGTTTGTTTTCTATGATGTCGAGTTTGTTTCGGTAATGCTATGTGCGTTTGTATTTATGTTCATGGTTGCTCGTTAAGACCCAGCAAGGTGGTGAAAGGAAGTGCACCATGCCCGACATCGGGACAGGCTGTCTCGGCCGGTCGTCGGCATGTACATGGGGTGCCCAGTGGTTCGACCCGACGCGCTCAGTATTTTGCGGTTCAACCCGACGCGCTAAGTGATTTGGGGCGCGTAGTTTTCGCTCTTGCGGACAAGTTTAGTGTCCTTCAAATGGTGGAAAAGAGCCGTCAGAGTCCATAGCTTGCTGTTGAACATCTGAGTTTCGTTATCGGCCCAGGGAGGTATCACGGGTGGAGTGCTTGCCATCGCAGCTAACGCGCAATTAACTTGCTCGGTTTTGGCTTGATCACATTTCATCATGCTTGATCATATTGGGTCATATGATATGACTCATATCTTCGAGATTTCTCCGGCCTTAGTGCCCACTAGGACACCGTTGCATCAAGGTTCGTGGACCGCCAGCCTGGACAAAACTCTGCACTAGGTGCACGGTTCTGCACTGCTGCTGGCGGTTCGTGATACCGACCTGTCGAGCTGTGACACTACGCTGGCCGGCATAAGGAGCGGCATAAGAGGCGGCAAAGCAGGTTGCCGCCTAGGAGGGAGCTCAGCAGCAGCAGCAGGCAGAGGAGTAGGGTTTGGCTGTTTCCCATGAGAAGGCAAGAACCTTACGGTCTGAGACAGACTGATGTCATGTGCAAAACCAGTTGCGCTAACAATGAGCAGGCCTGTATGCTGTTGCTGCCTGGCTGGGAGGGCAGGTCAGCACAAGGACGGCAGCTTCATAACGAATGGGCGAATGTTTCGGAAACAGTAGATGGGCGAGGGTGTACAATATGCTCTGATAAGTGAGGCAGGATAGTTAAGATGGGAACGGACTGTGTATCATGTATACCAGCATTGAGGACAATGGCTGAAAACATACCAGGTCGGCATACTTTCTGAACAGTACTGATCACACCTTACATGTCCTGGGCATGCAGGGCCTTGTATGCAGTAGTATCACGTTGTCTAGATCTGTCTAATGAATAGACCAGGCTGAAACAAACAACACAAAAAGTAGCAAACAATCCACCAATAGGCAAACAGATGATGCACATAGATCATGCGTAGGATGCAAACAATTGGGGATGAGAGGAAAGCAGCTTTGTAGACCTATGCCTTGGTAGCAGGGTTGAGCTGGCGCCAGCCCTGGATCCAGGCAATCATGCCATCTGCAAGCTTGGTGAAGTATGGATCAATGTGCCCCAGGCCTTGTCGCACCTGCAGGGCAGGCAGACAAGCAGGGTTTTCATCACAGCCACAACAGCACAGACGTGACCATGTCAGCAGTGACAGCTCAGGCCCACGGCGACGCATAGCAGTCAAGGACAAGAAACATACCTTTTCTGCCATCTCCAGGTACAGCTCACACACATCAGTGGTGTCTTTGTTCAAGGTGAGGTTCTGGAAGAATGGGATCATCTCCTCCTGCAGGGACAAGACAGGTCAGTCAAGGTAAGCAAGGGTTGCAAGACATCCACTTGTGTATCAAAGCCATGGATGCTGTGCTGCATTGCTGCGGAATGCTTGTGGCACATGCCATTGAGTGTATGTTGCTGCATGTTTGTAGCCACCAGCTGCAATGGCCAACCTGCCAGAAGATGCCCTTGTACTCCTTGCGCAAATTCACAAACGGGTTGCTGGCCTTGCTGTGCCACACATAAGGCAGGCCGGTCTTGCAGCCAAGGCCCAGGTGGTCACAGATAACCTTAGTGCACCAGCCAGCCCACATGTCATCATACCGCCCGATGGGCTGGCCATCTCCCATCAGCCCGAAGTAGAGGGCAGGGCCGATAAGATCTCGATCAAAGCACAGATTCATGCCGCACATGGGAAATAGGGTGTTCTGCGAGCATGGTAAGGACGCTCATGTTTATGAGGTGCCAGGTACCATGCTCTGCTGGAATGCACTTTGAGGGCCACAGCCTAACTAGGGCATAGGCATGGTGTAACAGAGGCATGTAGGTGTTGCATGTCCCACCTTGGGTACAGTCATGACGCAGTCTACGTAGCGGGTATTGCGCTCACGAGGTTTCACCATCTGCATAGCACATGTGCAGTGCATGACAAATTCATACATCCCGCCTGGTTATGGAGGTATGTTTAGGGTGCCACTGCATATGCTGAGGTAAGAGCCTGGCATGGTTGCTCTCTATTGTCATGCATACAGATCTGGTGTGCAGCTGTGTGGCTGCTGTTATGGTACCTGAGTTGCTGAGCTCAGCTGTGCCACGATGCTGCTGATTTGCACCCTGCACAACCTGCTGTCCGCACACTGTGGGTCTAGACAAGCAATCGGGCACACAAGTGTGTGCGCCAGCCCATGCGCCAGCCCACGCCCACATCTATCGCCCCATCCTCGTAAGGGAGTGGGGTAGGAAATTAGGTATTGGTGCCAGCTGTTCTAGGTACCAACAGCTCGGACTACAGGCAACACAGCTCCTAGTAGTAGGGGAGTGTCCTGAGGTAACAGCTGCAAAAGATAAGTGCACGGTGTCAAATGCCGGCTTTGCAAGTCCAAGACACCTGTGGTCCCACCTGTGGTCCCACCTGTGTAGGGGCGTCATAGTCTGGGATGTTCAGCCACAGGCCGTGAGACAGGGCAGTGGGGACCCCGTCGCGTAGCGAGAAGGGGTAACCACGCACAAAGTCAGTGCCCTCTCGGTAAGGGTCATACAAGGTGTTGAAGAAGAAAGGGGTGGAGGGGCTCAGCATGTTCTTGATGTGCTGCTCCAGGACGTTGATGTCGTCGCCAGAAGGGTTCTTGGCCACGAAGCAGTCGTCGTCAATGGTGTAGATGTAGCGCTTCTTACTGACCATGAAGCCAAAGCAACGACATGCCGAGTCTTTGAATGAAATGGCCCATGCCTTGTCACCCAGGATGCGCTCAATGTCAGTCCGGGTGTACAGCTCATAATCGAAACCTTCTGGCACGGTAATCTTGCGCGATGGGTCTCCGTCCTGAATAATGATGAGGTGGTACGGCTGGAAGAACGGGCGCCATTGCTCCAGGAAACCCAGGTCGCGGATGGTGGGAATCACGATGTCCAGCTGGTCCTTAAGAGGCACGGAGGACATGGTGTCCTGTTGTATTTGAGGCTAGAAGTACGGGGGTGCTAGAAGTACCGAAGTAGTTGACTGGTGAATAGGTATTGCTGTGTGGTGCGGGATCGGAATTGCAGCAACCGACAGCTGGGTGAAAAGTGACACGCCCAATGACGACTTGCACAACTTTTCATCCCTACAGCCCTAATGCTAATCTAAAATAAACAGCCCCGCAGCAAGGCGGGTGGATCAACAGAGACTGCAACGCAGGGCGCTGGGGAAAGAAAGTGACGCGCACTAGAGCAGTGCTGGTGGCCAGAGCAGCTCAAGCTACCTAACGAGGGCTGGAACAAGCCTTCACTGGGCTGCAAGCGGCTGGAAGACTGATCACTTGAACCCAAGCCCAGCATCCTGTGGCGCAGTAGTGTGGGCGTTGGTCCAAGCGGTTGTCAGCTTGCATCAGTGCATTTCTGTCATGCTATACACAGGCTGCGAGCTAATCATGTGTGCCAAGTGTGCCTGATGCCCACTTTAGCTCAGGCATTCTGATGTGTGTGCCTCTAGCTCAAACTCCCACAGCTCAGCTCACACAGCCGCCTTGCGCCGCCACTTGGGCAGCAGGGCCTTGTCGTGTATGTTCATTCACACCTGGCATGGCTCGCCCGGCTTTGGCAAGGCTGGGCGGCCTTCCCAGCTGCACAACTCACTGGGACGTGGCCAGTAGTCGGGAACACTTAGAGTACGCTGTCGCACATGCTTACACGTTCACGGTGCTGAGTGGCGCGAGATTTCAATTGGGCAGTAGCGCCGTGCCCAGATTACGCACATGCCTTTGCCTCATTGGCATTCACTTGTACCATTTCCATGGAATACATAGGCAGGGCATTTGCAAGGTTATGTGTCAGCTGTGGCCTGTCCTCTCCAACTGTCAGTACCTAGCATATCTGCAGCAGCACAACGCAGCCACCACAGCACAACACAGCTAAGCGTCTCTGCAGCCGCATGCAGATCATGAGGTAGCTGCAAGGGCTGCAGCCACAGCAGCTGTGTGGGTCCCAGTGTACTCATGCGCATGCAACTCTAGCTGCTCTTGACACTGTTGAGCTGTCATGCTTCAACGGAGAGGCTGCACAGCAGTCCTGGCTTTGATCTCCTTGGCATTACAGTGTTGTTACAGTGTTGTTGGCATTACAGTGTTGGCATTACAGTGTTGTTACAGGGGCACAGGAAGCATAACCACGGTCCAGGTGGGACAGCTCGATTCAGAGCCATGTGAGTGTAATGAAAATCGTATCTAAAAAACTGAAAGCTTCACAACACTGGTTGTACCAGCTGCACCAAAATGGCTATGAAATGTTTGTTCTTGACTCATCAGCGAATCTCTTGAAACCAATCGCACAACAAACAACCCAGGCTCTATCAGTTTGACAGGTTTAAAGTGACATCATCTTCTCCAGGCAGGTTCAAGGTCACGGCATGCAACGACTCACCATGCCCGTCCCCCCTTCACCCATCATTGCAGGAGCCCATCTCATTGAGTCTGACCACCACCTCCCAGCCCTTCCCATCGTCCCCTCCCCGAGCACACCCCCTCCTAGCCCACCCCTTCCAGCCCACCCCTCCCAGAACACCATTGTGGGATAGCAGTTGAGCTATGAAACTTTGCACGCAGGTGAATGGCATGTAGGGGAGTACAATTCTTAAACGAGCCGAGTCAAATCCGGTCATGGTGTGGAGTTGTGTGACTGGCCCTGGCCCTGGCCCTGAGATCGGCTACTAGCACTTAGTAAGGGAGTTGCAGGTCACAAACCAAAGTGAGCTTTTGGCTTATCTGAGTATAAGCGTTGGTAACACTGTCATAGAGGAGCTTAACCTAGTAAGTAGCATGCTGCAAGTTCAAGTGGTCGAGCAGTGGCATTGCCCCTCTAGGTATGGGGGGGAGGTGGGCTCAGTGCCACATTGCCGCAACCGTTTTCCGATCCGACTGCTGCTGCCGACGCGCATGCTCATGTACAGCATCCTAAGCGACGCGGTCGGTCGCAGCAATGACTGCATGCCCCGCAACGGCTCAAATTTAAATCACTGACTTTGACGCTTTGATGTGCACGGCCTACTGACTGCCTAATCATTCTGGAAGGGTGAAAGGTAGCTGACCGGGTTGGCTACATTGTGAATCATCTAGCATAGTATTTGGCGCAGTGAGTGCAGAGTTACAACCGTCCTACTACCAGGGGTCGGTTTGCTGTCAGTTGGTCTCAGTTGGGGCCGCCCGAGTATTGTATACATAACATGACAATACTGTATATAGTCATTCAGGACTAATCTTCCATATCCCCTGATCCCAATCTTTCCTCATGTTTAGCTTCTCGTCCCCCCATTCGTACATCCCCGAGGAATGATGTGTACCAAGTCTCATAGCAGGCTGCCTATCACTGCCAATGTGACTCACTTCATGGACAGCCGTGTGCAACGGAGCTGCACAACCCTCTTCCAATGCAGTCTGCAGTAGGCCGGCCATTCCACGCAGCGGTTACCCAAACAGTTACCCCATGCAGTTCCTGGCTTGCACACTGCTTGTACATCACAAATCTGCCTGAAATGGAGACTGAGGAAGGTGTCAAGGGCAAGCTGGTAGCGGCAAAGCTGTGGGTTAAAGATTACATTACGGCAGTTCGCGAAGGAAAAGCGAAGCCATTCAGCCCAACCGAGCGCCAAGTTCGCTCGGCAACACGAGACCTTGCTTGGTTAGCACAGCAAACGGTATCAAGCATCGCAGGGGGTGGATGCATTGTAGACTCAGTGTGCGTGCTTTTGCTCCAGGGGACCGACTGGCGCACAGCTGAACGCGCTAGCCGAATTGTCTTATGATGATGAGGATGCTCACAGCATATTTGTGAGCACAGACACCTGCAACAGCTATTTGTCAGCAGCAGCAGCATCACCACTATCGTCATTCCATTGCATGTGCCAAACAAAATAAGATAGCCCTGCCTCTCACTTCTCCTGCTTTTGCTCAGGCTACACGGGATGAGGCTCAGCGTTTCTAGGGATTTAGGGGGGACAGACCTCATGGTCTTCAAATGCTGACAGGGCTGTGAGATACTCAGCACCTGGGTATATTGTTAATAGGCAGTCAATGAGGTTGCACAATTTCTCACTGTACTTGTAGGTCTCCAAGCCAGTAAAGGTCACTGATCCTGCAATGTGCCTGATCTGCACAGGCTGCCTTGGAGTATCGCCTCATGTCACCAGGAGAGCGATGGCGCAATGTATACAAGGTAGGGTGCAATGTGTCCTGGCCGTGCAGCTTTGGGCACGCAACCATGGTACTCGGTATGTCCATGCGCTGCAGGCATTGCTGGTGTTGGAATTCCTGATAAAGAGAGGAGCAGACTGCTGCCCCAGCATGGCCCTCCCCCTTTTACCCTTGCTGCAATGCCTTCAGAAGTTTGATTACATTAGCCCTGATGGCAAGGATGTGGGGTCAAATGTTCGAATCAGGTGTGGCAACCTTATGATACACTACGTCTATAATAGTGTTCCTGAGGCTGCGGGTGCCTACCTCCTGCACTACTGCCTGATACCCTTAGGGGCGACTAACCAGTTTTGTATGACATATATGCACTGATGCAAGCTGACAACCGCTTGGAACCAAGGCACACACTACTGTGCCACACTACTCTCCCTCGTTAGGTAGCTTCAGCTGCTCTGGCCGCCACAGCTCCAGTGGGTACCACTTACTCTCCCAGTACGCTGCATGTTGAATGCTACGTTGCTGTACCTGTCTACCCACCCGCCCGGCTGCGGGGCTGGTTTAGTTTTGAGAATGTTGCCCTTGCCTTAATCTGTGCCCCTGATGGGCTGGGTGGGCTCAGCTGCCTACTCAGCCTTGTTGTGCTTGCTGAGCTTGGCCAGGGGGTAAGAACTGGGCCCAGGCTCTGAGGCTGCTGCGTGTGGGGCTGCCTGGCTGCATTGGGCCTGTGGGAGTTGGGCGAGAGCACCATATTAGGTCCCAAACTACAGTCAAGTCGTTTCAGGTGTGGCAGCTCGTGGCGTTGCTGCATGGTTAGGGAGCAACATTTGACAGTCATGGCGCATAGCAATATAGAGGGACCCTGTGGTAGGCTCATGTTGGGGAGGATATGGGGATCCCATGGCCCAGGCTTCAGTGCAGGCTGTTGGCCTAGCAGGTCGACTGGGAGTCGTCTGTGAGTGATATGGGGTGTGCCAGAGCAGTGACGCCATGCGGGCCCTCATCAAGCGAGCCTGGACTGGTGAGGTTTTGATGTTGATGCATGGCTGGCTGTCACTCCGCATGATGTTGTCGGCTCATGATCTGCAGATCCTCAGCTGTGATTGCTCTCCTTGAGGACCTGCCAGCATTGGCCAACATGCGGCTGGCACTAGCAGAGAGGATGCGGCAACACTTTGAGCAGTGGGTCGCCCGACCGTTACACCCTGCACAAGGCGACAGCAGCACTGACCCAGCTGCCGTCATGGCTGCTGCATCAGCCCCTAAGGCCCAACAGACAGATGCACAGCAGGCATATGTCAAGGTAAGCTGCAGCTTTGTGAGACTAGGCACATTGCGAGTTGCGCACGTGGAGAACACATCCACTCTTAAGAGACTCCTTAGCTGCCCTTGCCTACCATGGCATATTTGTCACCCTTGGACACGCCATCGCATCTAACGCCTGATCAAGTGCTTCTCTATTAGCATCACCATTATCGTTATTGCCACTATCGTCAGCCATGTCACCGTTATCACCAATCAATGTTTGCTCAGGGCTTTGCTGTTGCACAGTAAAATCAATGCCTGGCATCCTCCCCGCAGGTTTCGAACGGGAAGCCCATGATGGGCCTAGTGTACGATGGAATGCCTGGCATGCCCTCCTCAGCGCATCAGCTCCACGAGGACGGCCAAGCCGCAGACTCTGCAGTGCCAGTGAATGCCAAGGCAGCCGTCAGTACTGTGGAGGCCAGTCGCCTGGCTGAGCGCCTGCAGCGCCTGCTTGCACAGCCAGGCAACAGTGTGTGCGCGGACTGCCAGGCTGTGGGCACAGCTGCCAAGCCTACCTGGGCCAGCGTCAGCTGCGGTGTGTTCCTGTGCATGCGGTGTGCAGGCATCCACAGGGGCTTGGGAACCCACATCTCAAAGGTGAGCAGACCCCCGCAGTGAGCCGTCCCATCCCTGCTGCTGGAGGCCTGGTCTAAGTTTCCATGGCCAGTCGTCCACGCATGCCGCAACTTACACTGCCCTAACTGTCAGTGACTCGCATTGAAAAAGCATTGGTTTGGGTCAAGGCAGATGGTCATGGCCTGTCCAAGGTCATGTCATGTCCTGCACCTGCCATGTGCCGTTGTCATGGCCTGCAGGTACGCAGCGTTACTTTGGACACCTGGCTTCCTGCGCAAGTTGCATTCATGGAGACTACTGGCAACGTGGCAGCCAACCAGTACTTTGAAGCCCAGCTTGGACCAGGGCACCCCAGGCCTGATCGGTGAGCTGGTCCTGCAAGGTGGCTTGAGTGGAAGGCACTCACGAGCGCATTACAGACATACATAGGATAGTACATAGCACCATGATTACAGGCAGCAGATATCAATGTAGCAGCTTTTCTTCACAATTCAAGGGCAGCCTTAACGCCAAAGGTCATGCTAGGACGCCAAAGGTCATGGTGTGCAAAGGTCATGCTAGGACTGCCAGAATAGCCTAAAGCGAATGCAGAGATTACCATTAACAGCAACATCTAGCTTCGCCATTGACATACTCAAGGGCACATTGCACCAGTTTCACTGAACTATTCAAACCTGTGCGATGATGCAGGGAAAGCATGGCATTTGAGCACTTTATCCGGGCAAAGTACGAGGCGCGCCGCTGGGCAGCCCCGGGCATCACCTGGCCCCCTCCCGCCAGCACCCTGCTCACACCACCTATATCAGAAGCAAGCGCTAGTGACAACAATGGGCGGCATAACAGTGTTCCAGGTGCCTTGTCATCCCAAAGCGTGCTGCCCTGACCCTGACCCTGCCTTGACACAACAGCACATGTCTCCCTTACAACTAGGGGCTGCATTGTCTGGAGCCGACCAGGGGGGCTGCTCCATGGGCTGGGGAAGGCTGACCTGAGGGAGGCGTGGGGACAGGCTCAAACCCTGGTGTGGGACATCACAAAACCCCACTTCTCTACCCGCTTCTGTAGCCTCTTACCTTTCCGCGAGTGAGGAAACATCCAGCCCAACATTTAGATTGCATCGAGCCACCTTTTCTTTTTGTGACGTACGGCAGCAGGACCAGCTCAGACGTATCTTACATGGTTAGGGTTTGCACTTCCTATTATGTCTCAACTCATGCACAACTAATGCAGGCACTGTATGCTTATGCTCATGCAGGCACCATTTTAACAAATCAGCCTCATCAAGTCAGCCGCAGCAGTCCAACAGCCAGGCAGCATGCAGTTGTCATCTCAGGTGCGGGGTGTGTGCACCTGAGCAGCCCAAGGCGCTGGTGCCACTGCATGTGCCTTGCACCTCTGCTGACATGCTGCAGACACAAGAGAGTGGGAAGGTAGCGTAGACATGTGGCGCAGCTTCATCGTGCTTTGTGTGCTTTCAGCCTGCCTCGCCTGACTGCCTGTCAGCCTCACAAGCTACTATGTCCACAATAGAGACCCTGAGGCTTCGGGTGCCTACCCCCTGTACTGTTGCCTGTCAGCCACAATATCCCCCTGCTAATGGGCAGAGGCTGTGTTATCTGTAGTCCGAGCTGTTGTTCCCTATCAGCCGGTACCAATGCCTAATTTCCTACCCCTCCCCCCTTGCAAGAGTCAGGCGATCGATGTTGGCATGAAACACATGCTCTGATGTAAACAGTAGCTTCAGCATTGCCTAGGGCACACATGCTACTGTGCTACAGGCTGCTGGGCCTGGGCCTTGGGTGCTCAGTTGCCTGTCAGTCTGCAGGTCTGCATGCCTGTTGTCTAGCCTGCCTGTTGGCAAGCCTGTCTGTCTGTCTGTCTGTCTGTCTGTCTGTCTGTCTGTCTGTCTGTCTGTCTGTCTGTCTGTCTGTCTGTCTGTCTGTCTGTCTGTCTGTCTGTCTGTCTGTCTGTCTGTCTGTCTGTCTGTCTGTCTGTCTGTCTGTCTGTCTGTCTGTCTGTCTGTCTGTCTGTCTGTCTGTCTGTCTGTCTGTCTGTCTGTCTGTCTGTCTGTCTGTCTGTCTGTCTGTCTGTCTGTCTGTCTGTCTGTCTGTCTGTCTGTCTGTCTGTCTGTCTGTCTGTCTGTCTGTCTGTCTGTCTGTCTGTCTGTCTGTCTGTCTGTCTGTCTGTCTGTCTGTCTGTCTGTCTGTCTGTCTGTCTGTCTGTCTGTCTGTCTGTCTGTCTGTCTGTCTGTCTGTCTGTGCCTAGTCTGCCTTCAGGCGAGTCAGCATCCCTCATCGTCAGGCTTTGTCCTTGTCTGCTTCTTTGATCTCAGGCAACGCAGTTCTGGCGGCCGCCCGGCTGGGCCCCAGCACATCCCCCGCACTGCAGTACAGCCCCACCGCCAGCTCTGATCAAGTCAGCTATGACGCCTGCTCAGGAACCGCCCATCAGCCAGGCAGTCACCACGCCAACACCCCGGATCCCTCTCCCCAACCCTCAGCCGTGCAGCAGCAACCCAGCAACCCAGGTGCGATGAGTGATTCAGTGTGACATTGCAAGTGCCAGAACGCATGCTGCATGGGCGCACTCAGCAGACCTGGTCATGCCTGGAGGGGGTTCCTGGGAGCATGTGAGCTGCAGCCCTGATCTTGACCCTAACCCTAACCCTCCTCATGGCAAGTGCCACATGTGGGTGTGGGTGATGAACCCAGGTACCCACCCGCCTGTTGCCCAGCTGGTGTGCCTGGACTCTGACGAGGAGCAGGACTTGCCCCAGCAGAGCACCCCAGCCCCCCGTAGCCTTGCTCACCGCCCTGCTCACCGCCAGCAGCCGGGTGCAGCAGCCAAGCTTGCTAGCTGCACCCACAGCGCCTTGCAGCATGCCAGCCGCACCCCAGCCTATTGGGCGCCACCAGGCACTGCAGTGAACTGGCCAATGCCAGCAGCTATGAGGCCAGCAGCAGCAGGCATGGACACAGTGGACCCGAGCCTTGGGGTGCTGGAGTGGCTGGACAGGCAGCACATGGCTGGGTGAGTGGCTGGTATGGGGCCAGGCCAACAAGTTCAACCCCAGGCGATACCTAAGTGCCAGCCTTGCTCCCTCCCACCCTTGTTTAGCGGGCAGCAGGACACTCACTGCAGTTTGTGTGGACCTAGACAAAATTCGCCGGCTTCATGTGTTGTTCATGTATATGGCTGGTGGGAGTCACTAGATGGCTATGTGATGCTACCTCCCCCTGCCTGCAGGCATGGTCTGCCCCATCCAACAAGCATGCCGACTGCCGGCAGCCCCCCCAGCCCTGTGACCCCATATGCCTCTGGATCCCCCACGGCACTGGTCTCTGCCAGCCTGGCTTACCAGTCTGGTGGCTCTCTGAGCCAGGCGGCAGTCACTCTGGCAGACATGGCACCCCAGGCATGGGCACCTGGGTAAGCTGAGCATCCCCTGGGCATCTCTTGATCTGTCAACATCATTGTTGTTACCACCACTATAGGCGTCATTGTCCCCCTTACTCGGCATGCCTATGATATGGCTGCCTCCTGATGATCATGGTCAAGAGCAGCATGTGCCTGGCTACAAATCCTCTGGCACAGCATGGCACTTGCTCCATGTGGACTTGCCAACCATGCAAGCGCTGTGTGTCAAGGTGTCCTATGACCAGGTCGTATCATTGCATCTGGCCTGCCACTGGCTAGGCCTGCAGTATGCCACCCAACCATGACGTCACAAGGCGTGTGCCAATATCTTTATGGGATAACCTGCAGTCACCTCCGCCCCACCAAGCATGTGCAGACCGTTGCCATTTTCACCAACATCTGCTCAGGCGACCTTGTGCATAGTGTAGGGCATTTAGAGAAGATGACTTGCACCACACCTGCAACCTGATCACACCTAACCACACCTGGTCGTGCCCCTGTCCAGGTACTGCCCCCCCCGCACAGCTGGCCCCATGACCCCGGCCAGCACCCCCTTGGCTTTGAGTCCTTACTCCTCCCTCACCTTCCACCTACCCCGTGCGGCCTATGTAGGCAACACCTCGCGCTTTCCCTCACACCATCACCCCAGCAGAGCCGTGCACCAATCTTTGCATACATATGGCCCTCCCAACGCAGTCTTACCCCTCGAAACTGCTGATGATCTAGGGCAGGCCCTTGAGGAGGTTGCAGCCACTGTCAGCGCTTCCTCCAGAGCAGGCCAGCCTCCAGAGCTGCAGCAGTCTTTGTCCGACAGATCAGCCACTCCATCAGGTGCTGCGACCACCACTCCTGTGTCTCCCCCTACAGGCACCTCAGCTACTGTCGCTGCCAGCCAGAATGGAACTACTACAGCTGCTGCGAGTCAGAATGGACCTCCCATTGGTGGTGCCAGCCAGAATGGAGCTGCAACTGCTGTTGAGCCTGCAGCTGCGCTTCTTGTTCAACATAAAGACATAATGGACAACCTGCCAGCCAGCCTGCCATCCGCAATACCACCTCAGTTCCGTGGTGACGACCCCTTCAGGGCGTCCGTGGTGCCCTTCCTTCCATGCCATGGCAAGTCAAGCCATTCCACAACGCACCCCCACCAACCCTCCACCCCCCTCCAGCAGCACCAATGCATCACAGGCGCAGCAACGCTTGCTGCTGGGGCAGCCCTAGATGTTGCACCTTATAGCCAAGCAACCCACCCGCCTCCCTCCAGCCTGGACTCCCTGGTCCACTCTCAGCTCGCCTGCCTTCCAGCGGCTCTGAGGCCTGCCCCAGCAAAGGCAGCACAGGCTGTGCCAGCAGGCAGCAGCTCCTTGGACCTAGCCACCTACCCCGCAGCGCTGTGCATGTCCATGTCCCCAGTGGCCAAGCAGGCGTGGAGCAGGCTGGCCACCGCGGGCCTGGTCACGAGGCCAGGCGCGCCATGCAGTCCCAACCTGGCCGCTGAGCGGGCCAAGGGTAAATGGTATGCGGACGCAGATGCCCAAAATTGCTAGCAGCAGACAGCGGTGGAGAGTGGTTAGGGTGGTGCGAGGGTTAGGACTGAATATACTCAGAATGGGGTGAGGGCAGGGGTATATACATTTTATGGTTTCAGAATGGGGGGAGTGGCAGGGGTACACACAGCACATGCCTCCCCTACACTCAGGGGCTGTGTTTCTTGACATTCGGATCTGTTCTCTAGGCCAATACCTATTTCCCTGTCCCCCACCCTTCTGAAGGTGGGGCGATATGTTTTGTTTTTGTTCCTTGGAAAGCTGGGGGAATGCTTCGTGCGGCCTTGATGTACACAGCTAGCTGCCAGGAGTATTGAGATGACAGTTGTACCTTGACGCAGCTAAGTGCCAACGATTGGCAGTGCACAATGGCAGGGTGTTTTCCTGCATGTCATTGGAATCTGGCTGTTGGGAAATGCTTCGCCCATGTCAGTTGCACTTTTTACCATCATCTGCAACTGCTGCCCGCGGTCATGTTTCTTTGCAACCAGCTCTTGCCCTCGTCCACATGTAGAAGCAAAAGTAACATGTATAAAACACCAGGGCGCTTGAGCTTCATACCCTAAGCACCGACAGCTATGCTGGCATGTCACATCATGGACTGGGGATAAGGTGGACGCTCGACGGTGTAAGTCAGCCGATCCCAAGACACGCAATATACTTTGATTGCATGGCATCGCTTACTCAGCTACTTGCTTTTGACGCGCCTCGCACAATATCACACTGGGCTGAAGGAGCGAGACCAGCAAGCTTTGTTCCAGCCTGGGCTCCTTCTACCTTGAGAGTCTCAGGTGCTGACTCAGGATGTCCCAACATGGGGTTGGTAATCTTCATGCAAATACTCGCTCAATACTGCACCGTTTACGATACCGTTCATCGCAGTGGCAGCTGCGTATTAACGTGCGTCTCCTGGCAAGCGGGGAGTTACCTCTTGCGAGTGAGGCCATGCCGGCGCAAGCGATCACGGACACACCTCAGCTGCTCACTGTCGATTGTTCTAGTGGTGAGTAGCGACACCAATGATTGATAAAACTGCGCTTGGCATCGAGCCGGAAGTACAATCACATTTCAGCCCGCCAGGCTCGCTCCGCGAGCCTTTTGTTGATGCTGGCGGTGTTGGAGGGCCATCGCCAGGCATGTGATGTATCGACATTGCTGCAAATGCGGGAAATGTGCGTCTCTCTGCTACCCCCTCCCAACCCCATTTCTGGAGTGACGCGGTTACATCGGTTTGGCGTGCCATGTGTATCGTTTGACTGCGGCGACTGTCCCTGACTGTTTGCAGAGGATACTGAGCCACGTCGGTCGCGGCGGTCTCTCGCGACGAGGCCCGCATGAGCAAACAATGCATGGATTTGAATGTGAAGATTTGAGCCGCCATAGCACCCAGCACAGTGCACAGTGCACCGCATAGCTGACGGAGTCCTCTATCCATTGGTGTGCGAAACATAAATAGGAACCACGTGGCTGGGGCGCGGCGTCGTTTTGATTACCAGGGGTTGGTTTCATGTCATTTTCTGTTAGTTGGGGACACTACGCGAGCCTTTCATTGGTTCAGGCGGCCTCGGAGGACCATCGCTGGGCAAGAAATAGAGCGGCATTGCAACAAACGCGTTGCATTTTAGTGGGAGGTGCGTTTCTCTCTAGCCTGTCACACAGAACAAAGGACCCCCTTTAACAAACTGGCATGTTGTGAGCTGACCACAGTGAATATCTAGATTCTGGCTCTATTACTCTGTTCTTTACTCAATGACACAGCTGTTGGAGAAGAAAGCATCGCATTTCATTGACTAGGCATGTTGCAAATGACTTTGGCGCGACGTGACTTTGCCTTGCAGTAATGACTAGCCTACTCCGACGGCCTGGACCCTGCCCCCTAGCACCCCTCGCATCCCCTCGCAACTCCTTGCTCCCCCAACCCCTCCCTGGCCTAGCATAGTCTTCCTACCTCATCATACCCCCTACAGACCCAGCCATGCCCTCCCATCCTCCCTCCCACCCCCTCCCAGCCCCAGCCCCGCCCTCCCACCCTCACCCACCTCCTCCCACCCCCAGCCCCGCACACCCACCGCCCCTCCCAGCCCCAGCCCCATGGCACATGGCACATGCCACTGCATGAAGAGCAGATCCGTGCCATGGCTGACGACCGCGCGTTGAGTGAGCAGGACCAGCACCAACTGCAAGCGCATCTGGAGGTGTACTACCATGCCTGCCCAATATCGAATGCCCCTGTGGAGTCCTTGCTGCAGCTACTCAAGCATGGGACGGGCATGTTTATGGAGCTACCAGCTCTGATTGAGGTCATGTCTATGCGTACCCACAGCGATGCCATTGATGGCGTGGACGTGCTTGACTTTGCACAGCAGCTGCCAGGTCGACGCAAGGTATTGCGGCTTGAGGAGGCAGCAGCAGCTAGGGAACGACGGACAGCAAAGGCGGAGATGAAAGCAGCAGCAGCAACTGATAGGGTGGGGCAGGTGGTGGTTGATGTGGGGGACCATGAGTTGCAGCATAGACTGGAAGTAGCATATGCTGTGACCTACGATGGGCGTGATTACAGCCACATCACTGTCGAGGAGGCTCAGAAGCTATCTGGAGCTGCAAGCTTACCTTCGCTTCCACCAGCAGGAGGTCATGAAGGGGTGCTTGAAGCCCAAGCTGAAGGTGTCATGGCCCACATTCGCAACACATTGGCCGGCCTGCATGGAGATTAGCAGGGGGCAGGTGCAAGTACTGGTGTTGGTGGTGGTGCCGCCCCTGGGCTGCCCACCCCTCCTGCTGCCCCCCCATGGCAGCAGCTGGCAGCTGGTGCTAGTGCATCCCCTGGCATGCTCACCCCTCCATCTGAGCAGCAAGGGGCCACAGCGGAGCTGGACACGAGCTGGACTCGCAAGCGAGGGGCGGGCGGGAGGGATCAGACCCAACATGTCGAGCAAGGTAACATAGAAATGGCCTACACACCTTGTGAGCCATCGCAGAGTGGCCAGGCCTACAGTACTGCTCACGAAGGGTCAAGCATCGCAGCAACCTTGCATATTTCTGAGCATGGGTGGAGGGGCGCTGTTACATCGGTTTGGCATGCCATGTGAATCGTTTTGACTGCGGCGACTGTCCCTCACTATGTGCAGGTGCTCCTGGGCCACGTCGGTCGCGGCGGTCTCTCGCGGCGAGGCCCGCAAGCATGAGCAAAAAATGCATGGATTCAAATGTAAAGATTTGAGCCGCCATAGCACCCAGCACACTGCACAGTATTTAATGATACACGTCGCACCGCATAGCTTACGGAGTCTTCTATCCATTGATGTGCGAAACATAAACAGGAACAACGTGGTTGAGACGCGGCGTCGTTTTGATTACCAGGGGTAGGTTCTCTCTATGCTGATACAGAGTTTGGTGGGCATACTTAAACAAATGGTGGCACACTTCGGTGACGAGGTCTGGTAACGTAATCCCCGACACAGCGCATCACTACAGAATCACACTTGACATGCAACATTACACGGGCTCGGACGCTCCCTACTCATGGCGCACACCCTTGCATTGAGAGCAAGTAAGAGCAATGAAAACAGTGAGCAAGCATCAGTTTCTACCTCATGTGCTGCTACACAGTCATGCCCAGTGTGGACTGTACATCATGACCACAAATACAACCTGGAGCGCGCTACTTGACATATTTAACACTTATCTCGTCTGCGGGGGCCGTAAGGGGAGAATGTCCAGCAGCTAGGCAGCGAGGAGCCTGCATCTCCTGACTGCCTGTCAGCCTCACAAGCCATGCCAGCATGCCATGCCCTAGGAGCCATGCCAGCATGCACTACCACATGCAACGCTTTTGCCGTATCTTGTTTCCTCCCCCCCACTCATGAGAGGGCGGCTGATGCCCCTGCCCCTGCCCCTGTCCATGCATGCATCATGTGCGACAGCCCAGAGTCACATGGCACGCTCATGCAACGCCTCATGCTAGTGGCCACAAGCCTAGGAGGGGTTGGTGGCGTACAGCTACTTGGGTAAGCATGCTATACTGCCTTCACTACTATCACCTGATGTTGACGCTGCTGCTGATGGTGTAGAGTCACCAGCATTGCCAACTTTGGCAAGTGCCATGTTGTGATGACAGCGACAGTGCTGCTGCTGCTCCTGCTGACAAAGGAATGGATGCCCTGCCCTCTGCATTAAATGATAGGAATGGAGTGCAAGCTGACCGGCAGGGGACAAGCGGCAGCCACCCGTCATTGCTCTATAGCGCTGTCGTAGAGTCAAGGTGTGGCTGGTGAGTGACATAATTAGGTGTATAATTGTGCAAGGGATCTGTTTTCCACGCGTTTCATCATGCCTAGAGCTTGCAATCCTAGTGCCATCAAATAAAGTGATGATGATAATGGTGCTGCTAACAAAGACAATGGTGTAACCCAGTGCTGGGTCCCTCACAGCCAGTTCCAGGAGCCCTAAGGCCGCATGAGGGCAGATCTTATTCCTCCCCCCTCACCCCGTCACCACTCTAGAGCCGCCCCACTTGGGCTGTTCAGCGGCAATGCCCGCCCAGCCCCCTCCTCTCTCCCCAGACATAACCCCCTTGACACGCACTGGCACCCCTTGGGCGCACACACCTTGAGATGCTGGTGAGGTGGGTCGCTGATGGCAAGCAGGCCAAGAGGACAGCATGGCAGTATCGCTGACTGGACCCAGACCAGGTGTGCGAGTCCTTCAGTGGCCAAACACTTTTATTGCCTGCCCACCCACACACCTGCCAATGTCTGTCACTGACCCTCATCGTCCTTGCCACCATCTTGGTAGGCAAACCGTCTCTGCATCATGTCGTTGCCAGCCAAATGCTGGCACTGGCTGGAACAGCTGGCGCTGCCCGCCCAGCAGCTGGGAGTCCTTTTACTTAGTCGCCTTGCATGCCGCTCGTAATTCTAGCGATCAGGGCGAGCGGCGCGGCTCATTGTTGGAGCTGTTTCTGGCACGACTCGGCTGAAAAGCGCAGCAGGTCTAGCGGCGCAGGTCGGAAGGAGTCTGGGCAATGCCCGGGTCTCCTTGCACCCTCTCACCCGTTTCGTAATCAGGAGGTTCATGGTTTCTGGTCGCTGCGGCGCCCAGAGCGTGGGCCATTCTCGACGATGACGAGTTTAAAGACGAAGCGCAGCCGCCCTCGGCGCTTATCATGCTACCCCGTGGCGGCGGTGCTGACGGCCGCGCACAGCTGGCGGATTGGGTCCAACTCGGCGCACACCTGCGAAGGTGACACGGGCAGGTGCCAGGTTAGGCATGAAAGCACGAAGGTGAAGATTCGTCCCGGGAGGGAGCTCGAGGGAGAGGTGTCGAGGCATCAAGGTGCTGTAGAACTTCCCAAGGAGAGCCAATGTCCGAAGGAGAGACAATGACGGGCCATACCTGCTCTATGGTGGGTCGCAACAGAGGGTCCGTCGCCATGCAGCGCGTGGCGAGGCGTGCAAAGGAGCGCTTGACCAGGTCCATGGGCGTCGCATGCATGTCAAACTGCTGTATAAGAGCAGGGTCCGCACCTCCCGGTGCACCCGGATAGGCGTCCGGCAGCCCGGCCAGGTCGGCGAACAACAAGAAGCCGGCCTGAGGCACTGCGTTGTCAGGGCCGGCGGCGCGCGCCTGTTCAGCGATGTGCTCCCAGAGCGGCTTCTGATGCAGCAGCTCCCAGCAGCAAATGCCGAAGGCGTACACGTCCGCAGCCCGGCTGGTTTGGCTGGTCTGCAGCACCTCAGGCGCGAGGTACAGCGGCGTTCCATGCCGCACTCCCGACACGTGAGTCTGGTCCTGCTCCAGCGTCATGCTCAGCCCAAAGTCGCAGACCTGGACACGGCGCCCAGCCAGGACGGGGTGCGGGACGGCAATGGTGTCGAAATAGAGCAATCATTGCACTGTGCGCTCGGACCCACCGTGGCTGAGCCCCAGCCTGATCTGCCGCTGCACCCCCCCTCTATCCCGCCCCGCCTTACCCTACCTCACCCTGACCCAACCCGACCCACCCTGCCCTGTTCCACACACCCTCACCCCACTCAGCACAGCGCATGCACACCTTGGCAAAGGTCAGGCAGCTGCCGTCCTCCTGGACCCGGTGTGACAGCAGGACGTTCTCACACTTGAAGTCCTGCAAGGCATTACAGCCACACCCAGCCCTCCCTCACCCCCCTGAACTCAGCCAGCCAGCAGGGCCTGCCAGCACCCTCCTGTAGCTGGACAAGCTGCACTCCCCAACCCACCCACACACACCTACCACACACACACCTACCACCTACAGCCCTATCTACCACTAGCTGCCATCTACAGCACCTACCTGGAGCTCTACCTAGGTATACTAGCTCTTCTACGACTCACCCATTCAGGCCACCCCCCACCCCCACCCCCAGCACCACACAGCCTGTCAGGCCAGGGCCCCTGCCTGCCCACCCAACCAGTGGTCTCACCCCATGGATGATGCCCCGCTTGTGGAGGTACGCCTGCGGGGTATCACCCATGGCCATATGGAGGAGGGTGAGGGCGAGGGAGGAGTGACTTGAGTGAGGTGAGGGCCACTGCAGAGCCAGAGCTGGAAGGGTCTGCTGCTGTCATGACCTTGCCCCGCCCTGCCCCCCGCCCTGCCCCTGCCCCTGCAGCTTCTGTAGTTGTGTGAATGATCAACAGCACAGCGCCGCAGCTGGTCAGCTGGCAGCACCCACCAGGCCTGAGGCCATGTCAGCGACATACTGCAGCAGCAGCATGTAGTGCAGCTGGCGCGTGTCAGGGTCCACCATCCTGTACACCCGGCAGCAGCAGCAGCAGCAGCAGCAGCAGCAGCAGCACCAGCAGCAGCAGCAGTGAATGGGTGGGAGCATGTCATGCACAGCAGGTCAAGGTACAGGGCAGGGGTGGCGAGGGGCTGCTGACACCAGCAGATCAACGAGGGCCTCAGGGCATGATGCTGGCTGCTGGACTACTAGCACCCAGGGTAGTGAACACTAGCTAAGCCTTGTCCAACCTATGACAGCTGATGACTGTGCTGAAGGGGCCAGGTCTGCAGGGGCTTGCAGCAGCACGTCTGCGGGCTGCAGCACACCAGCCATATGCTGATCAAGGCATGTCACCGCTCTCGCCCCCTAGGGCAGCTGCCCCAGGCCCAGCCCCCCCCTAGCCACCGCCCACCCCTCCCTGCCATTGCCTCCCCCCAAGCTGCCGCATCTCGCCTCACCCATCACATGCTGCAGACTGGCCCTGATCTCAGTAAAGCATCAGACCCTGGCACACATCAGCTGCACCCCCTGCCACTGCCCCTCAACTGCCGTCCCCTCCCACCACTGCCCCTCCATAGCCGCCACCCCTTAGCTCACCAGCCACTGCGGATCTCGTCCAGCAAGGAGCCGCCATTGCACAGCTCTTGCACCAGCAGCAGCGTCCAGTCCACAACCAGGGTGCTCTGCAGCCAAGACAACCGGCACAGCTTGCACCACAGCCCCGCCAGCAGCAGCAGCAGCAGCAGCAGCAGCAGCAGCAGCAGCAGCAGCAGCAACAGCGGCGGCGGCAGTAGCAGCAGCAGCAGCAGCAGCAGCAGCAGCAGCCGCAGCAGCGGCAGCAGCGGCAGCAGCAGCCGCCCAAACCTGACCGCCGGCAGCACATGCCCCTAATCTCAACCCCAGCTGTGGTACTACTGGTAGGGTGATTGGGCAGCCACCCTATCGGTTGAGCCTTGAGGTCTGGCAAGGGTGAGAGGGCAGCGAGGGGGCAGTGCAATAAACAGTGAGATGGCAATGCGGTTGGCAGTGAGGAGGCAGCGTAGGGGGCAGCGAGGGGGCCAGCGTAGAGGCAGCGAGCGAGCAGAGAGGGGGGCAGTGAGAGGGCAGCGCAGCACACAGCCAAGGGCCATTGAGGGGGCAGTCAGTGACCTCACCTGAAAGCCCGCTGGACCCCGGAGTGGCACCATGGCACATGTGTAGGTGGCGATGATGTTGGGGTGGTTCAACCGGGCTGTGATGTTGGCCTCTTGGAGGACTGCCTTGCGCCGGCGATCGCCTTCACCTCCCGCCAACTACCAGGCCAGAGGAACAGGGCGGGGGCAGGGGGCAGCGACATGATGGTCAGGGGCAGGGGAGCAGGGGCTGGGCAGCAGGGTGAGAAGGTAACAGTGGGAGGTGTGGTCCGCATAAGAAGCCTGAGAGAAATTGAAGTCCCTACCTTCTCCCAACTCTCTGTAGCCCCTGCCCCTGCCCCTGCCCCTGCCCCTGCCCCTGCCCCTGCCCCTGCCCCTGCCCTGCCCTGCCCTGCCCTGCCCCTTACTCCCACCCCCTACCCCTGCCCCTTCTCCTACTCCCAACCCCTGCCCCTGCCCCTTCTCCTACTCCCACCCCTACTCCCACCCCCTGCCCCTGCTTCCTGCCTCTGCCCCCTCCCCCTGCCCTCACCTGCTGGAACAGAACCCTCTTCACCGCCACATCCAGTCCCCGCCACGTGGCCCTGTACACAGTGCCATGGCTGCCGCTGCCCAGCTGTGCGTGCAGCATCAGGCCAGGCAGGGCGGAGCTGAGGTCAGAACCTCCCTGAGGGGCCTCCGCACCAGCCAGGGCACCAGGGGGCGCCAAGGGAACCTCGAAGGCGGCAGCCTCCACCCCAGGCGGCCCTGTGGCCAGCTGTGCCCGGATCTCCAGCAACTCCCTCTCTATGTCTGCCAGCTGCACGAGCTGAGGTCTAGCCCCCGCCTTGCGCTCCGCCTTGCTCTCCGCTTTGCGCTCCGCCTTGCGCTCCGCCTTGCTTGCGGGCGGCTGGGCGGGGGACGCCGAGGCGTGGCCAATGGGGGTAGCGGAGCGCGAGTGGTGGAAGCGAAGAGACGCCTGGCGCGAGCCTTTCAGGGGATCCTGAAACCCGGGTTGGAGTTCGGGCGGCAGCAGGAGGCGCCGTTGCGGATCCTTGTCAGCTCCGTCACCTCCCTCGTCAGCGACCTGTGGGCCAGACCCTGATCGGTCGCTCTTCCCTGCATCGCCATCGCTGGCCGCTTTTCCCTCGGCAGGGGTAGCGGGGACGGCAGCGACTCGCGGGCGAGGGCGGCGTTGCTTCAATGGGGCACTGTGGCGGAGGACAGCGCAGTCGACCAAGACGGTGGGGTCCACGTCGTGGCAAGGTTTGCCCTGGGTGGCTGCGCGGCGAGGGAAGTCCACCATCTCAATGTCACAAGTCACGTGGTCGGGCAGCGTCATGCTCTTTGCCAACGCCATGTTCGGTGAGCTACGCGTGTCCAAAACATCAGCGTCGCTGGCCGCGCTCCTCAGGTCGACATGCTCCATCCTCAAGGTATCTCTGAGTGCCGCGGAAGCGCCACGGCGGGGTCTGTGCGCGCTGCTACCAGGGAGCGACAATGTGCTATCCGACTGCTTTGAGCCCGCCAACCGCTTCAACAGACTCGCCGCGCTCCACCCACGATTTGAGGGCGGGTCTGGGCTGTCGACCCCGCGGGGCGGCCAGGGCCAGGAACCGCGCATCCATGTAACGGCGGCAATGGCCCCGGCTGCTAAGAGCAGCCCGCCGACCACCCCTCCTGCAAGAGGTCCTGCCATGTTGCTTTCGGCAGACGGACTTTCGCCCTTGGGGGTGGGTGAGGCAGGCAATACAGGGCCGATGGGGGCAGTGAGCGCGGGCAGGGGTGGTTGTTGGGTCGAGGGGAGCTCAGGAAGCTGAGGTGGCAGAGGGGATGGGGCGTCAGGTGGTGGGGCCGGGGGGGCTGGAGGGGGGGGGGTGTAAACAGTCAGCAGGGAGGCGGTGGTGGTGGCGAATGGCAATGAGGTGTTCAGAGGTCCTAAGCCTGAGTCAGGGTAGGCCGCCAGGCTTGAGGCCGTGAAGGACAAGCCATACCAGTAGCTGTCTTGAAGCTGCAACACGAGAGGAGGCCAGGAGCTGATGTTCACCTGCAGGGCAGGAGACGACAGGCCAGGGCCAAAGAGAAGCTGGCTGGAAGGTGGAAGGTGGCTGGAAGGTGGAAGGTGGAGGCCGCATGCGCCAAGCTGTTGTGCACCACCACACCCAGTGGAAAGCTCAGTTCCTCCCGCACCACTGCCCTCCGCCCTGCCCTCCCCTCCCCTCCAACCTATCCCCCTGCTTCCCATACCTGCTTCAACCCTTGCCCTCCCCCCTGCTCCTCCACCCCTCCCCCTGCGTCCCCCCCGGCCCCACCGTGATGAAGCTGCGCAGCTGCAGCAGTGCCGCTAGGTTGTCGCTGGGTAGGGCTGGAGGGGGCGGGGCAGGGCCCAGCCGGTTCAACAGCATGAGGTCTGCTGCCTGGAACAGGCGGGTGCTGGCTGCATTGCCAGGGTCTGTCAGGGCCGCAGCCTCCCCCCCAGGCAGCAGCACCAGGCTGTCCACCAGGCGCAGGGCGGGGGGGATCGGGGCAGCAGGCTGGGCGGCAGGCCTGCAGCAGCAGCAGCAGGTGCGAAGCAGCAGGTGGGAGGCATGCAGGTGGGGGGTAGTGGGCTGGCCAGGGTTGGCAGGGCTGAGCACTCGCCTTGCCTTGGTCTGTGCGTGCATCATTGCACTGGAGATGGGGTGGGAGCATGCATGGGTGTGAGAAGCAGTCAGCAGGTTCTACCAATGGGGTGAGGGAGGTCATAGTCTCTCACAGTCGCCCTGGCTGGCCCTGCCCCTGAGGAAATGTGCAGTGTGCAAAAATGCATGGGGTGTGACAAGACCGTTGCGGAGAGGGAGATGGAGCAATTCGCAACGCACATTTGGTGAGAGGGGTCACCAGAGCAGCCCAAGACCTCACCTGATCTCATTCACCCCCTACTTCCCTTGCCCCTCCTCCCCCTCCCCCTCCCCCTCCCCCTCCTCCTCCCTCCCCCTCCCCCTCCCCCTCCCGTTCTTCCTCCCCCTTCCCCTCCCCTTCTTCCTCCCCCTTCTCCTCCCACGGCCCCTCCCCCGTCCTCAAAGATGCCCCCTCCTTCGCCCCCTCCCCCTCACCTGCACACGTCAAACACCCACAGCGCCACAGACGTCCTCGCCAGCGCCCCTGCCTGGTCCCCCCCCACTGCCCCGCAGTTCAAGGCGGAGGGGTCAGGGAAGCTGAGCGCTGGGCTGTTCACCAGCACCAGCTGCACCAGCTGCAGGCTGGCACCGGGGGGGATGCGCACGCTGCCGGGCTCAGGCCCTGACAGGTCCAGCAGGGGGGACTGCTGCCCGGAGCTGGACAGCGGGGCACCCACCAGCGCCCAGCTCCCCTCCAGGACCAGCTGTGGGGGCCAGGGCGAGGGGGTCAGGGTCAGGGTCAGGGTCAGGGTCAGGGTCAGGGTCAGGGTCAGGGTCAGGGTCAGGGTCAGGGTCGGGGTCAGGGTCAGGGTCAGGGTCAGGGTCAGGGTCGGGGTCGGGGTCGGGGTCAGGGTCAGGGTCAGGGTCAGGGTCAGGGTCAGGGTCAGGGTCAGGGTCAGGGTCAGGGTCAGGGTCAGGGTCAGGGTCAGGGTCGGGGTCGGGGTCAGGGTCAGGGTCGGGGCATGAGGTCAAGGCAAAGCAGTGAGGGGTGTGCAGCACAACGGCGCGGGGCTGGGTCAAAGAGGAGGGCAAGGCAGGAGCAGCGACAGGGCACTGGGTGGTAGGGGTGGCTGTGGAGGGCCTGGAGAGGAGGGGAGTTATGATTGAAGGAGTCTAGGAGGTCAGTGTCCATGGCAGCAGCCCGGGTCAGCAGACAGGCTAGCCCAGCCCAGCCCAGGTCAGGGCGGCAAGCAGGCCAGGTCAAGAGCTGTGTGGAGGTGTAATTCAGCAGGGGAGATGACTTGAGAGGCTGAGGGGGCGGGGGGCGGGGGGCGGGGGAGAAGAGGGTGGCTTTGAAGGGGATGGCCCAGGGAGCAGACCGGGGATGCAAGGGAGTGGGAGTGGGAGGTGGCAGGGGACGGAGGGAGGCTCTAGGAGGGCAGGGAGAGGGGAGGGAGGGCTTTGCCAGCCTTGGTGCCAGCTTGGGCCTACTGGGCTGCTGGGGGGGGGGGGGCTGGGAGGGGCAGGGAGGGAGGGGCAGAGGGGGGATCTGGGAGGGGCGGGGAGGGTGTGTGAGCCCTACCGGGCTGCTGGCATTGCCCACAGAGGGGGACAGGGCGGAGTGCTGCAGGAGCATGATGAGGCGCGTGGCCGGCGGGCTGCTGCTGCTGGCCAGGGGCACTGCAGGGGCGGTGAAGGCAGCTGCAGTCAGCACACCGTCCCGCACCACCTGCATCAGAGCAATGGCACCAGGGCAGCACCAGCTGCTCGATCACCTCTAGAGCCAGCGCCTGAATAACCAGACAGCAGCCTTTCCCTCCCACTCCTCCTCCCCCTGCCTCACCCCCCCTCCCCCTCACCCCCTCACCCTCACCCTTCCTCAGGCCCCCTCCCCCTCCCCCTCCGCCTCCCCCTCCGCCTCCCCCTCCGCCTCCCCCTCCCCTGCACCATCCACAAGTCCCCCTCAGCACCCCCCTCACCCCCTACCTGCACTGAGGTCAGGGCAGCGGGCACTGTGTTGGTAGAGTTGGGCAGCTGCAGCGCGCCAGGGCCCAGCACGCTGTCAGCAATGCCTGCAGGGCTCACCACACGGCCGCAGCAGCAGGGGCAGGCAGCACAGGCAGCAGCCGAGTAAGAAGACAAGGAGAGGGGGCAAGGGGCAGCAGGTGAGGGGAAGAGGTGGACCGGGGGGGGGCTACAGAGCAGCAGAGGAGGGCAGAGGAAAGGGGAGGAACAAGAGCAGGGAGGGGAGCAGGGTAGAGAAGGAGGGGAAGGAGGGAGCTCCACCAGGGCACTGCTGGGAGGTCTGGACCCGCGCTCAGCATCACGGCCCACTACCCTCTCCTCGCTCACCACCCTGCCACTCACTCACCCCCCCCGTGTCAACCACCCCTACACAGTAAAGCACCTAAGTTGGGACACCCGCGTCCCCCGGATCCGCCGAAAACTTGCTGTAGCCCCCCCTTTTTCTTTCGCGCACCGTTAGCAATGGTGGTTATGGTGGTGGTTGTCGGGTCGCGTCTTATCCACACATTGTCGCGGCTGAGTTCTGAGATTCGCCGCTTAGGCCCAAAATGACCGGGACATGACTTAAGGCCGCGCCTGGCCATCCGCGAGCGTGGTTTACCGCATCCACCGCATTGCTAGATACCTTGGTGGGTGACGCAAGTTGCGCAATGAGCGCGCTTCGCGTTATTGCAACACCTCCGTGTCATAGCACGGGCTAGAAACAGCCGGAAAATGCCTCATGCGGCTAATTTTGGCGTTCATTCCACCTGACTTGCAGCTTTAACCTCATCCCACATGGCCCGTACACCTAGCAAGGCAGTGAAGGGATCCAGCAAGGCTTCTACTAGCGCAGCTGCAAGGCCCAGCAAGCTTGTTGCTGCTGCCAAGGCCTACTTCAAGTACCAAAGGGGTGTTGCGCGCACTTCCCAGCGTGCCCTGGCCCAACAACATGGAGTCAGCCGCTCCACCCTTAACAGGGTCATCAGCAGGGGTGGGACACTTCCCAAGCAGGGCCGGCCCACAGTTCTGGTCCCGGCTGAGGAGAAGTGGCTGGTCAGCATGGTGAAGGGGTCACAGGAGCAGGGGCAGGGGGTGACAAAGCTTGCACTACTGGCTGCTGTGGGCACCATAGCAAAGGCCCGTGAGCGTAGGGATGAGCCACCACCCTTTGGTGGTGCCACCCCAAGCAAGAAGTGGTTTTCTGCCTTCATGGGGCGCCATGGGCTCACGCTACGCAAAGCCTCCCCCCTCACCAAAGCGCGTCGGGCTGCTGCCCAAAAGCGGGAGGCATTAGAAGAGTGGTTTGACAGCAAGCTCATGCCCACCCTGAAGAAGACGTGCTGCAGGGGGCAGGCGTATTTGCAGCGGCCTGACCGGGTATTCAATGCAGATGAGACAGGCTTTCAGCCGCTGAGCGGCCAGAAGGTGGTGGCAGAGCGTGGTGCCAAGCATGTCTTTCAGGCTGCAGCTGCCAATGCCAAGCAGAGCCTCACATGTGTGGCATGGGGATCAGCTGATGGGCAGGTGCTCGCGCCTAACTACATCAGCGCCGGCACCATGCTGACTGCGGATGCCCTGGGTGGGGTTGCTTTCTTCCCTGACTCGGCCATCATCCTCAAGCCAGGCACCCACATGATGGACGGCCAGCTGTTCCCCAAGCTGCAGCATCCTCCATCAAGAGCGGCAAGCAGAAGACGACGCATGCGGCATGGAAGGTGCTGGATGTGTCCCCTGAGCTGGTGCAGGCAGCTGTGCAGCGCTCCGCCACGGCCCAGCCACTGCTGTATGATAGGGCTGTAGACAGGTTCTACAGCAAGCATGAGTTGGGTGGGTTGGTTGCTGAAAGGGGTGCCAAGAGTGGCAGGTCACGCAAGTAGGGTAGGGGCACAGAACCCTGCTGACCACTTTATGTTTTTTCATAAACTTTTGATGCCATCTGGTGCTAGGACCTATAGTGATACAGTGCCGAAAAGGGCAGGACCAAGTTTCTCCTGAAAAATGTTTATACTTGAGCGTCTCAACATAGGTGCACTTAGTTTGGAAAACCGGTTTTAGGGGGGGTATCCCACTGGCCAAGTCATAAGTCTCCAGTCCTTGAGAATTATACTAAGCTGGGGGCATCTGCAGCTAGAGGACTTGTAAATCTCTCCAACGATATGAGTTGCATTCGTTTTGTCCAAGCAAGTGATGAGTTGTGCCACCCCCCGTTTCAAAATGTCCCAACTTAGGTGCTTATCTGTGTAACCACCCTTCCCACCCCCAACCCTGGTATCAACCACCCCTAACCACCCTTCCCACCCCCCACCCTGGTATCAACCATCCCTAACCACCCTTCCCACCCCCCACCCTGGTATCAACCACCCCTAACCACCCTTCCCACCCTCACCCTGGTATCAACCATCCCTAACCACCCTTCCCACCCTCACCCTGCCACCCAATTGATCCACCGACCCTCCCCCTTGTATTGAGCAGCCATCTCCTTAGTCGTTTAGACAGCCATCCTCCAAGCCCTACCCGCTCACACACCTTGCCCCCCACCCCCTCTCCCCCCTGCCCGCTCAACCTGCATCCCACCCCCTCCCCCCTGCCCGCGCACCCGACTCGTCCCCCCCACCCCCACCCCGCCCCTCCCCTTGTATCCACCCTCGCATTCGCCCCACCTGCGGTTTGAAACAGAGGCGGCAGCTGGCCTGGCGAGGCTGCCGGCGCTCTGCCCAGCAGGGTAACGTTGGTGAAGCGGATGCGGCCCCAGTTGAGGCTCCAGGAGCACAGCGTCAGGCGGCGCTGCGAGGGGCTGAGGGAGGACACCTGGGGCAGGCGGCAGGGGCGCAGCTAACCACCTGCAACCGACTCTTGATGTCCATCAGGCCAGGAGCGGCTGCTCTTGCTGCTGCAAGCCGGACCCCTGCCCCCCTGCCCCCCTGCCCCCCTGCCCCCCTGCCCCCCTGCCCCCCTGCCCTCCTGCTCCCCTGCCCTCCTGCCCTCCTGCCCTCCTGCCCTCTTGCCCTCCTGCCCGCCTGCCCGCCTGCCTGCCCGCCCGCCCGCCCGCCCGCCCGCCCGCCCGCCCGCCTGCCTGCCTGCCCTCCTTCTGCTCACCCTACCTGAGGCCGCCCCAGCCCTGCATCAGCCAGCCATGTCAGGTAGTCTGGCAGACTGGCACTGCTGCTGCTGCTGCTTGGCACTGAGCCCTCTGGCTCTGAGGTATAGCAGGCCAGGCTGGGCAGGACGGCGGTGGAGTTGCCCGGAGAGGAGAACAGGCCCAGCCAGTAGGCAAACTCGTCCCAGGGCAGCAGCAGCTGGCAGTCTTCGAGCAGCAGCTGGGGGGAGGGTACCAGGCCGCTGGGGTCAGGGGGGCGAGTCCTGTCAACCAGGGTAAAGGAGGGGAGCAGTGTCTAGTCGGGAGGGGGAAGGGGCAAGTGTTGAATTCAGGGGTGAGGGTGAGGGGCTGAGGGCGAGGGGGGTGGGGGTCAGGGGGGGGAGGGTGGGTGTGGGGGGGGGGAGGGGGGGTGGGGGGGGGGGTAATCTGCTGACCTCTACCTGTCCATCTTCCAGCTCCAGGTCATCACGGTGGCCATGCCTAAGGGGTAGGTGGACAGGGGCCCGGGCGGCAGGTTCAGCAGCCGCAGGTTGTTGACCTGCCACCACCAGCAGTGCCAGGACTAACAGCAGCACTGCCACCACCACAGCCACTACCACCATCACCACAGCCAGGCTTGAGCAGCTTTAGCAAATTCAGCGCCAGCAGGACTTCAGTGGCTTAGTAGGTCATGTGGACAGCCTCATGACAAGCACCGTGCTCCATGCGAAAGCAAGCAGGAGAGAACTGGGAGGAGGAAAGGTCGAGTGCGGCTGGTCTAGGCACTAGTTAGAAGGGTAACATCAGGTGGCATCAGGTCAGGTCAGGTCAGGTCAGGTCAGGTCGGGTCGGGTCGGGTCGGGTCGGGTCGGGTCGGGTCGGGTCGGGTCAGGTCAGGTCAGGTCAGGTCAGGTCAGGTCAGGTCAGGTCAGGTCAGGTCAGGTCAGGTCAGGTCAGGTCAGGTCAGGTCAGGTCAGGTCAGGTCAGGTCAGGTCAGGTCAGGTCAGGTCAGGTCAGGTCAGGTCAGGTCAGGTCAGGTCAGGTCAGGTCAGGTCAGGTCAGGTCAGGTCAGGTCAGGTCAGGTCAAGAGCAGCAGCAGGGCAGCCAGGGCGGCCAGGGGATCGCAGTCGCCCCACTGACCTGGCATGTGATGTTGGTCTGGGGGTATTGCGGGCTGCTGGCAAACTTGAACAGGTGGGGCAGGGCGGACATGTCCAGCTGGTAGATGGTGGCGCCTGCTCGCATCGCTGAGGAGCCTGGAGGTGAGGCAGTTGTGGCAGTTGAGGCAGTTGACAGGTAAGCCAGTGGGGCAGTTGTAGCAGTTGAGACGGGTAAGCCAGGGAGGCAGTTGAGACGGTCAAAGCAGGCAAGCTAGCGAGGCAGTTGGAGTAGTTGAGTCAGGTAAGCCAGTAAGGCAGTTGAGGCAGTTTAGAGGCCTGAGGGTCCATAGGGATTGAGCCATGGGTGGGGGTGGGGGGCAGGGGCCTGAGGGGGCATGGCTGACCCACCCTGCAGCATCACACTGCGCTGGAACTCTATGGTGTTTGGCCATTCCATGCCCCAGGTCCAGTTGGCCTGGCATTGACACGGCAGCGGCAGCAGCGGCACGGGTGGCACGGCAGAGGCAGGAGCAGGGGGGCAGGGGGACAGGGGGCAGCCAGGCATGGGGCTGGACAGGGCCAGGTGGAGCGATAGCCACTGCACCACTGACAGCTACATTCTTTGGTTGGGTGGGGTCAGGGTCAGGGCCAGGGTCAGAGTCAGGTTGCCTTGGCACTGCAATTATGGCTGTACACCTCCTCATGGCCTGCACCCTTGCTGCCACCCCATGCCACCCCCACCCCACCCCGGGCTGGTACAGATTGTCTTCGTCTCTCTGACTCCCCCCCCACCACCCCACCCACCCACCCCACATACACACACAAACACACACACACACACCACCCCACCCCACCCTTTGCATCGCCTGGACTCACAGCGCTGCTGGTGTTGGCGTTGAGGGCGGGTGCGGTGCGGGCTGAGGTCAGGGAGGTGTCATCAGAGATGACCCAGGTTGCTGTGCCTGTGCCGCCCCCGCCTGGGCCCAGACCCGTGGCCTGGCTCTTGGCTGCGATGTCACTCCACAGGTTCATGTTCACTGCACCAGGGCACCAGGGCACCAGGGCAGCAGCAGCAGCGTTGACAGTAGCGTTGACAGCAGCAGCAGCTGCAGCAGCAGCAGCAGCAGCAGCAGCAGCAGCAGCTGCAGCAGCAGCAGCAGCAGCAGCAGCAGCAGAGCTCAGCGACTGCTGTCCCAGCAACCCTGGCAATGCTGACAGCGGCAGCAGCAGGGCGGCAGCAGGGGCAGGGAAGGGATGGGGTCAAGGCCAGGGGAGAAGGGGGGGTCAATCCCAATCGGTTGGCCAGTCAGAAAAGAGTGCTATATAATTTCAGGTTCAATGTTGACTGGTCGGTCGCTCAGTCGGTCGCTGAGTCGGTCAGTCAGGCAGGGTGGCGCTTAGGCAGGCAGGGTGGCGGTTAGGTAGGCAGGGATAGGTGCTGTGTGTGAACCTGCTCGCACCATCCACGGCCGTGGTGGGGCCCCTGTTGAGGCTGGTGGGCAGCTCCTGTGTGTAGGGCAGCAGCAGCCCGCCAGGCCCCACCCCCCCAGGCGGCCGCGCGCCCAGGCGCAGCATGCTGGTGTTCCCGGGGGAGGCCAGCAGCAGGCTGGGTGAGGGCCAGGCAGGGCTGGGGTCCTGCAGCGGGCCAGGCAGGCAAGCGGGCCAGGGCCAGATGGGGGCAAGGGAACGGAGTGTACAGGCAAGGAGGAGGGAGGCGGCTGCAGCAGGGGCAGCAGATGTGCAGTGGGGGGGAGGGGAGGAGGGGGAAGGTGCTAGGGTGAGGTGCCGGAAGGGGGGAGGAAGGGAGGGGGAGGGGGGGGAGGGGGGGGAGGGGGGGAGGGGGGGGAAGGTGCAGGGAGGGTGGGGAGGGGAGGAGGGGAAAGGTGCGGGAGGGTGGGGAGGGAGGGAGGAGCGGGGGAGCGTGCAGGGGGGGTGATGCTGGGGAGGAGGTGCAGGGAGGGGGTGCCGGGTGCTTCCCCACCTCTTGTATGACGGCGTTGTTGAGTGCGTTGATGAGCCAGAGCTGCGCGTCATTGGCCCACACGTGCAGGGCCACCGTGCCTCCGCTGTACAGCTGGCGCAGCACGAGCACCTCCACCTCGGTCACCAGCAGCGTGCAGCTGAGGCCGCAGGGAAGGGGTCAGCAGGGGCTGGGGTCAGCTGCTGGTGGAGTGTGAGGTGGAGTGTGAGATGGAGTGTGAGGTGGAGTGTGAGGTGGAGTGTGAGGTGGAGTGTGAGGTGGAGTGTGAGGTGGAGTGTGAGGTGGAGTGGGAAGTTGGGCCAGGAGGTGCTGGGTGGCCCTGGGGGAGTAGCCATCGACAGGCAGGCATGCATGCAGGCTGCAATGGTGCTGCGGCAGGTGGTGGCGCTGTTGTAGTTGTGATGGGGCTAAGGTAGCAGGGCCTGGCACAGGTTCGCTGCCATAGACATATCAATAAGCAGTACATAGGCAGGCCATAAGAAGCAGTACACAGGCAGCACCGTGTAGCTACTTCCGTAGCCTGTGCTGAGCTGGGTTGGCTGGGTGCTGGGGTGGTTGTGGTGGTTGTGGTGGTTGGGTGCGAGGGTGGTTGTGGTGGTTGGGTGCTGGGGTGGTTGTGGTGGTTGGGTGCGAGGGTGGTTGTGGTGGTTGGGTGCTGGGGTGGTTGTGGTGGTTGGGTGCGATGGTGGTTGTGGTGGTTGGGTGCTGGGGTGGTTGTGGTGGTTGGGTGCGAGGGTGGTTGTGGTGGTTGGGTGCTGGGGTGGTTGTGGTGGATGGGTGCTGGGGTGGTTAGGGTAGTTGGGTTTCCTGCCAAGAGCAACAGTAGCCTGTGATGGTATGGGGGCTGCTGAGGGGGGGGGGGGGGGGGCTGTGGTGTGCCAGCTGAGCTTGCCCTGCCCCACCTCTTATACTGGACCACGTCCTGCAGCAGTCCAGATATCTCCCTGCAAGCAGTGAGCAGGCCACGGCCAGGAGGCTGAGGGGGGCGAGACCTGCCTGCTGGCCACAGAGGCCCAGGCTAAGAGGGCAGGACCCTACCCCTAGGACAGTGTGCAGCACTGAAAACCGCCCGCCGCCCGCCCGCCCGCCCGCCCGCCGCCCGCCCCGCCCGCCTGCCTGCCAATTGCCTGTCAAGCTCACCATATGGAGGCTACAGGAGCTAGGCTTTCAGGCGAGCTTCCCACCCTGCCCGCCAGGAACCATACAGGTGTGGCCAAGGGGCTGGTGGCCCTGATGATGGTCATGGGCAGGGGTGCCTGGTTGTATCCGGGTATGCCAGTGTCATATGGCATGGCGTTCACCAAGGTCAGCTGCACCAGGGTTAGGCTACTGTTCTGGGCGATGTAGACGTAAGCAAAGGGCAGGAGGGCCAGGTCTAGAACTGTCAGGGTGGATAACTCGGTGGGGGCGAGATACTGGGCTGGGGCAGGAAGGGGAGTTGGGCTGGGGCTGGGGCTGAGGCTGGGGCTGGGGCTGGGGCTGGGGCTGGGAGGGGGGCTGGGGCTGAGGCTGGGGGTGGGTGTGGGTGGCAGAGCCAGGGGGCATGTGAAGGGGAGGGGGGGCGCACTGGGGGGCGTCCGTGGTGGCAGCCACCATGACTGGCTGGTGGCGGTCTACGAGTGAAGGGCAAGAAGGCAGGCAAGCTGGGTTAGGGTTAGGGACAGGACACCAGCACACTCAACACAGCTGACTTCAGCCTGGCCTTGCCTCTGCCACCTGACCCGCCCACCCATCGCCCACCTGCCCCCTCACCCACCACCCCTCATCTGCCCCCTGACCCACCTGCCCCCTGGCCCGCCCACCCCTCACCCACCTGCCCCCCCACCCACCACTATGCCACGCAGTGAGCCTCGAGCATCGGGCGGCTGCCAGGTGTTGATGAGGGTGGTGTGGCCCCGCAGCAGCACCGCCTGCAGCCCCTGGCCGCCAAGGGCCTGCTGGAAGTCAGGGAAGGAGGGGGCCAAGCTGAGCACCAGCAGCTGCGCCAGGTGCAGAGGTGCCCAGGTCTGCTCAGGGGCTGGCATCAGGTACTGGAACGCTGGGGCAGGGCAGCAGGGGGGCGGGCAGGGGTGGTGAGCAGGTGAAAGACGTGACATAGAGGGGGGGCATGGATCTGTATGGGGCTGCATGGGATTGTGTTTGCGTGATGCCCCGCCCCGCCCCGCCCCGCCCCGCCCCGCCCAGCCCCGCCCCGCCCCGCCCAGCCCCGCCCAGCCCAGGATTAGAGGGACTCACTGGGTTGCAGGGGCAGCAGCTGGGTGGTGCTGCCCAGCAGCTGCTGGGGGAGCAGGAGCACCTCCTGCAGCGCCAGCTGGCCCAGCTCCAGGCACCAGGAGGACAGCTGCAGCTCGACCACTGGTGGCAGCTGGGTCAGCCGGGCGACCTGGTATGGGTACCAGGCATCCAGGCAGGGGCAGGTAGGCAGGGGCAGGTAGGGAGGGGTAGGTAGGCAGGGGCGTGGCAGGGGCAGGTTCCAGTCCTCAGTGCTAAGCGGGCAGGTGGGTGTGGTTTCTTACAGCAGGCATACGCGGCTCACCGCAGCAGCAACCCCCCACTCCCCCCCCCACCCCCCACCCACTTCCCCCCCATCCACCCACTCTACCCACCAGCCTCTTCACAGCCCCACTGACCTGAGGCACAGCCGCCCCCCACCCTGGCCATCCAGGCCGTCAGGTTTGCGGCTGTGCCGCCGCTGCTGGCTGCTGCAGCCCGCCAGGCCGGCGTGATATTGAGGGCGGCCGGGGGGGTGAGGCTGAGCAGGTGGCGCTGCCAGTAGGCCAGCTCGTCAGGCAGCAGGTGCAGGCTGCAGCGGGTGAGCCGCAGCCGGGCCAGGGGGCTGCTGCTGCTGCTGCCAGCGCTGCAGGCCGAGGTGACTGCCTGGGGGGAGGGGGGCTGAGGGGGCCTGCAGGGTGGGAGACAAGGCCAGGGTGGGGGGTCAGGGGTGGGTGGGGGGGTGGGGGGTCACGGGTGGGTGGGGGGGTGGGGGGTCACGGGTGGGTGGGGTGGGGGGTGGATGTTAGGACCATGGCCAGACCTAGGGACCACAGGTCAGGCCTAGGCAGGGGATAGGGCATAGGCGGGTATGTTGAGACGCCTGCTGCGCTGCGCTCTATTCTGCAGGCTGTCGCCCTGGTGCTGTGGCCTGGACGTTGCCGGCAGGGCTGATGACGGAAGTGATGGAGGTGATGCGGCAGGGCTGATGAGGAAAGTGATACTGGTGAGGAAAGAGATGCAGGTGACAGTGAGGGGGGGCCTATTGTATTGTATGAATGGATGTGCTCCCCTCTGCTGAGCCACACACTGTCAGCAGGGCTGATGACGGAAGAGGGTAGGGGGGGCCCGGCAACATCTCATCCCCTCCACCCCCGTGCCCCAACGCCGGCCCATGCCCCCTGCCGCCCTTGCCCCAGAGCCAGCCCCCCCTCTTTAGCCACCTGTCCCAGCGCCAGCTCCAGGCCAGGAGGGTGGCCAGGCCGCGGGGGTAGTCAGCAGGGGGGCCGGGCGGGGGGTTGACCAGGGCCAGGTTCAGCAGGCTCATGCTGGCATTGGGGGAGGTGAGCCAGAAAGCGTGGACCATGCCTGACAGGTCAAACGTCACCCCCCCCCCCCTGACTGCTGCTGCTGCTGCTGGCGGCAGGGGCTGACCCGATCAGTGTGATTGGGCCGTGTGATGTTCATCAGGGGGGTGGGCGGGGGACCACATGAGGGGGGGGGAGAGGGAGGGCTGCCTCCCCCGCTGGCCACCCCACTCCCTCCCCCTCCCCCTCCCCCCTCCCCCACTGCTGCTGCTAGCTGCTGCTGCCGATCACAGTGCCGGACACCACATCATATGCCCCCCGCTGCTGCAGCAGTGCACGCCATGTCCGCCACACTGATGTTGGCCGTGATGTGGATGAACGCCACTGGGCTGCTGGCTGCTGTGGGGGAGGTGGAGGGACGCCAGGCCAGCCAGCAGGCGGGTACAGCCCAGCACCTAGGATCAGCACCAGAGGCTACAGCTGTGTGCCACCAGCTGTGTGCAACAGCTCTGTGGAAAAGCTCTGTGCAGCAGTGGCAACAGCTCCGTGCTGGCGGGCTGCACTGGCGGCACACAGACAGAGTAGGCTAACCAACTGAGCTGGTGAGGCCAGAGGCAGTGTGGCAGTGTGTGAACCCTGCTAGAGTTGGTCCAGGGAGGGAGGTCAGCAGGCTTGGTCCAGGGAGGGCGGGGTCAGCAGGCTTGGTCAGGGGAGGGGGGTCAGCAGGCCTTGGTCAGGGGGAGGGGGGTTAGCAGGCTTGGTCAGGGGAGGGGGGGTTAGCAGGCTTGGTCAGGGGAGGGGGGGTCAGCAGGCTTGGTCAGGGGAGGGGGGTCAGCAGGCTTGGTCAGGGGAGGGGGGGTTAGCAGGCTTGGTCAGGGGGAGGGGGGTCAGCAGGCTTGGTCAGGGGAGGGGGGGTCAGCAGGCTTGGTCAGGGGAGGGGGGTCAGCAGGCTTGGTCAGGGGAGGGGAGGTCAGCAGGCTTGGGTAGCACTGGTCAGGGGAGTGGGAGATGCGAGGTGTGAGAGTGAGAGGTGTGAGTGAGGCTACATCCCACATCGGAAGGGGATTGTTTGTCCAGGGTTTGGTAGGAGTGGTCAGGAGGGTGTGAGAGGGTGCCAGGGTCTCTGGGTCAGGTGGTGGGGAGTGCAGCCTGACCTCACAAGGTGGCAGGGCAGGTGGCAGGGCAGGTGGCAGCAGGGCAGGTGGCAGCAGGGCAGGTGGCAGCAGGGCCAGGTGGGCAGGTGTCAGCCTTGCTGTGACTCACTGCTGCTTGGCAGTGGCCACTAAGCAGGCCGCGGTGCTGGGGGGCTGGGGGGACGCGCTGCCACTGGCCGGCCGCAGCGTGACATTGTAGGCGCTGACCTGGGCGGTCTGCAGCTGCTCCACTGTGATGGACACGCCTGGCACTGACTGCAGCCACAAGGGGCAAGGGGAGGGGTAGGTATGGCCTGACTGACAAGGTATGGGCCAGGGTGAAGGTTAAGGGCGCCGCCCCGCCCCGCCCCGCCCCGCCCCGCCCCGCCCCGCCCCGCCCCGCCCCCGCCCCGCCGCCCCGCCCCGCCCCCGCCCCGCCAAGCAGTAGGGCCAGGGGGAGCTGGCCCCAGGTGAATTGACTAGGCTGCTTGCATCTGTGGGGTGTGGGTGCTGCGGGCAACACTGTATGGTGAGTAGTGTGTAGCTGCACTGATGGTGGCTGCCATGGTCCTGCTGCTGCCGCTGCTGCACATGCTGCCAATGCTGCTGCTGCCCCCTGCTGCTGCGGCGACGGCGGTTCATTTCTACTGATGATGGTGATGGTCCTGCTGCTGATGATGCTTTCGTCTCCCTCACTGATGCGGATTGGGACTGACATGGTGAGAGCCAGGGGTCAGCCCACCTGGGAGACCATGATGTCATCTGGCTGCGCTGAGCATATGGCTTGCTGTAGAGCGTTGAAGCTGTCGCCACTGACCATGATGACCACATGGGGTGAGTTGCAGTGCTGCCCCAGACTGTGCTAGCACAGTGGGGGACCAGGAAAAGACCAGAGGGTAGGCTTTGGGCTGGGGTTGGCAGTTCAAGACCACTGCTGCCGCTCCCTCCTAGCTGCACTGATTGGAAGCGCCAGGTGCTGCCTGCAAGCACAGCGACAACCTGCTGGTTGAGTTGGCATGTGGGGAAGCGCGGTAACAAACATGTCTTGCCTGGTGCCGCAGTGTAAGGCCCTGCCAATAGCACGGCGGCATCGTCCGAAGTGCCTCGCAGCGTCAAGTTGCGGTAGGGTGCGGAGCTCAATGGCAGCGAGTAACGGCCCGATACTGTGCAGGGACTGCTGTCTGTCGATGGGAGCGCATCGATGCAAGTGGGTTCCAGCTGGGCCTTAATCGGCCTTAATGGCCCGAGTAGAGCGACAAGGAGCAAGCAGTAAGCCTTTAACGCCATCAGCCATCCAACGTGAGATTGCCTGTCTCGTAGTGTGGGAGGACCGCGATGTTTCTCTTGTTTTCAACAATAAGTGCGTACGCCGCAATTCTTGTACTTCGACCTGCTTATTTTGCAAGAGCAATTGTATGCAAGTTCCCCGAGTTGCCCATGTACTCTCATGTATTATGTTTTCTACACAGACATAGCCACAGAAAGAGTCTGTGCTAGCGGGGGCTGACCATGAGCTCCGTCACAGGCATTACAAGCTATTACCAACTTAAACGTAATGAAAGAATCAGACAAGAGTGACTAGTCAGTGCACTGCAGCATGTACAGACGGAGTTCTGCAGCTTGGCACGGTATGGCGTACAGCCGGTTCATTGCTTCCAAGCACCACTCTGCCCTGCAATGGAGCTGACGTCCCAGGCCGCACCACCTAGCAGCCCCCTCGTCGCCACCATGGCACCACTACCCCACCAAGCTGCCGGCCCCCACCTCGAACGGTCAGAGTCAACCTAAGTCTACCCCTGAGCTTGAACCTGTAGGGAAGCCTGATACAGCAGAAGAGGTGCCACAAGCTTCAGCTGGGGGCTCATTAGCCACG
>JASKMD010000016.1:2591072-2653572 GCA_030144725.1 Haematococcus lacustris
GGGTCAACATGAGAAACAACCAAAATGAGCAAGGAGTGCGAAAACTGAAACCACGCTATGTGGGGCCCTTCACAGTGCTGCGGATGATTGGCAAGGTGGCAGTACAACTGCATCTGCCTCCTAGCTGGAACCGCATGCACAACGTGTTCCATGTGTCCCTAGTCAAGCCCTACTGTGGGAACCAAACGCCTAACTTAGCGGCACCGCCTCCTGTGCAGTGGCTAGAAGGAGAACCTGTCTATGAGGTTGAGAAGCTGCTGGCTCACAGGGTCGTGAAGCTCAAAGGCCGCAACCGGGGCAAGGGCCGGCCCAAGAGCAAAGAGGCGAAGAAAGGCTTGGAGTTCCTAGTTCGGTGGGCTGGCTACTCGGAGGAGCATGACACGTGGGAGCCACAAAAGAACCTCCTGAACTGTGAAGAGGCAATGCAAGCTTACATTGAAGAACATGGAGCACTGCCAGAGCTCTAGATCTCATACTCTTTACTAATGCTTTTGACACTAAGCGCAAAGGCGCGAGTCCCGTCGCTACTGCAAGTAGCCGGGGCGGGGCAATCACCTAGACACACCAGCTGAGGACAGCTGATTCAACAATGAACCTGGTGGGGGGGAATGTAACGTGGGAATGCGCCAGGCTATTATGCCAATAAGGCCAACCATTCATATACCCTCTAATAACCAGTGTGTAGTAGGAAGTGTGGTGACCGGTGTCACAAGCCGGGTTCGACTCCCGGAGATCTCTCCGTTGACTACGCCCTGAGATCTTGAGCCACACGTCCTATTATTCGCTGGTTTAACACGTAACATAGTGCGCCAGATGTAGGTCAACAACACAAATGCCGTGATAGAGCTATGTTGAACACTTGACGTAAGAGCTCTCTTTAAGTTCTCTCGTTGAGCAGCTTGTTCATCTGTGGGGCAGAGCCGGCGCTCCAGAGCAGTGAGCTAGATGTGTCTCAACAGCACAGGTACCGTGGCGCTACACCTGATGACAGAAGGTGGCATACGCCGTCTAGCCGTCAGCCATCGAGCTGCTGGGCCGCCCTCTCCCTCCAAGGGGTGGGACTTCCTGCAACACACTGCCAAGAGAGGTTCACATGGCCCTTGTTGTAATAGATAGTCTTCACCAATCCCAAATGCTATCTTATGCAACTCGTGGCAGTGCACATTTGTCCATGGACAAGGCAAGTGACGGCTGTGGGTATGGCCGTGCTGGTATGTGCTGCCAGGTGTGGGTCTGCTTCCTGGCTGCACTGATGCTGTTGTCATGGTGGCCTCATGCTAGTTCCCACAGCTCTCACACAGCCAGGCAAGCCCCCCAGCACCTGGGCCTAGTGCTCCCCAGCAAGCCGAGCGCACCAAGGCCAACTAGGATGCTTAGCACACTAAGGGTCAAGGCCAGAACTATGGCTGGGCTGGGCATTGCAAGCTACTGTGACAACGACCTCTATTGTGTGCTCCTGTGTCGATGTTGAGAAGAGTTGGACTATATTTACCATCACACTCCTACAAATTAATCCCTGCATTCTTCCCTGCACTTTTAGCCAACCTTGTCCGATCGGACTGAAATTTTGATAGATGGTGTTTTGCATTAAATGAAACATATTATTTTTTGGGAAATTATTTCGAAAAACGATATGTTTCATTTTCTGCAAAACACCATCTATCGAAATTTCAGTCCGATCGGACAAGGTTGGTCAAAAGTGCAGGGAAGAATGCAGGGATTAAATTGTAGGAGTGCAGTGAGTTGCAGTCATCAGTCATCACTCCATGAATCTCTCTGGACACCCAAGTTGCTTGGAAATGCCGTGCAGGCTGCCATGCAGGCCCCATGCAGTGGGACTCCCCCACATAGGCAGGGGCATAGCTGAGCAGCGTGAGTTTGTGTTCGATCCAGCCACCCAGGTTGGGGTGGGCATCGACCTCAGCGTCACCCAGGCAGTCAGTAGCTGACCAGCTGGGCCGGTGGAAGCTGACCAAGGGCCAGGTGAAGCATGCCAGCGGCCTGAACAACTCCCGTCGTGACACCGAGCGGTAGCTAGCACCAATCAAGCCCCACCTCCTGCACCTGGCAGCAGCCAGCTCAGCCGGCACCTCCCTGGAGGCCAACCTGAAGCACATCACCGTCACCCTGGCCACCTGGGATGCGGTGTGGGAGGTGTACCTGGACCCCAAGTGGGCACGGCAGCGGCTGAGGCTGTACAGAGCCCATGACCGTGCGCTGGAGCATATCTTCAAGAAGATGAAGGTGTGAGGGTGGGTTGTGTATCTGGAAGTGGTGGGATGTCATGAAGTGAAGGAGTAGTTGACTGTGCCATGCCTAACCTGGTGCCACCATGTCAGCCACCGTGTGTGTGCCTTGTGTGCATGTCTGCAGTTGCAGGAGGACATGGCTGAGGTGCCCATGGAGCGTCATGGGCGTGCCAAGCATTTTCTTTTGAGCAGCCAGGATTGGCCCTGGGGGTGGGTGGGGTGCTGATGCGGTGCTTCGGGCATGCTGCAAGGTGGTGTGCAGGCCCAGGGGCACAGACCAGTTGCGGGGCAGGGTGGTGCTTGTGGATGAGCACCGCACCACCAGGGTCGGCTCAGCAGTGAATGGCAAGCAGCCATGTGAGGAGGATCTGGACCATGAGCAGCCCACCAGACCTGCAGACTAGAAGCCCACAGCAGGGCAGGTGGAACACCGCCTGTTGCGTCCAGCATGGAGCCAGCGGCGTGACCTGCCAGTGCGGGGCCTAATGTGGTGCCCACTTGTGGCCGCCCGCAAGCCCCATGCAGCAGCTAAGAAGCCACACCTGCAGCAGCCTCAGAGCCTGGGCCCAGCGCTCCCCCTCCAGCCAAACGCAGCAAGCACACCGAGGCTGAGCAGGCAGCTGAGCCCACCCAGTCCACCCAGTCCGGCAAGGGCACAGGCAAGACCCAGGGCATGGCTGCCAAAGCCAAGCCAGCACCGCAGCCAGGCAGGTGGCTGGACAGGGACTGCAATGCAGCACTGAACATGCAGCGCATTGGGGCGAGCAGGTGGCGCCCGCTAGAGCTGTGCTACTGGCCAGAGCAGGGCTACGGCTGCAAAACAAGGCCCAGCAGGAGCTTGTTGTGGCACAGTAATGTGTGCCCCCCTTTGTTGAGCTGTCATCAGCTTACAATCAACTCTACACAGAAGCCCTCAGGGGTCAGGCAATAATGTAGGTGGTAAGTGTATACTTCACACAGTCCATTGACACAATTTAACTCGGGCCACTAGTGGTCCCTAGTATTCCCGCTAGTGGCCACTACTAATCCGGCTGAAATAGAGGCCCTAGTGAGGGACAAAGGGGCCTGTGATGGTCTATACGGGTGATGGTAGGTCAATACAAATCCTGGCAGTCACCAACACTTTAGAGTACTGTCAAACATTCCAATCTTGCTAACCAGCACTCAATCAGGACTAACGACCCAGTGACTAGCCACATATGTTGTGGTTACCCTGATCAGTACAACTGTGACAAAGGGGACCGGCCATGCAACACGCCGTGCTTCATGCGGTCCTCGCCTGTCCAAACCGTGTCCAAACAGCCCCAGATTTAATCACCCACAGCCGACAGTGCACACTCCTGTTCCTGCATTATCAAGCTGTCCTTGTTTTGCCTGCCAAGGACAGTGCATGACAACTCCTTCTCTTGGGCATCATGCAGCTCAAGTCATGAAGTCATTGGTCCTAGCCTGGTTTCTGTCTCACAACCCACTGTGGATGCCATAGTCTTATGGAGCTGCAGTACTCTAGCCTGGTTTGCACCAGCAATGCCTGACCTACTTGCATGGAATTAGCTAGTGTTGCTAGCGACCCTGTCAGCATTCAAGCCCACCAATGTAGCAGCCAGCACCACGGTCAAGGCGTTGAAGACACTGGTCAGCACTGGCCCCTGCCACCTGCTGCTGTCACCCCTTCCTTCCCTCCCTCGCTTCGCTTGCTGAGCTCACATGGCCTGATCAGGCCAGCTGTGTGTGGAGGGCCACGAGCTGCGTGTCCTCCTTAATGGCGCTGCACACATCATCCTTGTGCACTGCCAGCGTGACCTGGCCCCGTATGCCCTGCAGCGCAGTCAGGCGGCAGCAGCCAGGCAGCAGTCAGGCAGCAGCCACAGCCCCGTCAGCAGCATGCCCCTCTCCACCCTCCTCCCTTCCCAGCACTCAAATGCACACCACATGGCTGCCGGAGCCAATGCCAACTGCACACGGCCCTGCTGCATGGCGGCGCACGCTGTGTGGCTGCAGGCAGGAGGGTGTGACTTCAATGGGTGGCGGCTGGCAGCAACACAGCTGGTGGCAGCACTCATGGGCGGTGGAGGTGGGCGCTGGTGACTGACCTGCCAGCTAGGTGAGGCCAGCAGCAGGCGCTTGGCTGCCAGCACCGCCAGGGCCCTGTTCAGGGTGCCGGGCTGCACTGCAGCAGCGTCCGGGACCAGCAGGCTGAGGTGGCTGACCAGGCGATGGTGCAGGGCCTGTGAGGCAGAGGGTGGGCCAAGGGGCAGCAGTGCAGAGCAGGTGTCATTTGCAACCAACCGCCTGCCAGAAATGCCTGCAGCAACACTGACACCGTGCGAAAGCAGTGCAGCAAGCAGGGTCATGGAGCACGACACAGAGCATGGTTGGACAAGTCAGGGCGCCAGGCAGCTGCTGTTCCACACACCTGCACCGACACCTGTGGCCTGTTTGTGGCGCGCATCTCCAGCAGTAGGCCCACCAGCGCTGTCTTCTCCAGCTGGCTGCAGGCCCTCAGGAACTGCGGGATGGAGCGCCAGGGGACAGCAGCAGCAGGCAGGGGTGGAAAGAGGCGACAGACAAAGGAACAGCCATGGAGGCTTGCACTGCCTGGGTGCTGTGTGCGTGAAAGCCCAGGAGCGCCACATCAGCAGCTGGTCACTCACCAGCATGTGAGGGGTGCCGAACATTTCATTCACTGCCACCTTCACGTGCCCCTCCTGCACTCAGGTGAAGCAGTTATGCACATGGTCAGTCTTGCAGCACACCAGGTACTGGCCGCCCTCTCACAGCAGCCCTCAGCTAGCAACACTGACCGTGATGAAGCCTTTCAGCTCAGCAGGGCTTGAGGCAGCTGTCAGCGGGGGCGCATTGGCCTTGCAGCGTGCAGCCTCAGCCACCTCCACTGCTCGCCGCAACAGCTCAAGCGCCCGGCGCACATCCCCTGTGGTGGCCGCCACCTGCAGGCCACAGCCCACCCGCACTGCCAGCCTCACTATCTCTTCTCAGCCTCAGCCCCGTTGAGAGCCCCTCATACCCCTGTGGCCATACCCCTGCTGCTTGGCCTGCCTGACACACCGCCTCAACAGCCCCACCCTGGACCACCTAGAGAGCAGGTGCGCTGACACATAGCTTCAGCACCAAGCAGCCCAGCAAGCTGGTCTGGCCATGCAATCCACAAGCCATCGGTGGCTGAAGCTGGCAGCTGTCCCAAACCAGTGGTCAGCTGGGGTAGCAGCTGTGACATCACACAGCTGAATGATTCATGGTCGAGGCACGTGGCGGGACACAGGCGACTGACATGTTCTGATAGTGCTGCTGCTGATGCAGGTGATGGTGGGGATACTGATGATGGTTGAGGCACATTGTGGCCTACCTTGCGCGCAACCCATTGTATGGCTGCCTCCTTGAAGAGCAGGCCACAGCCTGCAGCTGCCACACGCTGCCCGATGATTTGGCGCAGCTGGTCAACACTGTACGGGTTGAACGCGAGCTTTGCATTGGCCAGGCGGCTGCAAAGGAACAAGGAAGGCAGCAGCAGGGCCGGGAGACATTAGCGCCGTGACGGCACTGACAGACCAATCGCTTTCCACCCATTCGCTTTGGCCAGTGGTTGTCGTCCCAGGCCAGCCTCCACCAGAGGTCTTTTCACCTACAGACGTGCCCCACCTGCTGATGCGCGGGAGGACACGCTCGTCTAGGTCATGAGTGTTGGAGATGCCAATGACGGCCAGGCGCGCGCCCGGCCTCATGGGCCACTCAAACAGGTTGTACAGCACCTGCAGGAGGGTAGGGTGAGCAGGGCAGGGAGGGACGCAGGGCCCATCAGGAGGCTGAGAGGGGTGTGGTGGAGTGGAGCCTGGTAGATAGTGCAGTGTGCCTTACCGACTGGTCCTTGGTGATGAGCACGTCAATCTCGTCCACCACCAGCAGCGTCATGCATCTCCCCCGGCCCTGCGCCGTGGCCCCTGCACTGAAGTGTGCCTCCAGGGCGGCTAGAGCGCGGGCCGGCCCTGCACGCTGCCCGGCGACCTTCTCCCACAGCTGCACAGTGCAGTGGCACCAGGCGGCCGGCAGTAAGGCAGTGAGGCAGGCAGGAAAGCAGTGGGGCAGGCAGGCAGGCAGTGACAGTGTGTATGTCTCATGGTGCACTCCTAGTGGGTCGGGTGTGGGCATGGTGGAGGTGGACTGGCAGACTGGGTTACTGGGTAGTTGGTGGTTGAGGCAGCAGCATGTGGCAGCATGCAGCCAGCTGGCGGAAAGCCTCCAGGAGCCCACCTTGGAGTAGACATGACCTGGGGTGGGCAGGCTGAGCGCGTTCAGGCTGATCAGCTGCACCCCAGCTGCCTGAGCAGAGGCTCTGCGGCACAGTAGACAAACAGCTGGTGGCTCGCCTGCTTGATATGCGGGCCACATTCAAGGCACAGGTGGTGACCTAGCCTGCTGCCCACGGCTGCTGGGGGCACGCCCTAGGCATATGCATGCTATCGGGCAGCAGGTGTAGTCACACGCACTTGTTTGCAGCGATGACCTCGTTGATGCATGCAGTCTTGCCCGTACCAGGCACGCCACACACATACATCACACCTGGGCCAGTGCCCTGACCCTCTGCAATTAGCAGTGAGACAGGGAGGATCAGATTCACTGCAGCCCTGTTGGGTTGGGTGCAAGCTTCAGTGCTTGCAAGCTTACCATCACCAACAGCCTCGCTGACAAAGCGATGCATGTGGGCCTTCTCCGTATCCCTGCAGAGCCAAGAAGGATGTTAGGGTTGTCGGATCATTGTCATCATATGTGCATATGCAGCTTGCATCGAGGCGGCCGTGCAGGCATGGCAATGGTGGTAGCCTCAGTAGAGCAGTGGGATCGTGTCCCATGGCCTCCTGCAAAACCTACCGGCAGGGCAAGCTCCCTGGAATAGTGGCCAAAGACAGGGCCCGGCGTGCAGCTGCCAACGGAGGGACAGGCGCACGACTAGGCAAGGCAGAGGTGCCACCTCCGACTAGCTCCACACCATCCTCCTGCACAAACGATAACAGTAGACACGAAACTTGTGACAACATGTGCTGTACTGATACGGTGCTGGTGATGTCATCAATTGCTTGAGCAAGCAGCCATCACCAAACCCACAGCAAACCCTTCACCAGTCGCCAAACCTTATGGCTGACAAGGATACTGCTGCGTTTGAGGTCCTTTACCCGATGCCAGAGACAGCAGCAGTGGCAACAGCTCAGCCAGCAGTACTAGTAACCCTCAGCCATCAGCCAAGCTCTTCAACCAAGCGTGTGTCAAGAGGGATTTGGGGGCAGGTTTTGGCGGCTATCGTCAACACACCGTATCAGTACAGAATGCACAGGTGGGTGATCTAATGCTGGACACATCAACATCCCACACCCTTGAACTCCTCAATCCTCAGGCCTGAGGTGGGGTGGTCGCCCTGCACTGCCAGCGTGTATCATTGCTTTGGCCTGTAGAGTAGTCCTCATGTCTCCTTAGGGCCAAGGTGGGGTAGTTACAGTGCACTGCCAGCGCCTCCATGCATGTAGATGAACAGCAGGTGGCTGTGGCAGCAAGACTGTGTGCACTCACCACCTCTTGCGCTCCTACGTGCCGGTTCAGTGCCCCGCCTGCTCCCCGGACGGCCTGGCGCCGGCCCTTAAATGCAGCCTTGGTGCCTGCACCCGCCAGCATCCCCCGCTCCGCCCAAAACGCGTAAATCGGTTTGAAGCTGCGGTCCCTGCTGGGCAACGGGGGCATCCAGCACCAACCGTCTCAGTCGCGACATCCGGGGATGATAATGACAGGGTCTGAACGTATCGCACCTGTCTTCGTCGTCGCTGCTGAGTTGCTCTGCTGCTGCGTTGAATTCCTCGTCGCTGTCATCCTCGCTGTCGGTGTCAACCGCGCAGACGCGGGCTCCTTTCTTGGTTCGCTGTGACGGCGCCAGGGTGGTCGTCGCCTTTAGCGAGCAGCGTCGGAAGCGCTGCAAGGCAAAGGCGCACGCACTGCTGTGAAACGCGGCGAGGGAGGCAGCGACAGTCGTTCAAGACCTGGCGCTTGCTGCTGCCGTGCGCACCTTCCACAACTCGTCATACTCATACTCACACAGGAACACGTCCGGCCCACTGGTCGAGTCGTAGTCCTGGGCAAAGGGGCACAGGTGACAGTGTTTCACCCCACAGCGAGGACTTGCAGCTTCTAGGCAGCTTCGGCAACACATACATAGAATAGACCTTGCCCCGCAGGACCTCACCTGGGGCTTGCACACATGCGCCTTGTCAAAGATGCACTGCACTGACTCGTAGTGCTCTGCTGCCGTTTGGAACACTTCCCGTGCTCCATGGTGGGCCTGTAGCCAGGGGGGGTGCAGGGGGGGTGCAGCGGGGGGTGCAGACGGTGTAAGCGGGTCTACGATGCAGCGGATGTTGGTTGCAACGATGGGGCAGTGCAGCTGGCAGCCCTGGTGGCTGTGTGCAGCAGAGGGCCGGAGAGCCTGGTGGCTGTGAGCAGCAGGGGGCTGGTGGCAGCAGCAGAGGGCTGGTAGCAGCAGAAGAGGGCAGCTGCGGGCTGTTGGCTACCTGGCGGCCCAGGTATGTCTCCTCAGGCTTGAGGTAGTAGCGGATCACTACCTCCACTTGGCCATCGCTGCCTTGGCGGTTCTGCAAGCAGCAGGACCCCCCCAGGTGCAGAGGAGCTCATCCCAAGCCCCAGCTGCAACATGCTTGCACATGCAAGAAGTGGTGGTGCCACACCCATGATGACGGTAAATGTGATAGGGATCTCCTTCACCTTGAGCTGTGCCTGTCTCATGGCCCATAGGAGTTTTTTTATAGCACCATACAGGCTTTCCCCACCTTCACAAACGCCATGATGCGCCCAAGCGTGAGCACTGGCTTGTCGCGAGAGGCGAACAGGTACTGCTCAGCACAAAACACAGCACAGGGGTCAGGTCAGGATAGCTGCAACCAGCTCACTGGAACAGCAGCCTCGAGCTGGCGGCAGGCAAGAGGGGCAGCAGGTGCACCTTTTCGTACGCCATGCGCAGTGGTCTGCTTGCAGCCGGCGCCTCCCCCCGGGCACAGCTGGGGCACAGCCAGGAGCCCTGGGCAGCACCAGCAGGGGAGCAGGGATACAACCAGGTCAGCAACATGGTCCCATGCTCCAGGTGGGTCAGGCATGGCACGATAGCTCCCGCAGGACCAGGTGCTCCAGAGCAGTTGAGGGTATGGCCGGCTGCCGGTCTGTGCATACCTCTGGCACTTGCTTCAAGCGTGGCTTGAGGCAGGACATGTGGTAGCCACCCAGGCAGCGGTCACACTCTATGAGGGTGTGTACCTGACCGACCTTGGTGCAGATGGAGCATACCTCCTCTGCACAGAAGGCAAGTGACCAGAGTCTGAATTTAACCCTGGTGACCAAACATGGGCTCAAACCAGGAGTTGGTTATAGCTGCAGCACCAGGCTGACGCTGGACTTTAGCTGGCCCATGGTGCTGCCATAGGCTGTGCTGCCACCTGCCTGACTCGTTGCCATGCTCACCGACATCATCGTCTGGCAGTGCAGACCAGTCCTCTGTCATTGTCACGTAGATGTCCTGCCCCACGCGATACTCCTGCCCATTGACAGTGTACCGCTCAAAAAAGACTGCTCCGGACTGCAGGCACACAGGCAAGGCCAGATGTGCTGTGACATGCTGGCTGAAAACAAGGATGTACTAGTTGGTGGTGTAGTCAAAGTAGCTGCTTGTCCAGTGCATCTTTCTAAAACGTCCTGGCATGGCATGGTAGCCCTGGTGCTGCAATATAACCATTCCATCTCACAGCAGTCCTTAGCAGCATGCACTCATGCCAGTCAATACCTCTTGATTTGTGCCTGCGGATGCCTTGTGCCTGCGTGATGCCTTGACTGGGCTGCTGGGCGCTCTAGCTTTCTTGCCAGGCTGCTTTGTGCTGCGTGTGGTGCGCTGCTCCTTGGCTGGCTGCAGCACAACGGTGGCAGGTGTTGGCTGTGGAGCTCTCTTCCGTCCACTCAAAGCCTGCTGTGTCTGGGCTTCAGCTGCTACGCTGGAGCGTGTTTTGCGCTTGTCGGCCTTCTCAGCAAACACGTCAACTGCGAGCAGCAGCACTTGTCAGAACCCCACTGTTCCTGACCTTGACTGCGAGATACTCACAATGTTTGACTGCCGGGTATGCGATGTTCGTCTGCTTCATTCCAGGCTCGCGTCCCATCGTATGGCTTCCGTTGTGGGTGTACCACGCCTCCAGTCAATGGTCTGTGCGACTTCCTGTTTGAATGCTCAATGTAAGGAATGCTATCCGATACCACAAGAAGCAAGGATAGTGTGGTGCCCAGACACCCTACGCACCCCACTGGCGCCGTAGTCACACTGGCGCCAACACGGCCAGTCGCGCATCATTCAAATCACCAGACTGCACGATGCCCAGCACATGATGCGTTGCAGAAGTCGCTAGGCGCTCCGTACCCCGTACCACATACAAAGCCCGGCGTCGCGTATTCTCGTGGCCTTACTGGCCTAGACAATGGTAACAGACGGGGAAGGTCAGCGGGGTTGCCTGTGTGGCTGCCTGGCTGAGTGGGGCTGTGGGAGCTGTGGGAGCTGAGGTGTGGGCACCTGGGGGCACCACACCGGGCCCCGCCCCGGCCCGTCAACCCGCTGGCTCCGGGCTAAGCTGACCTGGCTGGTGCGGTGCTCATATACCACCACCACCAAGCCAGGCAGCCTGTGCGGCTGTTGCTTTTGCCTGTCGAGCCTCCCTGGGTGACCAGGAGCACCGCATCTGCACCCCACCCACCATTCCCTGGCCCAGCTTAACATAAGAAGACCACCAGCTGCTTGCGCTGTTGTAGGAGGCTGCCAGGTGGTGGCTTGATCACTGGCATAACTGCACAGCGATTACGGAGGGAGGGTGAGCTGCCTGTGGCCAATAGTTGCGTTGTGGTGCAGCTACGGCTACAGTTATAGCTCGTCAAAGACCCAGCGCACACCTCCAGCAGAGGGCGCAGGGTCACTCACAGCTTTGCTACAATCCTTCACTGCTTGTTCTACCCAACTTTATCAGCTGCCTGGTTGGCCACCCCAGCGTCCTCACACCAGCGTCCCCACACCTCCACCTGTGCAGCCCCCTCTTGCACCTGATGCAGCCCCTGTACCCCCTCACCACCCGCGTGCCCCTGCCCAGCCAGCCAGCATGGACAGGGACCCTGATGGCTAACTGTGAGCCAAAGTCAGACTTTGGCTCAGAGTCACAGTCAGAGTCTGACTCTGGGCAAGCCTTTTAAGCTGTTGGTTGTGATGAGGTGCCCAGTGGTTTAGTGGGAAAATGCCACCGGAGTGGGGGCGGTCCGAGGATGCTTCAATTGAACTAGTACAGCGGGCCCGTCCGACAGCGGACGGGGCACTCCGGCCACAATGCTCTTGCACCAGTCCCCCTTGCACCAGTCTCAGGCCACAGTGCTGAGTGCTGAGTCTAACTGCTGGATGTGTGAGTCTGAGTAAGTGAGTGATGCAGGCTATGCAGCAAACACCTCACTGCGACGTAAATCACGGTGACTAAAACGATGGTAAATACGTATGTATATACTGTATCCATAGGTCCGTAGGGCGAACCGTAAGTGCAAGGTCATCATTTTGCGAAAGTGAGTATGCAGATTGGTGCTACCCTGACCGGCTGCCCTGCTGCTGCCCTACCCTGACCGGCTGCCCTGATGCTGCCCTACCCTGATCGGCTGCCCAGCTGCCCTGCTGCTGCCCTACCCTGACCGGCTGCCCTGCTGCTGCCCTACCCTGACCGGCTGCCCTGATGCCCTGCTACTGCCCTACCCTGCCCGCCTGCTGCCCTACCCTGACTTGTTGCCCTGCTGCTGCCCTACCCTGACCGGCTGCCCTGATGCCCTGCTGCTGCCCTACCCTGACCGGCTGCCCTGATGCCCTGCTGCTGCCCTACCCTGACTGGCTTCCCGGCTGCCCTGCTGCTGCCCTACCCTGACCGGCTGCCCTGATGCCCTGCTGCTGCCCTACCCTGATGGCTGCCCGACTGCCCTGCTGCTGCCCTACCCTGATGGCTGCCAGGCTGACCTGCTGCTGCCCTACCCTGACCGGCTTCCCGGCTGCGCTGCTGCAGTCCTACCCTGACCGGCTGCCCTGCTGCTGCCCTACCCTGATGGCTGCCCAGCTGCCCTGCTGCTACCCTACCCTGACCGGCTGCCCTGATGCCCTGCTGCTGCCCTACCCTGACCGGCTGCCCTGATGCCCTGCTGCTGCCCTACCCTGCCCGGCTGCTGCCCTACCCTGACTTCTTGCCCTGCTGCTGCCCTACCCTGACCGGCTTCCCGGCTGCCCTGCTGCTGCCCTACCCTGACCGGCTGCCCTGATGCCCTGATGCTGCCCTACCCTGACCGGCTGCCCTGATGCCCTGCTGCTGCCCTACCCTGACTGGCTTCCCGGCTGCCTTGCTGCTGCCCTACCCTGACCGGCTGCCCTGATGCCCTGCTGCTGCCCTACCCTGATGGCTGCCCGACTGCCCTGCTGCTGCCCTACCCTGACCGGCTGCCCTGATGCCCTGCTGCGCTGCTGCTGCCCTCCCCTGATGGCTGCCCTGCTGCCCTGCTGCTGCCCTACCCTGACCGGCTGCCCTGATGCCCTGCTACTGCCCTACCCTGCCCGGCTGCTGCCCTACCCTGACTTGTTGCCCTGCTGCTGCCCTACCCTGACCGGCTGCCCTGATGCCCTGCTGCTGCCCTACCCTGACTGGCTTCCCGGCTGCCCTGCTGCTGCCCTACCCTGACCGGCTGCCCTGATGCCCTGCTGCTGCCCTACCCTGACTGGCTTCCCGGCTGCCCTGCTGCTGCCCTACCCTGACCGGCTGCCCTGATGCCCTGCTGCTGCCCTACCCTTACTGGCTTCCCGGCTGCCCTGCTGCTGCCCTACCCTGACCGGCTGCCCTGATGCCCTGCTGCGCTGCTGCTGCCCTACCCTGATGGCTGCCCGGCTGCCCTGCTGCTGCCCTACCCTGACCGGCTGCCCGGCTGCCATGTCCGGGTCTCGTCGCCACATTCCTCGTATGCATCAGGTGGTTCCCGTGCAATGACTGTCATGGCTGGCTGGCTGCATATCGCAGCGACTTGCATTTGAACCGCGATTCCGGACACACCGCAGGTACGGTGGATTGTGCGCCCTGCATCCTTTGCACTATCACGGTCAAACCTTTGGTATTCGGGGTACGCTACGTATACGTATATGCATGGCACGGCTTGAAGGCCAAATGCAATCATCCAGCCTACTTGTCGCAATGCCCTGTTAGAGCGGCACGGAGGAGGGTCGCATGAGGAGGCTATTAGAGCTGGCTACGCTGTAGCTCGTCAGCAGCTGTAGCCAAATGTGGCTGCAGCCTGACTCGTTTGACCTTTTGGCTGTGAACCGTTTGACTTTTTGACGGTCCGCTGACTTTGAACTATCTCTGCGCTGAATGCATCGCCATCGTTTGCTGAGCCAGGTTCGCTGGTAGCTACTATTTGTGGGGCGTTAAAACCGCAGATCGGAAGTCGATCTCACGGCACAGTGCATCTTTCGCGATTCTGTGCGGAGGGAGTCCTTACATATTTATTGCGAGGCTGTGCGCGCAATCGCAGGCCGTTCCGCCGACCCCCCCCCCCTAGCAGTTTTAATAGTATAGATTGTAGCGGAGTGAGGTTACCCACAGTCAAACATGTTGTTCCATGTTGAATGAGTTTTGCTTGTCTGATCATGGGAGCGTCAAGAGTGTGTCAAGGAGCTGGTGGTCTTCTTTGCAGCAGCTGGCATTGGCACCCGTGGAGGCTGGTGCGCTGATGTGGCGCTGCGAGCCTGGTGCAAGGCAGTATTTAGGCCCAAGGGCACAAACCAGCGGCGGGTCAGGGTGGTGCTAGTGGATGAGTTCTACACCAGCCGGGTCAGCGCAGCATTGCATGGTTGGTAGCCCTGTGAGGAGCGGCTGTGAGGACAAACACCGGCTCATCAGGTCTGCAGGCTGGAAGCCCCCAGCACGGTAGGTGCACCACAGCCTGTTGCGCCCAGCCTGGAGCCAGTGGTGTGACCAGCCAGTGCGGGGCCTGATGTGGTGCCCCCCAGGTGCCCCCACGTAGCTGGGCAGTCATACAGGCAGCAGCCTCTGGGCCTGGTCTAGTGCTCCTTCGCCGATCAAGCGCAACACGCCCACCATGGTGGGGTAGGTAGCCAAGCACACCCAGCCTCCCAATGGCAAAGGTCAGGCCGAGGGCAAGGCTGCCAAACCCAGCTTGCCTGTGCCACTGCCAGGCAGGTGTATAGACAGGGAGTACAATGCTGCGTGTCACATTCAAAGCAATGGGGAGAGCAGGGGCCGGCCGTTGGAGCTGTGTGCTGGCGGACAGAGCTGAGCTGCTAGTGCTGGCGGACTAAGCTGAGCTGCCAGAGCTGCTGGCCGAGTCCAACAAGTTCCATGAAATGGGATGTAAGCGGTTGCGAAACCGCCCACTCAAGCCCAACAGCGGCAACAGCAGCAGCCGGAGGCAAAGCAGTGTGTGCTAGGGGGGCCCTTTTTGAGCTGTTGTCAGCTTACATTAGCGCATGTTTGTCATGTCAACTTTAGGCTATCGCCCTGCCACAGGGACCAGACAGCAGTGTAGGTAAAAGGCGCTCATGCCATGTGTTTGGGAGGTACTCCACACTGACAAAACACTGAACCTAGTGAGTCCTAGGTGCTGCATGGACAGATTCACGCCTTTCAATTTTTTCTCATCGCAAGCAACTAACGTGCAAGGCAGTATTGCACACCCCACACTGCACCCAATATTGCAAGAGGCAATGGCTACTTGATGATGATTATGATGATGACTGCGACACTACAGTGGGCGGTGTCCAAACACGGTGTCCGAACATAGGGGATGTGCAAACATGCTCCACGGAATCCTTGCTACATCATTGCAGCATAACGCATGTCAGAGGCTGCGACTTCAGCATGGGCATCATGTAGACTTGCACATGGAGAGTATCTATTGAACTTGAGGATAACTGCCTCGGTAGCCAGTGGGCGTGCCGTTGGCGGGAGCCGCGTCCATAGCTGCAACATTGGAAGCCTCGTACTGCATGGGTTGCTGAAGCGGGGCTTGCTGGTGGGCAGCAGCAGGGTAGTACAGGCTACCATCTGGAGGGTTCAAGGTGTTGAGCATGCTGTTCAAGGTCGTCAACACCTGCAGGCCATCACACCACCCCACACACTCAGATGCTGCATTTGCATAAACTTCAGGTGCAGCAGCTGTGGCTGCCTGGGCTGGGTAGGGCGCACACCATACCTCATCGAATGTTGGGCGGGCGTGGGCTGAGCCTGACCAGCAGGCCTGTGACAGTGCTACATATGGCTGCGGGGCGTCGAATGGGAACTTGGGACGGAGGCCGCGCATGACCACCTCTTCCACCAATTGCTGCTGCTTCAGGTTTCCATAAGGGCGTTGCCCAGTATACATCTGGCAGCACACCAGCAAGGCCAGCGCAAGCAGGCGAGCCAGTTGATGCTGTCATTTGCGCAGGCAATGCCTACTGGACTGAACTCAGTGTGTTGCCGCCCTAGCCTTTCCCTAGGCCTGTTGGCCTCAGCAAAGACGAACAGCGCATTACTGGCATCCTGATGCCACGAGTCGCTGAACACTCCAGAGCAGGTGTGGTGAAGCAACCATGCCTTGTCCCAGACTCAGAGCCAGCAGCGAAACAGTGGAGCAATTGCCCGAGACTCTTCGAATGCAACAACCATTTACGCAGCAAGCTTTTGCTATGGTGCGTGTTAGCAGCTGCTGCCTTTGCAATGACACAATGCACCGTACTACTGCTTTTGAAAAAGTGACATGCCTCACTCTGTCAGTGCAGCACAAAGGTATCGTGAACATCTGTAAATGACACCATCAATGTGGAACAGAAGTGTGTTATAATCGAGTTCTCCCTGCCAGAGCACTAGGACCCAGCTCTTAGGCTGGAGCAACTAGCAGTGCGGGTGGCAATATAGAGCACATCACAGCCAGCCGAGCAATACTGAGCACGGTGCCCTGGGTAAGGACAGCACATCCTGGTAGCCTTGCCTGAGCTGTTGCACTCACCTCCCACATGAGGATACCAAAGGCATACACGTCTACGCTGCTGTTGACCTTCTTGTTACAGATGAGGGCTTCAGGGGCTACATAGGCAGCTGTGCCGCAGCTGTTAAAGGGGAAGGACGAGTTATTGTCGTCATCCTCGACCCTGCACAGCGGACATCATATACGCTGCCACTGGAGCCATGCCCTGCTGCATCCTGGTGCCTGGTGGGGTTTAGCTGGCCACGCCGTAGCTTCCCAGCTGGCCGACTATTGTGCCCTGCCAGGCCTTGCTCACCGGGACAGACCAAAGTCTGACACCTTGGTGGTGAATCCTCGAGAGTCCATGTTGCTGCTTTTCAACAGCACATTGGCGGGCTTGAGGTCACAGTGCACCACGCCTGCAACGGCACGCAGGCAAGGGCACGCAGGTCAGGGCAGCACACCCAGCACTCTGCAGGCAACGCTGCAGCTGGCCACCAGTCATGCCTGGTCAGCAGCTCTGCTTGGTGGGCAGCAGGGTGGCTGACCTGCCATGGGAGGGAGGGGCGGATGGCACTCACCCATGCGGTGGAGGTATCCCATGGCTGATGCAATCTCAATGAGCGTCAGCAGCAGCGTGCGCATGTGCACCTTAGCACCCAGGGGTAGCCTGCCCTCTCTGTTCCCCTCTGGACCCCCAGCAGTGGGCTCCACTCCTCCATTGGCAGCCAGCACTTGGGCCAGCATCTGGACAGCCAGGTCACATAGACATGCAGCGCATGTGGACAGGCTTCAAGGCGACTGCAGAGCCATGATGTTGTTACCGAAGTTGCAGGTTATCAGGGTAAGGGGTTGCTACATGGGGTCGCAACATGCCCACCTCCTTTAGCCCATGGGGAAAAACAATGGCATGGAAGCAGCACACCGGCAGCCAGCTCAGCTATGGACAGGGCATAGCAGCCAAGCATGCCGTACCTTGTCAGGCTGAGCGACCTGGAAGACGCTGTTCTTCAGGGCAGTGCTCATGTTGCCCAGGTCACACAGCTCAATGACCTGCAGGGGCGCAGCCACATCACCCAGCCAATCATGACGCAGGTAAGCCAAGCCGCCTGCCGATGCTGCCTGCCTGCCTGCCTGCCCATGCAGCCTGCGCTGGCTAGGCGGGGCACCTCAATGTGGCAGGTGCGTTCCTCCATGCCTGCCAGGTACTTCAGGGCTGAGGAGCTGAGCAGGGCGGGAGAGGCGTGGCGCAGGCACTGGCTCAGCAGCTCCGCCACCAGCACGTCCGTCATGCAGGTGTAGGCTTGCACGATGTTGGGGTGCGACAGCGCCCTGCACAGAGCCAAACACAGCCAGGCTCAACCGAATTCAGTGAGGGCACCTTCAGCAGACTGGTGCACCACAGGCATCACAGGTAAGAGCTACAGCTCCCATCCAAGCTGCAGCTCCCCTCCTCACCCCAGAATGGCAATCTCATGGGCATTCTTCATCACCATCTTCTCGTTCTTGCCATCATCACACACCACCTGGACAGGTTAACAGGGAAGATGCATGAAAGACCAGGAAGAGCATGAACAAAGCAGCATGCATGCATGCCATGCAGTCAGGCTGCCTCTACACCACGAGAGGTTTCAGCTGCTGGGCTGCGTCATAGTTAGTGTGCCTTGGCAGCCACTCGCCTTGATGCCTACCACCAGCCCGCGCCAGAGTCCCCTAAACACCTTGGCAAAGCCGCCTTCGCCCAGGCAGTTTGTGACCTGCAGGTCCCCCAGGTGCGCGTTCTGCGGCCACACGCAAGCCAACATCTTCAGCAGCACCTCTGCGGCACCCGCCTGTCACGACATCACACACATTTGCTACAGCTACACTGCCCTGCCCTGCGCCACTTGGAGACTCACCCCGGCAAAGTCCATGCTGCTCTTGATGCGCTTCTGGTTCAGCTTCTCCGTCAGCCCCGTCACCAGTGCCCCAGTGGAGGACCTGCACATCAACCAAGGCTCGTGTCAGGCAGCTGCCACCCTGAGCCTGGTGCCTATGAGCTTGGCGCATGTGACCGCGCAGCAGGCAGGCAGGTGGGAGCATGTGCGGCCAGGTCAGCCTCACCTGCTCTGTGCGAACACAAAAGACTCAGCACTCATGTTTACCCCCCCGGAGTCGTTGATGCTGCGGCCGCTGAAGGACTGGTTGCGGGAGCCAGACACGCTGCCGCCTTCGCTGCTGACTGGCTGAGCATTTTGTACCACCTGCAGGTCAGGTCAAGCAAGAGCTGCTCAGGTCCAGCAATGGCTGGCTTGCCAGCTAGTCCCTGCCTTCAGGCCTGACACAGTGGACCGTTGCCTGCTGGTCACTGCACGGCACGGCCAGAGCTGGATTGACCACTGCGGCTAAGACACGTCACCCTCAGCCCTCACCTTATAGTCCTTGAGCAGTGTGTTGTTGAGCAGCAGCAGCAGGTGCGGTGACATGACCTCGCACACCTCACGCAGTCGTGGGCTGACATCATTGAAGTCGGTTTGCACACTGGACATGCAGAAGATGACGCCAAAGATGTGCTGCTTCACCTGCAACAGATTGCAAGGGTTGAGATGGTAGCTGCACTGAGGTTACAAGTATCCGGGTGGGTGGACCCTGCTGGTGTCTGTCCATCCTCACGCACACCCTGGCCCTCCTCATCCAATACCCACATCCCGTTGCACAAGAACAGATAGCCAATGCATGCCAGCGCAGCTGTATTGGTGCCTCAAATCAGGGCTCAGCAGCTATGACTTCACCTTCAGGGGGAAGACCAGCACAGATGTGGGGGGCTTGATTAGGCGGGTGTTGAAGATGTCGATTGACACATTGCCAGACTGATTGATCAGCTTTTGCACATCTGGAATCATGACTTGCTGCCTGTTGTGCACACTGATTTTCATGACGGTGGACTTCATAGCCACGGTCGTGCGCATGACCCCTGCTTGGGCCTGCACCTCCTTCAGCATCTTGAAGCTGCTGTTGGTGGACTGATTGCTGAGCCCTCGCTGCATGAGGCTGGCTGGCACCTGCCCAGCGCAATGACACAGGCCAGCAGAGAACGTGAGTGCACTTGCCAGAGGGGTCCTGGCCTGTTATGCGGTGTCCTAGCAGCCTGGCAGCACACAAGTGGGCAGTAAGGCTCCGTCTACCACCATGAGTCAGCACAGTGGAGGCATAGAGGCAAGGCTCAGTCTGCCAACTGAAAGCTGCGCCCAAAGGGAAACCACAGGTCTTGTGGCAAGCATGCCTCTCACCTGCATTAGGTCATCAAATATCGTTGCAGCCATGTTATTGGTGGCTGTCAATGCGACGCGGTACCACACTTGGTGGTTGCTGGTGTGCCCCAGCACGCTGCGCATGTGCACCACCACCTGCGGACTCCAGTGCGATGGCAACAGCACACTCGCATGGTCCAGTGCTGTGGAGCCACAAGCCTGTCTAGGTTGCTTCACTGCTGCAGGTGCCTGCTAGGCATTGTCACCATCAACATCATCAACATCATTACAGGGCAGCCAGTCATCATCAATGCTACAGCACACATGCCCAGGGAGGGATCAGCTTACCCTGCATCTCACCCTCCTCCACCACCACCCTCCTGCTAGGTGCTGTGTGCATGGGCCAGGACAGAGGCCCACACCTTGTGCACCAGTGTGTCAATGTCTGCAGTGTCATGCAGGTCCTTGACCAGCGCCTGGTACTTGGCCATGCTGCCGTCCTTGACCAGGCTGGTGATGCTGGCTGCCACCAACTGCATGTAAGTGGACCACCTGCCAAGCAGCCCGCATCAGAAGTGGTGTTGCAAGCCTGACTTGCCACCGGCAGGGTGCACTGGCAGGCTGGTGTACAGGAAGCTGATGGCACTGGCAGGCTCACATGCTGTTAGCGCCTCTGTGGTCAGACTTGTCTTTGAAACCCAGGGTCAAGATACCCAGCACCTTATCTGAGGCTTTGATTGGCACTGCTGATAGCTGCTGCAAACCTGCAAATGAATATGCAGGGACATGTGTCAGTAAGGGCATGCTGGAAGACTCCAGCAGGCTGGGTTGAGGTCCACTACCTGCATGGACTGACAGCTGCTGCCAGTCTATGGGAGGCTGTGATAAGTCTGCATCGTTCCAATGCAGGTATGCACAGCTGCTGGAAGCAACCACATCTGCTGCTGTCCCCGTTCCACCCAAGCGCTGCAGCCTGTTGCTCTCCAGGTAGATGTCAGGAGCTCCAATCAAGGCCACAAGCAACGCGCAATCCATTGTGTCCCGGATCAGTTGCACACTGCATGGTGACGAAGCAACCCTTCTTAGCAGCATGCCAACACCAACTTCAAGGGTTAACCATTTTCAGCACAACAGTGTGCACCTTGCGAACTGGGCTTGGGCATCAGTGATCAACAAATCCAAAGCCCTTTTCAGGCCCTGTATCGGGGTTGTACGCTCGCTTCGACCCTCTGCAAACTTTTGAATAAGAGCGCTGACCTGCGCTCAGGTGAAGCCAGCAACACTGTCTCGCTGTGTCTTCACTTGGATGCCTCCGGTGCATCCATCATACCCGCAATAGCGTGTCTTGGACGTTGTTGGCTTCCATCGGCGACAAAGCTTTCAGGTTGCTGCCCACCCCCGAACTGTTCGTGGGAGGGGTGGAGGCCCCTTGCACAGTCGACTGCCCATTCTGCCCTGCGCCTGAACCTGAGAGCGTGGCCGGGAGCTGGCTTGGCTGCTTATCTGTCGAGGCTCGCACTGATGGCTTGCCGTGATTAGATTTGTCCAGCGAGCCCTGAGGGCCTGCGGACTGACTGGCTCCCTGACTGGCGCTAGGACTGTTTCCCTGCTCCGCAGGGCCGGGTGCAGGTGCTTGCAAACTAGCACGGGCAGAGCTGCTGACATTTACAGTAGTGTCCGGCACGCTGTATTTCGCGCTACCGGGCGTTGGCTGAAACTCGGGCTCATGAACCGGAGTGGAGCCTGCACAACCCTACGCAGTACCCGGCGACAGCAGCTAGTGGGGTTTTCTACGCCAACACATGCTGCTGCGGCACTCTTACCATCGCCCCCGGCTGCCTGCGGTGCTAAACTACTGGTCTTACGGTGCGCATTCAATATGCTGTACTTCGGCTACGCAACGATGCCTGTATCATCTGGAAAAAGAAAGCAGAATGAGCAGAATCCAACATGCGGGCATGATGACGAGCATCAGCTCTTTTTACTTATTGGCCACTGGAACAAACAACAAATAGTACCAGCCGACCTAATCAATGACGAGATGAGTAGAGCTGCATGGGTAGACAGGTCAGGTCAGGTCATGTCTGGTCAGGTCATCCATAAGCTCCCATGCGCCCCTGACTTGGGACTGCTTCACATGGCTGCCGCATCACATGACCAATCTTAGAGCACACGGGTTGTCTCATGGTTTCTGCAACTCCCTCTAACCCCATGGCTATGCAACTAGTGCGTGTCGCTGCAACTGAAGCCAGCTACCAGAAGCTTGAGCCAGGACACAGCCCTCTTGTCCCTCACTAGGGCCTGCATTTGAGCCGGACCAGTAGTGGCCACTAGCAGCCACTAGCGGGAATATACTAGTGGGCAATAGTGGCCCGACTCAAACGGTGTTATTGGGCTGTGTGGTATAAACCCAGTGCACATGGATATGGTGCATGAGTGCCTACCACCTACATTATTGCCTGACCCCTGTGACAGGGCTATTGTGTAGAGTTGGCATGATGGACATGCACTAACGGAAGCTGATGACAGCTCAAATGGGAGGGCACACACTACTGTGCCACAGCGGGCTGCTGCTCCTGGGCCTTGGGTGGCTTGTCTCGCAGTCGCTTGTAGCCCAGACCAGTATACTCCTTGCCCTTGGCTGGCAGAGCTCCCTGCTCTGGCCAGCAGCACAGCTCCAGCGGCCGCCACCTGCTTTCCCCAATGCGCTGCATGTTCAGCGCTGCATTGCAGTCCCTGTCCAGCCACCTGCCTGGCTGCGGTGCTGGCTTGGCTTTGGCAGCCATGCCCTGGGCCTTGCCTTTGCCCTTGCCGGGCTGGCTGGGCTCAGCTGGCGGCTCAGCCTTGGTGCGCTTGTTGCGCTTGGCTGGCGGGGGAGTGCTGGGCCCAGGCTCTGAGGCTGCTGCCGGTGTGGCTGACTGGCTGCTGCCTGGGGCCTGTGGGGGCTTGCGGTGGGCCACTACTGGGCACCACATCAGGCCCCGCACTGGCTGGTCAGGCTGCTGGCTCCAGGCTGGGCGCACCAGGCGCTGTTCCACCTGCCCTGCTGGGGGCTTCCAGTCTGCAGGCTTGGTGGGCTGCTCATGGTCCAGATCCTCCTCACATGGCTGCTTGCCATTCACTGCTGAGCTGACCCGGGTGGTGCGGTGCTCATCCACAAGCACCACCCTGCACCGCCGCTGGCCTGCGCCCCTGGACCTGCACACCACCTTGCAGCAGGCCCGCAGCACCGCATCAGCACCCCAGCCTCCCCTGGTGCCAATGCTAGCTGCTCCAAAGCAAACCACTAGCTGCTTGGCATGCCCATGGCGCTCCATGGACACCTTCGGCATGTCCTCTTCCAACTGCAGCCATGCACATAAGGCACACACAGGGTGGCTGACGTGGTGGTACCAGGTTAGGCATGGCATCGTCAACTACTCTTTCGTTTCGTGCCCGACCCACCACCTCTCAATCCCTTACCCTCCCTCCCTCCCACCCACCCACCAACCCTCACCTCTTGAAGAACTGCTCCAGCGCCCGGTCCTGGATGTGGGGGCGGGGGGCCTTGGCAACAGCCCATGGCTGAGTAGCTCAACTTGCTGTCAGCGCACCATATCCAGCTGCCAGGCTGCCATGGCTGCCTCCACCTCTCTGGTGGTGTGTATCGCACGGCGCAACAGGCTGCTCAGGATTGCTGGATCTTTCAGCCACTCATGCGTCACCTACTCCCCGTCGTCAAGCCCCAGCATGCCCCATTGTGAAGCCATGGTTGGAGTCACCACCACCCCACCCTCGTCCAGCAGCCTGTTGACGGTCATGCCACACACCATGCGGCGCACATACGTGCACCGCCGCTTGGACCACGCTGGCAGGTGCCCACAACCCAGCCCCCTTACCTCAAACCTGCGCTGGTACTCCTGGGTGCCCACCAGGACCTTTGTCACGGCTACGGACACTGACTTCTTCAGCCTGCCAGCGAAGAGGAGCGTGAGCATGTCGGTAAACACTGTCTCCAGCTGCTTGCCGACGGTGTCCACCATGTTAGAGCCATAGCGTGGGACTGCTTTGAGGCGGGCGCGGAGATAGGGGTGCGCGGCCAGCACAACAGCGACTGCTGCGCTTGGCCGAGTGTTCTCGCCGTCTCCAGGCAGGCCGCGGCACAGCTGCAGGTAAAGGTTACTGCAGCTCAGGTCCAGGAGGTTGGCCTTGGAGACTGGGATGTCGGTGTAAACCAAGCTGGCCGTGCTCGTCGAGCTGACCGGCCACGTGATTGATGAACAGGTCGCCCGCAAGAAACCTCAGCACCAGGCTGCCGAGCACTGCCCACTCGCTGCGGGCCTCCACCCCATGCCAGCATAGCGAGGAGGAACGCATCCCACAGCTTTTGCGGGAGGTGACCGGTGAGGTAGCCTAGCTTGCATTTCCTTGCGTGGTAGGTATGTCTGTGTCGCGAGCAGCGTGGGCCTCTGCGGAAGCCTTTATACCGCGCTCCGCGTCGTTAGGCTCTGGCTTAGTGCATCGTCACGTTCTCAGAGTTTGATATTAGGTTCCCCCGGCACCGGTACGTCTTTTCTTTCTCGCCATAACTAACAACGCGAAGCAGCAACATGTACTTTGACGTGTCCTTAGAATAGGTTCTGGTTACCGACCAAGTGACTGCCTTGGACATGTGACTGCACAACATTACCATGTCATGACTGGTCCAGTTTCACAGGCACGTGCCTGACGGGCCTCCAGCGGGAGGTGCATGGGTGGTTGGGGCAGCAGTAGATCTAACACTGGTCAACGTAACGTTCGAGGTAAGCATGGCCCCCCACCAAAGTACAGCAGCACAAGTCTGCAGCCTGCCTTGCGCCATTGCAGAGATCATAACAGACCCTCTTGTCCAGCACTTCAATTCGCCCAGCTTCATAGGTATTGGTAGATGGTGCAACAGCCACAATGCTGAACAATCACAAGCGTCATGAGATATCCTTCCCGACCGACATGTGGTAGGCATGGCATTCCCGATCGACCTTGCACCAAGCCGATGCCGAGCTAGTCAATGTGGACAGCACATCAGGCAACCGCAACCGCGGTCTTTTTTTCCGCTGCATTGCTATGCATCGCCTACAGTGAAGGGGGTCTTACATCAATAATGGCCGTACAGCAGGCGCTCTGGCGAAATGACACGGACGTCATTTCCTTGGCTTCTGGTGTCTTTACCTTGACTCAGACGCTCACTGTCGCCCCGGGGAGGGACTCCTTGCGCCTATCAGGTGCTGGGTTGCCGCTTTCCTTACTTAGCACGTGGGTACCTACGATGGAGCAAACCCCTGATGCCTGAACCGCAGGCCAAGGACCCGGCAAGACGGTTTTGGACTGCGGCGGTGTAGCGGGAGCCATAAACATCCAGCACGCTGGGCACTTCGCCATCACTGGGATGTCGATTGCTAATTGTGTATCGACGGCGCTGGTGTTCAACCTTCTAGGCCCTGCCAGCCCAACCAAAAGTGGCGTGTCCTATGACCTGAATGCCGTGACGCTTGAGCAGCTTCACATCGTCAACTGCACAGGCCTTCCAGCGGGAGGAGCATGGGTGGTGGGGGCAGCAGTGAACCTAACACTGGTTGACGTGACGTTCGAGGTAAGGCATGGCTCCCCACTACAGTTCAACAGCACAAGCCTGCAGCACGCCTGGCGCCATTGAAGAACTCAGTGCCAAGCATCTTGCCCCAGCACTGCATCTTGCCTAGCTTCATAGTTACTGCTAGATAATGCCCCTGTGCACCGCATGTGCTTGGTTGAGCTCTTCCGGTGCAGTTTTGGCTGTGCCATGCATGTGCCCACCCTCTATACGGTGGCCTGCAGGGCAACTCAGGCAAAGGCAATTCGGGCATTGCCCCTGCGCCCTGCCTGGACCGTGGCGGGGCCCACACCCTCCTGGCAGAGCTGTACCACAGCGCCAGCTCAGTCTCAGCGCTGCACCTCAGCCTCCTCAACAATGGCAGGCCAGCAGGAAGCAGCCAACTCCTGTCCACCCTAGGCCTGCACATGGAAAGTGGGTGTGCAATACCACAGGCTTACCTCCCACCTGACCTGCATGACATGCCCCTGGGCTTGCAGCAGCACAGCAGCGTTCCTCAACTCTCCTTCCTGAATTTTACAGCTTCAGGCAACTGGGCCACCCAGTTCAGTGCCGCACACATCTCCTGCAATGCGGGCTGCGCTGTGACCATCAGCAAGGCTGACATCACAGACAATGTGTGTGAAGCACCCCAGGGGCTAGGCTTGAGGGACACCCAACTGCAGCTCCAGCAGGATGCAACGCAGCAGGACCAGGCAGGCCGGCTGGGCTTCAAACTGCGCCGTCCAGCTGCTTTAGCAGTGCTGGGCACCTCCACCCCTTGCCAGCCTGCCCTACTGGCCTGCACCACGCCGCTGCACCCCACCACCTCTGCCCCACTCGACTTGCAAGCGCTGGCCGCCGGCCTGTCAGGAGCTGGCCCCAGCCCCCCCGCAGCACAGGGGTCAAGCCTGTGGGGGGAGGGGCTGTTGGTGCAGGGCAACCAGGGTGGCAGCGGCATGTTGGTGGGCAGCACCTGGTGGGTCCAGGACACAGAAGAGACGCGGGCGAGGGTGGGGTCAGCAGCGCAGCAGCCCAGGGTCTGGGACATCAGCCTGCAGCTCCACCGCTCTCTGATAGCAGACAATTTGGCTGCTGCTGGTCTGGGGGGGGCGGGCCTGACCCTGCTGGGCATTGGCGCTGCCCAGCTGCTGCACATGCAGTTCCTCAACAACAGCGTCCCAGGGCTGCCTGACCCTGAGGCCCCTGACCAGGCTGAGGCACCTGGTGGCACCCAACAGCCCTGGGCTGAGCCCGCGCCCTTTGGCTTTGCTGGCTCGGGTGCTGCCCTGTACGCCGAGCTGGCCTCCAGCGCCCTCACCCTGGCAGGCAGCTGGAGCCCAGATGGCAGCAGCAGCTGCACCATTGCAGGCAGCGCATCAGAAGGCATTTGCGGTGCTGTGGTCATCCTGGGTGCCAACCAGGTGCGCTGCACCCTGCCCTTTGACTCTGGAGGCCAGCACTGGCCCGCTGTGGGCCCTCATGGACTTGTGCTGGTGCTGGTGCTGTCAGGGTGCTGTCCCAACCATGAAAATGTGTTGCCTCAGCCTCTAGTAGCTAAACCTCATGCTGGCCTGCTGCCTCAGCTGTTGCGCAACTGCCCAACAAGGCATCCCCCGCCACCAGCGTGTGCACTGTCCAGCTGCTCTCACATGACCAGCAGCGGTCTGGTGCCTGGTTGGGCCCCGTTGCCTTCTTCCCTTGCTCAATCAGTGGCCTCACAGTTGCTCCAACATGAACTAAACATGCAGTAGGTGCACTAGCATATTGGTGGGGGTCCAGTGTGGCTAGGCTGGGCTGGGTCAGGCTCAGAGACTGGTTGGGCTGGGTGGGTCATGGATCTTTGGGTGGGGTTTATGGTTAGCAGGCAGGGTTTGTTTCCTTTAGTGTGATCACAACCCCTGTGCCACCCCACTGCTGCGCTCCCTACCCACCACCTTGGGCCAGTATAGGCTGCACGCTCTGCTTCGCCTGTCTGCAGTACTCCTCTTTGACGGTGGAGGCATAGCCATGCTGCAATGCCATGCCATGCAGCCATGTCTGCCAGACCGTGCTACAGGCTGCCTGGCACCCCATGAGGCCCTGCACTCACCACCACCTGCTGAACAGCCATGCATGGTCGCTTGCTGCACCTGGCCTCTGCCAGCGTGCGCTGTGTGCTGCTGCCGCCCTGCAGACCGTGGCTGTGGACAGCTGCGCTCTGAGGGACAACCTGCACGGTTGCGGCATGATGGTGCAAGACGCCGCCCTGTCCCTCACCAACTCCAGCCTTACCTTCACAAACTGCCTGGTGCAGAACCACGATGGCGGGTGAGAGCCACCTAGGTTTGACCCCTAGCCCCGGCCTCTCATGGAGCCTAGGCAGCATGTGGCACCACTGCCTGCCTCCCTCGCAGGCTCTGTGCTGTGAGGTTGCCACGGGTGTGACACATTCATCACCTTGCCGCTTCAGTGCTGAGTTGTTGCCTTCATCTGTCCCCCATCACGTGTCCCACATCACCTGCTCAGCCTATGCACCAAACCCACAATGCTGTGTTTCAAGCAAGTAGTGTTCAGCATGTGCTCCTAGCTGCGGTACAGTTCCAAGTGTCGAGGGTGCCGCGGGTGCTCTAGCTGTACCTCCCGTAGCTCGAACCCCCATACCTTGCCCCACTTGGCCCATAGGGCCATCATGTGGGCCCCACAACCCTAGATGATGGTGCCAGGTTGGACTTTATTATATGATACTCACGCTTGCTTACTCATGGCAATCACGCCCTATTGCTCCTGGCTGTGGCTGCAGGCACCCCAGCAGCATCATCTACGTGGACAGTGCCGCCACCCTGGGTGTCCTCCCGGCCCTTGCCTCCGCCGCCATGAACAACACCCTGATTGCCAACACCACCTTCCGCTACAACATGCACGGCGCCCTGTATGTGAGTCCTGGCCTGCAGCCAGCAGGCTTTAGGTGGTGAAACCTGGTCTGTGCTTCAGGTGATAGGCCCGACAGAGGAGGACTTGGGAGTGGTACCAGGCAGGGCTCCCACTGCCACTGCTCCACAGCTAGTGAACTAGTTCCCAGTCTTGCTCTGTCTAACCAGGCTGCATGAGACAAAGGCATGCTCAGCTCTGCACCTTGCAATTCGAGTACCAGATGCCATACTGCCCGGCAGCCCGTCTGCCGGGCCCAGCTGCAGCCCTCCAGCCATGTGCCCACTGTGGCTGCGCTGCCTGGATGCGGCTTGCAGGCCAGCGCCTTGGCATTGGCTTGTGTACAGTGTACTAGAAGGGCAGCAACCCAGGCAGCTGGTCTGTCTGCCTGCCCCACCTATGGCCCCTGAGCACCTGTCCCACTGCCACCACATTCAACTTAGCTGGCCTGGATGCGCACCGCCCCCTTGCAGGCCATTGGCACCACTCTCAGTGACAACACGCTGACCATGGACAACTGCGTCTTTGAGGTAGGCCAGCGGTTGCCTTGCCCACTGCCTTGCACCGCCATAAGGGAACCAGGCAGCCACATTCAGCATGTACCGTCTGCCTTTGCATAAGTTGCAGCTTGCAACACATCGCACCGTTCATGACCATGTCCCCGCTGCTCATTGCAGCGAGGTGCCCTGTGCTGTGTACTGCGTGTCTTGGCCCTGCCGCCACCTGCACAGCCCGCGCTGTCTGGCACCGCTGCAGGATAACCACGCGGACCAGGCCAAGTCCTACAGCGACTCTATGGCCATCATGGAACGCTACAACTCTGTCTCCGTCCGCAACACCCGGGTAGGCGCCACTGTCCTTTTCGCGCTAAGTACAGCGTTCACTAAGAAATGCCATAGTTCAGAGCTCGACTTGCACCATATTTATAAAGAACGGGTAGGCGCTGCACTGCTGCTTAGCTGTTGCTCAGCATTGTTCATTGCCCAACCCGCCCCCCAACACCCTTGTTTGACGCACTATAGGCACCTCACCCTGCATGTCACCCTGCCCTGTGATGCTTACATGCAACTAGGGCCATCGGCAGCACAGAGCAGCAGGCTGCAGCGCTGTGGTGTGGTGTGGTGCCTGGTGCAGGTTCATCGCAACCTGCTGAACGTCAGCGCTAACTGGAACTCGCCTTTCTGGGTGAGCTTACTGCTGCATACATTGCACTGCCGCTGCCACTGTCCCAAGGCCGTGCCCTTGATGCGGTCATGCCACAGGCCACAATTCACCCCCTCCCTCTAGGCCTGCATGGTGTTAGGCTGTGGGCACGTTGCAGAGACCCTGCCAGTGTCCTGGGGCTAGGGCAGGCACGAACAGCTGCTGCGTCCTGGGCACAACAGATGGCTGCAGTGCGGCCATCACGACATGCGCCATGATGATGACTACAAGGGCCCTACCCGCACCCTTTGCTGCAATGCCGTTCCACTGGCCAGGCACCGCGCCCGGCTATCCCTCGCTGGTGGCCCCTGCCCTGCCCCTCAGCCCCCTCAGGCCCCGGGCTGGTGGCCCTCTTAGCTCCCCGCACGTCACCTAACACCCCGAGCACACGCCAATGCCCGCACTGTGCAGCCAGTGTTGCAACCAGCATACGCTGCTGCCGCCCCCTCCACCGCCCCCCTGCCCCTGCCGCCTGCAGGGTGGCACCACAGGCCTCAAGTGCTACCAGGTCAAGAATGCCTTGTTCTACAACTGCAGCTTCAAGGAGGTGAGGCAGACTGCATCACTGTGGCCCCTACCCCAGCTGGCGTTGCACCCTGACTTCAGCAACCAGCCTGGCAGTGCGGCCGGAGGAGCACCAGGGAGCAGTCGTCCAGTTGTGTGGGAACCTGCGCATGGTGTGCATGCTTGGATGCAGGCTGGAGATGTAGGCCGGTCCGGGTATCTTTGCCGTCAGCAGCAGCAGGGACCCTGACTAGCACAGCCCCTAGGACTGCCACATGCTCTCCCACCGCACTGTGTGATGCTATCACTGTCTCAAGCCTGGCTGGCTGGCAGCTTGCTTGGTTCAAAGGGCTGTTTCAGGCTGTACTGCTCCTCATCATCTTCAAGCCCACTATGCCCACTATGCTATCAGTTGCATGTACCAAGTATGCCCGCAAAGTTTACGCGAGCTTGTAGAGCTCAGCACAAGACAACGCCGCACAGCTGCTTGCTTGCTGCCAGACGCCTGGTGCCTGGTGCCTGCAGAACCGGAATAAGAGGGTGCTGATTGGCTCGCCCTCCTTCGCCGCCGCCCTCAACCTGGACGGTGTGTCAGCAGGTGAGGCACTGTGTTGCGGCAGCGCTGGTGAAGTCTGGGAGCACTGCGCACTGCTGAAAGCGTGTGCCTACTGCTTGCAATACCTCTTGCCCTCCACAGATAGCCTCCCACGTGTTGCTGGTGGTCCAGCCAACATGTGCCGTGACTGCGGCCGCTGCTGACAGCTGCTGACTGCCTGCTGCCTGCTGCAGGGTTGATCCTCCAGAGCACCTTTGAGGACAACCTGGCATATGGTGGCGGCGGGGCGGGTCTGGCAGTGGGTGTGAACACACAGGTGCGTACTGCCCTGCCTGCCGCCACCACACCAAATGCCTATGCCTGTACCCACACCCACTTATGCCTACTCTTATGGATCTCAGCCTCATGTTTGACCTGGACGGCCCGGTGTCATGGTCTGGTGTTTGTCGGCCTCTTCCTTCCCACCCCTGCTGTTTCTTAACCTGCTTCTTCCCTGGCATCTTGGCCCTGCTACCTACAGTCACGGCACTCCCTGTGTGGCCAACTCTGTGGCTACTGCCCCTGGCCTCAACTGCCAAGAGTGCTGTGGCTTGGATGTCCCGTGCCTCCTGCAGTGTCACCTCATCCTCCCTGTGGGGCTGTGCTGCCTTGCCCTGCGTGCCATCACCTTCTTCCCTCGCCTGTGGTCCTATGCTGCCCTGCTTAGCACTGCCTCAGCCTGTCTTGGCTGCTGCCATGACCATTGCCACCTATGTCATCACAGTGTGTCATGTGGCAAGCGGTTGCTGTTAGTGGGACGAGGAGACCGCTGCTCTGCAGGTCGCACTCATGCTGAGCAGCTTCACCAACAATTCCGCCCGCCCAGCAGACAACCAGGTGGCTGGCCTGTTCCCTAGCCTGGTGGGCGGGGCCATGCGGCTGGACCCGGGCAGCCGGGCCAGCATCACCGCCTGCAACTTCACCGCCAACTCGGCCGTCATTGGCGGCGCTATCCACGCAGCCTCAGGTTAGCTGGGGCCCTGACGGCTAGACTGTCATGGGCAGGGCAGAGGGGTGGCTGCGCCAGCTGTGCCAGCTGTGCCCTCCATGCCCACCAGGATGGCAAACTTATTAGGTCACAGGCCTGCAGCGCCAGTCTGCTTCCTGCAGGCAGGTCAGGACTGCGGCTGCCTAGGTCAGCGCCCTCAACAAGAGGGCCAGGCTGATGGGAGGATAGGCCATGGCCCTGCCAGTGTCTTGTTGCTAGTAGACTGCATGCATGCGACTGATGCATGGTCTGGCTCATGCGGGCTTTGCTGATGTGCCTTCTCTCAGCCGCTGCCTGCGACTGCCGGGGACTGGCTGTTGCTACGCAGGAGCCTCCCTGGAGATCGACATTGGCTACATGCACGCCAACGGCCCAGGCTTTGGCCGCATCCGTTGGTGAGTGGTGTACAGCGTCAACCGGGCTCTCCACTGCCCACACACTGTGCCGCCGAGGCAGCGCCCTGTTAGGTTGTCCCTGTACAGCCCCTCCCTCCCCCAGTGTGTGGCAGTAAAAGAGCACCCAGCCACTGCTGTGCTGAACTGCAGCAGACTGGAGCTCTGCGGCAGTGCTGACACACCCAGCTGAAGTGCTGCCATGCCTGTTGGTCACAGCTGCTACAGCCCCAGCATAGTGAACCGCCCTGCTTGCGCCTGCCCCCTGCCCTGCCTCACCCCAGGCTGGCCAGCGAGTTCCAGGAGTATGTGAGCCGCTGGAAGAACAGCCCTGAGGCCAGCACCCCCACCGCCTTTTGGGAAAACAAAGCCGTGTCAGGCGGCGCAATTGCGGTGAGCTGTCCCATCGGAGGCCAGCAACCCAAGCAGTGCCAAGGGCCAGCACCCAGTGCCAGTGTCCCTAACCCTAACCCTGGGCCCAGCTACACAGCTGGCATGGCAGGGAGCTCTTCAGCCGCTGCGGAGCTCTTCAGCTGGCCTGTGGCACCTGCAGCCTCCCCCCATCACTGCCCCATGATGAGCCCCCCTCACGCCTTCACCCCTGGCTGCCTGCAGGCCAGCGACATTGGAGCACTGCAGTTTGCCAGTGACTCGTACTTCAACATGTCAGGCTCCGGGCGCCTCCCCCTGACCCTGCTGCACAGCAACACGGCTCTGTCAGGCGGAGCCATCACCCTGTCCAGGGGCCCCTTCTTCTCAACAATGAGCGGTGAGCCCCGGCCTGCCTGCTGCAAGTCGTTGACCTACACTTTGACTTTCACGCTGCTGCAACCCCTCTGGTATGCTACGCAAAGTAACGTGTGAGGCAAACTGTCACCTGTGTCAACTTCCTGACATGAGCTTCCGTATTGGCCAGGGATTGACCTAGTCACTGACTCGCACTATGTGATTTGATTGGGACTGGGTTATATTGAAACAGTCAGGAGAGCGTCAGGGGTGGCAGCAACACTCCCCTCCCACCACACTGTGCCAAACGTTTGCCTGCTTGCTTGTCCTGCTGGAGTGGCCCTGAGTGGGCTCGCCTTGACTCTACAGCAAGCGCCCTGCCCAAGCCCAGCCACTGCATTGGAGCACAGCCTGGCTTGAGACACAGCTGGCAGAGAGGTGGTGCTGCTTGATCAGCAGCTGTCTGCGGCTGCCATGGCCCTTGCCCGCAGGGGTGTATGTGTGCAACACCATCATCGACAGCAATGTAGCACTGCAGGCTCAGCACGATGTGGACGCCCTGGCCGCACTGTTGGGCATTGACTATGCCACTGCTGACGGCATTGCCAGCAGTATGGCGTGTGGGGCCGGCGGTGGAGGGGGCGTGTGCCTGGTTGGCGCCCAGTGAGTGTGACCTCCCTGCAGTATTGCCAGCATGTGTATGCCCCCTGAGCCTGCTCTGCGGTGTGCTTCACAGCCACTGCCCAGCCACTGGCCCATCACTTGGCCCCACTCTGGCTTTGTAGACGTGAAGGAATGATGAGATCACAAACATCCACGTACACACAACTGGTGCCTTGCTGAGTAGGTCAGGCGCCCGCTACCACTGCTCTATCCACGTCCCTCGCACCTTGTACACGGCTGCACCTGCACCTGCTGCTCCTGATGCAGTTCCCTTCTCTCGATTTACTGACACTCCTTGTGCACATAGGCACTCGGACGTGGCCTTTTTTGGCAATGTGAGCTTCACCAACAACCAGGCAGCGTATGGAGGAGGTCTCTACGTCACCACCAACACACAGCTTTGTGGCCTGCTGCCCGACTCGTAAGGGGCAGCAGCACCACATCGCTCCTGGTTTGCTGCCACAGCCCCTGCCAGCCTGCAGTCCCCCCTTGCCTCACTGCCCGCTGCAACCTAGTCAGTACGTGCAGCTGCTGGCCAGGCGCAGCCAGGTGAAAGCAGTGCATGGTCACCACGGCCTGGCGGCTACTCCTCGCAGGTGTGGCCGCTTCAAGGTGGCGCTGGCGGGCTACTTCAACAGGTCTGCAGCCCAGCCCAGGCCAGGGTAGCGCAGGCCAGGCCAGGCCAGCCCAGGCCAGGCCAGGGTAGCCAGGCAGCGGCGCGGCCCCAGGGCTCATGGCCATCCTTCACAAAGCCTTGCTGGCAGGCAATAGGTGGGCATAGAGTTAGTGGGGAATGGGCACAAACAAGAATCACCGTGGTTGCTCTGCCTGCCTGCCTGCCTGCCTGCCTGCCTGCCTGCCTGCCTGCCTGCCTGCCTGCCTGCCTGCCTGCCTGCCTGCCTGCCTGCCTGCCTGCCTGCCTGCCTGCCTGCCTGCCTGCCTGCCTGCCTACTACTTACCTGCCTGCCTGCAGGTGGCTGGATGACATACTGACTGCAGAGCGTCTAGACACCGCACAACGGGACAACATGTGCCACTTCAGGTCAGCATGTGCCGTCTCACTTCCATCAGCCTTTCCTGCCGCACTGTTTATGCATGGTCCCACAGTGAGTAAGATGTGCCACAGTGCCACACCGGGCTGTATGGGGTGTTGTGCAAGCCCAGGCCAGCAGCACAGCGTCAGTAGCAAGATGGTGGCAGTGAATTGAGTGCTTGCGCACCCCGTGTTGGCTCGCTCCCACCCTCTTCTGGCCCATGAGGGAAGGGGCTGAGCAGGTGGGGCTACGGAGATGCCATGCAGCAGGCAGCAGCCTCATCTCCCTGCCGCTTGTCAAAGCCACGAGCTCCTGAGCAGCTGTGCCTCCAGCCCCTGAGCCTCATGCGCCACCTGCAAGGCGCAAAGCGTGGCACAGGGGCACCCTAACCCTAACCCTGCAAGGGCTAACCCCACCTGCGCACCCGCAGCACTGGCTGCCCCTCCTGAAGCCCCACTGGGACACCACCACCTCCCAGTCCTGCTGGCTGGTGCTTGCCACCAGCGCCTGCAGACGTGGCTAACGCCCTGTGCCTCGCGCTGTGCCTGCAGCAACAACAGTGCCATTGGCGGGACCGGGTCAGCCGTGTACTCGGACCTGCCTGTGGGCGTGTCCATCAACTGCGGGGAGGACACAGTGGGCGGCGGCGCCTCCCTCCAGCCCTGCCCCTCCTGGACCGGGAGCGTGCTGCAGGCCACCTACCCTGCCGCCCCACGCTCTGCGCTAGCCACTAGGCACCTGCGAGCTGCACCGAGCGAGGAGCTGCAAGCCCCCCTGCCACCAGCCCAGCCTGAGGACGAGCGGGGCCTGGTGGCCACCTCTGGGCTGTCACTGCAGGTCTCCCCGCAGCAGCTGCTGAACTTCACGCCCGATGACAACATCGTGCTTTGGGTAGGATGTCACAGCCCAACTGGGTCATCGCAGCACTTGACTGCCCATGCTGGGTGTGCCCACCCTAGCTGCCAAACCTTGGCCGCAATGCTCCACAATGCTCCATCAGCAAAACGCATGCGCCTGTGTGGATGCTGCACTTGTGTATGGGTTGACCAGGCCAGCGGCCAGCTGTATGCCACAGCCTAGCGGCTCAACTGTATCCAGAGCCCTGCTGACAGGTGGCACGGTGTCGGCCCTTGCATCACGTTTGTCTGCAGGTTGCCTGCCAGGATGCATTTGGCCTGCCCCTGGCGTACCAGTATCCCAGCGGGTCGGGCTCAGACGTGCTGGCCTGCCAGGCCTCCACTAACCTCTCCCTCAACAACGCCATCCTGTACGGCCAGACCTCCACCCAGGTCACCCTCAGCGTGGCGTCAGCCTCAGTGCCAGCGTTCACCTCCCTCAAGCTGCGGCTCATGCCCGGGACCCAGCAGGCCATCACCATCTCCTGCTCGATCAGCAGCCGCCAGCGCACCCTGCCCCCTTCCACGGTAAGGCCCCACCCTGCACCCTCCAGCTGCCCCAGCTGCCCCGCAAGTGCCAACTGCTGCAGGGCAGAGCACCCAGTAGGCGGGCTATGCCAGGCTGTTCTCCTGCCAGTCAAATTCATCCTTGGCTGTGTCACCCTAGTCACACACCACCATGTGTCTGCACCCCCTGGGGACTCGTGTTTGCTGGTGCTGGGTGCAGGTGGTGGTGCAGGCTCGGCCCTGCAGGATCAACGAGGTGGTGTCTGACGCCATGGATGCCTGCGTGCGCTGCGATGTTGGGTTTGTGGCGCTGCTACCCTCAGGCTCCTGCCAGGTGGGCGTGCTGACCCTTGGCCCCATGCTTGCGACCCACTGCCCACAGCAATGGATCTCAATGGTCCACTCAGTCGCGGCGAGAAGGGAGTGGTCCCCACCTGATTGTCGAGATCAGCCAACTCATTGTCTAGGTCCCACAGTTGATGCCCTGGGCAAAAAGCCTGTGCACACGACTGAGTGCTGACATTAGGCCCAGATGTCTTGCCAAGGCTAGCACATCAGTGTGAGGTCTGCAAGCAGGGCTGTGCATGCAACGTGACAGGGGCGGTGGCTGGCGCTAGTCATGTGATTGTGATGGGCAGCGGGCAGTATGGCGGGTTCACCATGTTTGGGAGAATGTGGGTGTGGGTGTGGGTGTGGGTGCGGGTGTGGGTGTGGGTGCGGGTGCGGGTGTGGGTGCGGGTGCGGGTGCGGGCGCGGGTGCGGGTGCGGGTGCGGGTGCGGGTGCGGGTGCGGGTGCGGGTGCGGGTGCGGGTGCGGGTGCGGGTGCGGGTGCGGGTGTGGGTGTGGGTGTGGGTGTGGGTGTGGGTGCGGGTGTGGGTGTGAGCCTCCGGTGGCAGAGCCGCATGTCACTGGCTCTTGGCCCGCATTGAACACACCGCAGCCCCACTGCTCTGCAGGCCTGCCCAGACCAGGCTCTGTGCAATACAGTGGACAGCAACGCCGTGGACAACGACACAGCCACTGGCATCATAGTCCCACGCGATGGCATGTGGTGGGCAACGCTGGCCGTAGCAGGGCTATGCAAACCAGCAGCTAGAAAACAGTCAGCGCTGTGCTCCGCAGCTTTCCAGGCAAAGTGTCCGGGCAAGGCTGTGTGACAGAGCAGACAAAAGGGTAGCGCTGTGGCAGTGTGTGTGGAGCACACTCTCATCATGTACAGGCGCCTTCTTTCTGAGCCATTGCTTGCTGTATGAGTCGAGACTGCGGCATGAGAAGTAACATGGAGAGCATGCACTCATGGTGATACGATGCCTTGTTCCGCTGCTTGCTATGCATGGCTGCAGGCACAGCTCTCCGTTTGCTATGGAGCTGTACCCCTGCCCCAACCCTCAGACCTGCTCCGCTGCTGGCAGGTCAGCTCTGCTGATCGCCTACCAGGCCCAGCTGGTGCGCGATCCCAGCTCCTACAACTACACCACATGGAACCAACTGATGTGCGCCACGGGCTATCAGGGCAACTTCTGCGGCTCCTGCGCTGAAGGCTATGGATTGACCCGGCCAGCACATTGTGTGCGGTAAGGTAGCCCTGCAGAGCCTGCTGCTGCTGCTGTTGCTGCTGCCCCAGATGCTGCTGCCTCAGATGCTGCTGCTGCGCCTGCTGCTGCTGCATCTGCTGTTGCATCTGCCTCTGCTGCAGCCACTGCTGCTGGCCTTCCTGCTTGACTCATTCAAACCCTTGGCACACTTCTTCTGCCCCCCTTTGTAGACTAACTTTTGCTTTTGTGGCATGGCTGTCACAACCACAGGTGCACAAGCAAATCCTCCTATGACATGCTGTACTTCTTTCTCTCCTCGCTGCTGGTTGTCGTGCCCTTGGTCCTTGCACTGCGTGCTTCGCTCAACGAGTCAGGGATGATGTTAAAGAAGTCAAAGGAAGCTGAGGTCGAGGAGCCACAGGAGCTCATGGCGTTCGATCGACTGCGCACATGTGCCAGCCGCTTCATCAAGGTGAGCGGTCCTTTCATGCCACAGCCCTTCACAAGGTCACACAGCATAGAGTACACAAGGCAAACAGTCTGCAATCTTGCCATTTGCCAAGGTGGTGCATCAATTGCGACCTTTGCCCTGCTAATGTAGCATTCATCGGTGAAGTCACGCGATCAGTCATCCTGCTCGCAACTCATCGACTCGTTGAACGGCTCCGTGACGCGCTTTCCCATGACCAGCCCACCCGCCAGTAACAACGCGCGGTGCCCCAGTGCCGCAGTGGATGACCCTACTAGCTGTAGCCAAGCTGCCTTCCTCATAGCCTCACCAATGGCGCAAGACAAGGAACCAAGCAATGCGCAACAGACAAGTCCAGCGCACCTGCTGTATCCTAGCACGACTGACATCAAGCCTACAGAGCACAGGTGTGGCCACCACGCCAGCAGCCTGGGGCTGGCAACCTCAGCTGGTGTTGAGATGCATCAGGTTCAGACGCCGGACATGGAGGACAGTGCCAGGTCATATGCCGCCGATGACTTTGGTCGCACAATGGGCCCTGCCACGCCCGCAAGGGCACAGCCACAGCCTTCTTCGACCTTAAGCAAGCAACTGGTAGACTGGCGCCCGCCCCCTGGCATGCATATACAGTGGTCAAGGGGCTGGGGGCCCGACTCAATTGATGCGCACGAGGCAGCTGATGTGCAGCGCGGTCAAGCAGTGGCAGAAGGAGGGAGGGAACAGGAGGAGCCAGCCCCTTCCCACTTGCATCCATGTGGCCGGCAGAAATGCACTACTCTGCTTCGTCGTCTGCCTAGCCCGTTGGCAGTGGGGGATGTGGAGCTCGACCTAATGGGCTCACTGCCAACAAGCTGGGGTGTGGCCTTCCCACCATCACCTGATGAACAAAGGCCCTCCGCACAGACTAGAGTGAAGTTCAACCCTGTGATAGGTAAGGCATGGGGCCTGATGTGCTTGTGCAACCACAACATAGACCTGGCAGTAACAAGGCCATGGTGCGCAATGCTCGTCATGGGCAACCTCTCTGAAAGCCTGGTTAAGGAAGGCTGCGGAAAGGGGCACACAAACTGAGGGCGTTGCCAAGGCTGACAACATGTGCAGTAGATGGCTAGGTGCACATTGAGGGTTTGCATGCTGCTGCTGCCACTAAGGGGCTTTGGTGTCGATAGCACGATCCAGGGTTCCTGTGATATGCACAATGCATGCAGCCCATGCCACCAGCATCGTTTTGGCACCACCACCCTTGCCTCACGTTCTGATGCCATGCACTCCAATTTTGGTTAAACTCGTGCTTGCTTGCAACATGATAGGATGTCTTCCTGTGTCTCCTGCTCTTGACCCTTGCCTGGCTGGCTCAAGGCGTCAAACAACACATTGAGCTCTCACACCCCGCAACCCAGCAACGTATTACTGACAGTACCAGTCAGTTTACTACCTGCTCATTCACAAGACTGCTGATCCAAGCGGACTCGCCGTGTGTCTTGGTCATCTACGAATGCTACCAAGAAGCAAATGAGCACTCCAAGCACCATATGCGCCAATGCCAGCACGGTATTGATAGTCTACTACTAACTCTTGAATTCGCAAATGCATATTCATTTCAAACTTTGAGGCCTCGTGAGTCAGAATGGAGGGAACGGTGAGCAAGATGATGTGTTTTAGCCTCGCACAAACCAAATGCAATGTAGTCACTGCTAGTTTGGGCGCATGAGAGAGGTTTGCATCGTCAGTGATGTGGGGGCCAGGGTGTGTGGTCTGCATTGACACCACCACCACCTTGGCATGCATGTCACCAGCTGTCCATGTCACCAGCTGTCCATGCCACCAGCTGTCCATGTCACCAGCTGTCCATGCCGCTACGCCTGTTACAAATGCACCGACCAAGATAACCATGTTCAGAATGGAGAAACTTTGCCATGACTTATACGCAGAAACGCGTGTGCAGCCAACACAATCAGAAGCAGATCACCAGTCTCCTCCCAAAGACAACGCGCTCCCTGACAAAAATGGGGATGATGGCAGTGACGCTGCCGGCTTGGTCAGCCCTCTCTTGAAGGTGAGCACTCGTTGTCATTGATGCCTCACCAGGAAGAAGGGTGGGGCATGTCCAACATCCACCGGTGGTAGAGATGAATGACATCATAGCTTGGACCGGCTTCCTTTGCACACCGAAGCGATCTAGACCGTCGGAGGTAGAGCGAGCACTCCGTTGGGCACAACAGTGAAGCATTCTACCTGACACACAAAGCTAAAGGGGTCTCACACTGAAAGTCAAGATAAACCAGCAAAGTAAGGGCTGGGCTGATAAGACTACACACAACCTGTCTCAAGGTGGTGCTACCTCTCTCATGCTTGCAGGTGCTCGTGACTTACTTGCAAGTAGCTTGCATGGTAAGTGCACGATGACGTGTGTACTGAACTCCTAGGCTGCATTTCTGCAGGTAGCATGCTGTCGTGTTTGCATGGGTGTGGAAAGTAGCGCCTATCCCTTGGTCACCTCAACGAAATGTGCCCTTGCAGGTCTTTTGTTACACGTCACCTGCATTGATAAGCTCCTGCAATGCATGCGAGTGTGGATGTGCAAATTGCAACGACACACTTGAGAATTGCCATCATCTTGCCTCCATGTTGCCCCCCTCTTAATGCTTGATGCATGCGGGCTTGATATGCCTAGTGACTTGCAACGGACACACCACACCACGCAACACCGTTGGGGCCCCATGTGCAGTGCCTCTTTGTTCATCGCCCTACACTTGCATACCTGATATGGCAGTGTTGATACTTCACAGGTGCGCTACGCACCTCTGAAGCTGCCAAAGGTCGTCGAGTTCATCATCGACATTGCAGTGACAGCCTCCACGGTGTGTGTTCAATGAGATGCTGCTGCTTGTTGATACCGCCTTCATATGCAGATGCTGTTATGCATATGGCATTGCTATCTGCATTAATTGTGGTATGTTTCATGTCACTGCGCAGGTGCCAGGATCAGCTGTTTCGTTAGATTGCGCCCTGCCAAGTGGAGGCCATCTGAGCAAGGCCACGCAGCGCACGCTAGTCAGCTTCTTTACACCAATGACCCTTCTTGCCATAGTCCTGCTCATCTTCACCGTGCTACATACAATGCAACGACTCCATACAACGAAAGGAGAAGCCATACAAGGCGAGGACAAGATCACAGATGAGGCGGAGCAATTGCCTCATGCAAGGTGCCTAAGGGTGTAATCAATGATGTCATGTGCTCTCATGCATGGATGAGATGTAATCGACATGTTGGTTGAACGCAGGGGTTCTGAACCAAAGCAGAAGCAAAACGAGGCATCAAGCCAAGCAGAGGACATTGCAAGGTCATTGTGGCTCCGCCTGGTCATTGCCACGAATACAACCGTGTTTGTCTTCTTCCCGGTATGTCATAACGCCATCACCTTGAGCATGGAGAAGGCTCTTCTTGCATAGTGGCCACAATGTGCCCCAAAGCTGCCTTTGGCATGCGCCCACGCACTATGTGCTGAGCACAATGGGTTAGCTAGCTTGCCTAGCTACTACTCTTGTGGACCTTGTCATGGCCCCTTCCTGATGCATGGTTGCCCCTTGCTTACCTACATGACATGACATGTGCTTGTCACATGCTTGCGTTACTGTCTTGCAGTCCACAGTGACTAGTCTGTTCAACATCTTCTCTTGTGTAAAGGGAGACGAGCTCTCAGGTGAGCTGTGTGTAGCCAAAGTGCCATAACATAGGTCAGCTAACATCCCCATGTTGCAATTTCCAACCCTCACTAAGAGGACCCTGTGGAATGGTACACATAGGCATGCGTGCAGTTGCCGTGACAATTGACTTGAGAAGAGCTTAGACTTGATAGATGTGCTTAGTGCATGTAAGTAACTTGGACCATCCTACCTGGATGCAGACAGCTCGCTCATCGCAAGCCTCCACTTGGCGCCGGGCACTAGGCTCAACCTGCCTGGGACATGGTGGAACATGGACATGGAACAGCAATGCTTCCAAGGCGCACACCGCACACTGGCTCTTAGCCTGGGCATCCCTGGCCTACTGTTCATCGCGGGCGGCATTCCCATAGCCTCGGCCTGGTACCTGGCGCTGCATAGCGCTGAACAACGGGAATCAGATGTGCAGCTGCGGGCATGTTGGATGTTTATGTATGCCGACTACCGCACCTGCCGCTTCTTTTGGGAGTCAGTAGTCATGTTGCGCAAGGTAAGCCACCCAACCAAGAGCATTGGCTAGATGGCAGCCGCCATGTTTGCATCCTTGCGTTCATTGTGTTGCAGCGGCTGCTGTGTGCACACCCTTCTTGGAATGGTGCAGGTCGTCATCGCGGCAGCGATGGTTTTTCTTGCCATCACCGACATCGGACTTCAAGTGGCTACCTCAGCCATCATTGTGTTGCTCTTCCTCTTCCTTCACCTGGCTGCACGGGTGAGTGCCCATCTTAATCTTGACCCAGCTGAAGAATGAAGCAATTCCCACTTTTGAGGTCTATGTCATGTGACGTGCAATGCATGTTATGTAGTAGATAATTGGCGGTCCGAGAGCATTATGCGAAAAGAATGGCCGAGGCCGAGGTGGCGCGGACATACATCCCGAGGCGCAGCCGAGGGATGTATGGTAGCAGAGCCGAGGACGAGACCATTAGTTCGCATAATGCGAGAGGAAACGGCGATTATCTAGTATATTTGAGGTTCCCCAATCCCGTAACCGCCCCCCTCCCCCGTTGACCAACACCATATCTCCCGTTGACCAACACTATCCCCAATCCTTCTCAACACAGCTGCTCTGTAAACGCTTCCCGACACTGATTGCGAGAATCGTACTTTGCCGCTCGACAATTATCAATTGCCGCTCGACAATTATCAAAAAGTGCACTTTGCCGCTCGACTATTATGCTTTGCCGCTCGACCATTATGTTTTGCCGCTCGACCATTATGCTTTGCCGGTCGACACATATCGACTGCCTAAACTAGCCTATAACCTCATCCCTCTCCTCAGCGGCTTACTCCGACCTGAAAAACGACGAAAGACGTAGCTTCTAGTCAACATGCCAGCCTGGCACTTATAAGTAGACATGCCAGCCTGGCAATATGTTCGCTAAGCTATCGCGTAGCGGCTACGTTCAGGTTGCATCAAGGAAGGAAGTTGTTTTTGAATAACTCGCGACTTGCAAGTTGCGACGTGCTAGCCATACATGCAACTAGCACACTCGCGACTTGCGCTTCACTTGCGGAACACGCGGATCTGGCTGCTAGCACTTTGCGGCTTTGGTAAACTGACCCGAGTTATGGATAAATATTGACGCCTATATTTTTCCCTATACCTCAAATATGTACTAGCCAGTAGCCCCTTCCTGCCTTTGATAAAACAAGGTGGGTGGTCGGAAGGGGGTGACAGAGGGGTTTTAGGCTCGTGAATGCACCCACCAGCAGTTTTCACAAGCTCACTCCCATTCTTGGCATGATGGCCCAGCACTCATCTCCCAACTGGTTGCATGGTTGTGCTGTCAATGTTGCAGCCGTACAACAACGAGTTGCTGAACAAGCTGGAGCTGTTGAGTCAAGCTGTTGTACTCACCAACTTGTTGCTATCAGCATACCTAACCTACCCGACTACTTCACAGGTACGAGTCCCAAGTAAGACGAGGTTTGATAGTGAGCCTGCCATATGTACCCCCCTTGGCGACAACACATGCTTAGTGTTTGTGTTGCAGAACTGGTTGCTCCCGTACGTCCTAAGCATGTTCATCCTTGTCCTCAACATGCTCGTCGTGTGCACCTTTGTGTGGTACCTCGTTTTGGCTGTGCGTGACACCCTACTGTACCAGGTAAGCTTGCATATGCTATGAGATCTCCACATACATCTCTTGTAGCTACTGGCAGCCTACTTTACACAAGAGCCAGCCACTACTGAACACACCATTGGCTGTCAACGATGTTTCTGGTGATTAGCCATGTAACACAAACAAGATCCAGTTGTGCCATGCATTGCAGGCTGGCCTTCGGCATTCAGATGCAGTGCACCTGAACATCAAGGGCCTCACACACGCCATGCAAGCAGAGTACGGGCGCTTCTCCCCCTTGACAGCCCATCTTCTTCGCATCGGATTGCATCTACCTAGCAATCTACCGCAACGCATCTTTACCGCTGGCAAACGCCTATTGAGGTTCCTCTTACGATGCGGAGCCCCGGCTGTCGACTCTGAGAGATCTCCTCAACCTAAGATTACCTTACAAGGTGTGCATCGCTCAACCACCTTCAATCGCCGACGTGCTTCGACAATAGCAAGCTTGATGGACTCCTCATCAAAGCCAGGGACTTTGCCTAGGTACCCGAGCAGCCTTGCCTTGTCTCGAAGCCAATCGCAGGCTACTGCCCACTCGTCTGTGAGTGGCAACCTATCTCCGTAGTGCATGCAGCATCATCTCGCACCAAAAGCAATAGAAATAGATGCATATCTTTTATAATGTTGAGTATTGAGTATCACCCAAGCACCAGGATCGCTAGGAGATTGATGTATGCACGATGAATGTAGAATTGCACACAAATACATATGCTAATGATTTTGCATATTGCACAGCAAGTGCATATATTTCCTATATGCTGTACAACATCTTTGCGTGCTGTGCAACACCACAACATCGTTAAAATTCTGTGCTATCTTGCCTTACACCGCTGTAAGCTGTTTGTCCAAATGTTCGAGCAATGTGATAGTAGCAATGCAAGGGTCGCGGATTGAACAATAGTAGTTGTGACACTAAGGAGGCAGGCTTGGGTGGATACAAGCCAACACCAAAAGGTGAAAGGGATGAGAAAGGAACCGTATTTGAGGTCACTCCCGCCATTGGCCCCGCAAATGTGAGACGGTCTGAGGCGCGAATCTCCATGTAGCTCGTGACAAAGTTTTGACGCAGTCAGGTGTAACAGGCGTATGCGGCACCCAGCAGCCGCCAAACACTAGCTCAGATTGGCGCCCGCCCAAACCTGACCTGTGCCTTCCGCTCCTAAAAGACTCACGCACATCATAAGGCGAGGCTGGCAATCCTTCTACGCACGCCGTAAGCCAACGGCACAAGTGCAGTACGCCTGCTTGCATGTCAGTGCATGGAGCATATAATTCTTGAATATGCACACAAGTCAGCCAGCTGGCACCCCTCACCTCGCTTACGTGGCGGCATGGCTCTATGCAACTAAAAGTTGTATCATGACAGCACTATGTTGTCGGGATGGCTCGGGATGGCTCTGGCTTCAGTGTTACATGTGCCGTGGTGCCTCAACCTTCTCCCTCAACTTCAGCAGGCACATGTCGCGCGACTCATTCTTTGATTTACTTGAAACCCTCTGATGTTATTGTGCTTGCACCACGCTTTCAACAAGTCCTTGTTTAGTGTATCAAATTGAGGCATACCAGGGGTGTCCAAGAGCATGCACTCCTACAAATTAATCCCTGCATCCGTCCCTGCATGTTGACCGACCTTGTCCGATCGGTAGATAGATGGTAGTTAGATGATACCGTACTCTCTCTTTTGATTCGCGTCCGCGAATCGTTTTTTTGGCCTCGCGAAATCGCGAACGAGTAAACAATGTGGTTTTTGACTAAATCGCGAAGTGGTCAAACAATTATTTGACCTGCATAAATATCGATGCGATGAACCGCTTTGTGTTAGTTTGTGTTAGGCTTGTAGTTAGCAAGTTAGCAGCCGGGGTGGTTGGCCAGTCTAGGGCAGCAGCCGGTGTGGCTGGCCGCACCAGGTCAGCAGCCGGGGTGGCTGGCCGCACCAAGTCAGCTGCTGGGGTCTTCGCCTTGGCCAAAGCTGCGGTGACTGCAAGGGCACGCAAGGAGGATTCAGAGGAGGATGCAGCCACAGGAGCACCATGACTTCATGGGGGAGGTTCAGTGCCCTATCTAGTGCAAAGTCAAGATTTGGTGACTTGGTGCACTGTGACACTACCCACTTGCATACTGGCTTTGACTGGGTGACCGGGTAGCTTGACATGGTGACATGTGCAAGAAGTGCTAGAACCATGGAGGATTGACATGGTATGCAAGGTATGGCAGCCTAGAATATTTATAAGCACACCCACATCCTCAGAACTGTGTTTTGCAGCATTGTTTGCATCGGGAAGAAACAAACAATCTTTTTTTTGGGTCGGGAAAGAGTGTTTAATTTTATTTTTCGGGGCCTCGCGAATCAAAAGAGATAGTACGGTAGATGGTAGTTTGCAGAATATCTATACTATCAAAACTGCTAGGGAGGGGGGTCGGCGGAACGGCCTGCGATTGCGCGCACAGCCTCGCCCTAATTACGTAAGGACTTCCCCCGCACAGATTTTCGAAAGAAGCACTGTGCCGTGAGATCGACTTCCGATCAGCGGATCTAACGCCCCATAACCCGTCTAACGCCTCAGCAAGCAATGGCGATGCAGCCAGTGAAAAGATCGTTCTAAGTCCGCGGACGGTCAAAAAGTCAAACGGTTCACAGCCAAAAAGTCAAACGAGTCAAGTCCAACGATGGCTGCGGCCACATTTGGCTTCGGCTGCTGACGAGCTACAGCGTAGCCAGCTCTTATAGCCTCCTCATGCGACCCTTCTCCGAGCCGCTTTGACAGGGCATTGCGACAAGTAGGCTGGATGATTGCAGTTGGCCTTCAAGCCGTGCCATGCTACGCTGTAACGATGGGGCTTTGCACACAGGTATACGTAGCGTACCCCGAATACCAAAGGTTTGACAGTGATAGTACCATGCGATATGCAGCCAGCCAGCCGGTGACATTCATTGCGCGGGAACCACCTGATGATGCATACGAGGAATGTGGCGACGAGACCCGGACATGGCATCAGGGCAGCCGGTCAGGGTAGGGCAGCAGCAGGGCAGCCGGTCAGGGTAGGGCAGCAGCAGGGCAGCCGGTCAGGGTAGGGCAGCAGCAGGGCATCAGGGCAGCCGGTCAGGGTAGGGCTGCAGCAGCGCAGCCGGGAAGCCGATCAGGGTAGGGCAGCAGCAGGGCAGCCGGTCAGGGTAGGGCAGCAGCCGGGCAGGGTATGGCAGCAGCAGGGCATCAGGGCAGCCGGTCAGGGTAGGGCAGCAGCAGGGCATCAGGGCAGCCGGTCAGGGTAGGGCAGCAGCAGGGCAGCCGGTCAGGGTAGGGCAGCAGCCGGGCAGGGTATGGCAGCAGCAGGGCATCAGGGCAGCCGGTCAGGGTATGGCAGCAGAAGGGCATCAGGGCAGCCGGTCAGGGTAGGGCAGCAGCAGGGCATCAGGGCAGCCCGTCAGGGTAGGGCAGCATCAGGGCAGCCGGTCAGGGTAGGGCAGCAGCAGGGCAGCCGGTCAGGGTAGGGCAGCAGCAGGGCATCGGGGCAGCCGGTCAGGGTAGGGCTGCAGCAGCGCAGCCGGGAAGCCGGTCAGGGTAGGGCAGCAGCAGGGCAGCCGGTCAGGGTAGGGCAGCTGCCGGGCAGGGTATGGCAGCAGCAGGGCATCAGGGCAGCCGGTCAGGGTAGGGCAGCAGCAGGGCATCAGGGCAGCCGGTCAGGGTAGGGCAGCAGCAGGGCAGCCGGTCAGGGTAGGGCAGCAGCAGGGCAGCCGGTCAGGGTAGGGCAGCAGCAGGGCAGCCATCAGGGTAGGGCAGCAGCAGGGCATCAGGGCAGCCGGTCAGGGTAGGGCAGCAGCAGGGCAGCAGGGCAGCCATCAGGGTAGGGCAGCAGCAGGGCAGCCGGTCAGGGTAGGGCAGCAGCAGGGCATCAGGGCAGCCGGTCAGGGTAGGGCTGCATCAGCGCAGCCGGGAAGCTGGTCAGGGTAGGGCAGCAGCAGGGCAGCCGGTCAGGGTAGGGCAGCAGCCGTGCAGGGTATGGCAGCAGCAGGGCATCAGGGCAGCCGGTCAGGGTAGGGCAGCAGCAGGGCATCAGGGCAGCCGGTCAGGGTAAGGCAGCAGCAGGGCAGCCGGTCAGGGTAGGGCAGCAGCCGTGCAGGGTATGGCAGCAGCAGGGCAGCAGGGCAACCGGTCAGGGTAGGGCAGCAGCAGGGCAGCAGGGCAGCCATCAGGGTAGGGCAGCAGCAGGGCATCAGGGCAGCCGGTCAGGGTAGGGCTGCAGCAGCGCAGCCGGGAAGCCTGTCAGGGTAGGGCAGCAGCAGGGCAGCCGGTCAGGGTAGGGCAGCAGCAGGGCAGCCGGTCAGGGTAGGGCAGCAGCCGTGCAGGGTATGGCAGCAACAGGGCATCAGGGCAGCCGGTCAGGGTAGGGCAGCAGCAGGGCATCAGGGCAGCCATCAGAGTAGGGCAGCAACAGGGCATCAGGGCAGCCGGTCAGGGTAGGGCAGCAGCAGCGCAGCCGGGAAGCCGGTCAGGGTAGGGCAGCAACAGGGCATCAGGGCAACAAGTCAGGGTAGGGCAGCAGCAGGGCAGGGTATGGCAGCAGCAGGGCATCAGGGCAGCCATCAGGGCAGGGCAGCATCTAGGCAGCAGGGCATCAGGGCAGCCGGGCAGGGTAGGGCAGCAGCAGGGCAGCCGGGCAGGGTAGGGCAGCAGCAGGGCAGCCGGTCAGGGTAGGGCAGCAGCAGGGCATCAGGGCAGCCGGTCAGGGTAGGGCAGCAGCAGGGCAGCCGGTCAGGGTAGGGCAGCAGCAGGGCATCGGGGCAGCCGGTCAGGGTAGGGCAGCAGCAGGGCAGCCGGTCAGGGTAGGGCAGCAGCAGGGCAGCCGGTCAGGGTAGGGCAGCAGCCGTGCAGGGTATGGCAGCAACAGGGCATCAGGGCAGCCGGTCAGGGTAGGGCAGCAGCAGGGCATCAGGGCAGCCATCAGAGTAGGGCAGCAACAGGGCATCAGGGCAGCCGGTCAGGGTAGGGCAGCAGCAGCGCAGCCGGGAAGCCGGTCAGGGTAGGGCAGCAACAGGGCATCAGGGCAACAAGTCAGGGTAGGGCAGCAGCAGGGCAGGGTATGGCAGCAGCAGGGCATCAGGGCAGCCATCAGGGCAGGGCAGCATCTAGGCAGCAGGGCATCAGGGCAGCCGGGCAGGGTAGGGCAGCAGCAGGGCAGCCGGGCAGGGTAGGGCAGCAGCAGGGCAGCCGGTCAGGGTAGGGCAGCAGCAGGGCATCAGGGCAGCCGGTCAGGGTAGGGCAGCAGCAGGGCAGCCGGTCAGGGTAGGGCAGCAGCAGGGCATCGGGGCAGCCGGTCAGGGTAGGGCAGCAGCAGGGCAGCCGGTCAGGGTAGGGCAGCAGCAGGGCATCAGGGCAGCCGGTCAGGGTAGGGCAGCAGCAGGGCAGCCGGTCAGGGTAGGGCAGCAGCAGGGCAGCCATCAGGGTAGGGCAGCAGCAGGGCATCAGGGCAGCCGGTCAGGGTAGGGCAGCAGCAGGGCAGCCGGTCAGGGTAGGGCAGCAGCAGGGCATCATCGCAGCCGGTCAGGGTAGGGCTGCAGCAGCGCAGCCGGGAAGCCGGTCAGGGTAGGGCAGCAGCAGGGCAGCCGGTCAGGGTAGGGCAGCAGCAGGGCATCATCGCAGCCGGTCAGGGTAGGGCTGCAGCAGCGCAGCCGGGAAGCCGGTCAGGGTAGGGCAGCAGCAGGGCAGCTGGTCAGGGTAGGGCAGCAGCAGGGCAGCCGGTCAGGGTAGGGCAGCAGCCGGGCAGGGTAGGGCAGCAGCAGGGCAGCCGGGCAGGGTAGGGCAGCGGGGCAGCCAGTTAGGGTAGGGCAGCAGCAGGGCAGCAGGGCAGCCATCAGGGTAGGGCAGCAGCCGGGCAGCAGCGCAGCCGCTCAGGGTAGGGCAGCAGCAGGGCATCAGGGCAGCCATCAGGGTAGGGCAGCATCTAGGCAGCAGGGCATCAGGGCAGCCGGTCAGGGTAGGGTAGCAGTTGGGAAGCCGGTCAGGGTAGGGCAGCAAACTGCATACTCACTTTCGCAAAATGTTGACCTTGCACCTACGGTTCGCCCTACGGACCTACGCATACAATATATACATACTTGCATACCGTCATTTTAGTCGCTGCATACGCTTCAGGCCAACCCTACAGATAATGTTTTGTACAATGAGGTGTATGCTGCATAGCCTGCTGGCCCTGACACCAATGAGGGGTTGGTAGGGCAGACATAGCCATTGCTGTCACAGTCACTCACTCGGACTCACAACTCGGACTCACTTACTCAGCACTCAAACTGACACTCAGCACTCAGCACTGTGGCCTGGTGCAAGAGCTGGTGCAAGGACTGGTGCAAGAGCGCTGTGGCCGGAGCCCGCAGCTTGGTCTGTGTGCCCCGTCCGCTGTCGGACGGGCCCGCTGTACTAGTAAAACATATTTTTCAGAATGAATATTGTAAAGAAATTAAAGACGGCTGCGCTGTGGCCCTGTGGCTAGAGTGCAGGGATGAGTGCAGGGATAGGTTGCGAGCCACAGCGCAACAGCTTTTGATTTTTTCAAAATATTTTTCTTGCAAAATATGTTTTGTTTTTCGCAAACTACTATCTATTAAAATGTCATCCCGATCGGACAAGGTTGGTAAAGTGCAGGGACAAATGCAGGGATTACGTTCTAGGAGTGTGAGCCTAATACACTCTGCGTTCAATGCAGCTTGCCTAGCAGCTTCCTCGTCTAGCAGCATGGGCATTGGCTCAAGAGGCATCAAACCACGGCATTGTGCACCACACGGCTGAGGGGGGTTGCTCATGCGTGCACCACAAGCACATGCCGTCATTGACCACATGAGCTCACCCTCGGTATTAGCAAGAAAATACATGCTGTGTTGTGCACGAGACTGTACTTGTACACACTGTAGCGTGCTAAGAGCAGCGCCGACAACCGATAACTACCTTCTTTCCCACAGCATGACACGGCCAGGGTTTAGAACGTTTCCCCCGAGGAGTCGAACCTCTGAAGCAGGTGTGCACGAAGGCCCACCTGCCCCTTTCGCCCACCATGTCACACTGCAGTACAGAAGTACCGTGAGGCGAGCTAGGCTTCGAGGAGCCGTTCGCTACATTCCTCCCCCTCCAAAGAGGAAACGCTCCGCCCTCGTGAGAACACAAGGACTCGCAACACTATAGCAGTGATGCTAAGACAAACCATGCACTGCATTATATGCAGTCAACACTTCTTGGCAGTTCACAAGGTTACTCCTTGGCTCCCACGTGTTGTAAGAGTCATCATAACCCTGCCACTTGACCAAGTAGCCTCGTGCTCTACCAGCACGTACACCACGATGGGCGAGCAGCTTCTCAACTTCATACAGAGGCGCCTCATCTAGCCAATCCACAGGAGGAGGCAAGTGAGGATGCTCAGAAGTGTAGGGCCTCAACAGGGCGACATGGAACACAGGGTGCATGCGTGCCATGGCAGGAGGCAGGTCTAGGCGCACAGCAACAGGACCTACATGCTCCAGCACCTTGAAAGGCCCAATGAACCTAGGCAGCAACTTCTTAGCCTTACCTGGCTTCAGCCTGAGATTCTTGGTGCTCAGTAGCACTAGCTGGCCAGGGTGGTACTCCACATCCCTGCGTCCTTTGTTGGCCAGATAGGCCTGACGCTGCTGAGCTTGTTCCATGAAATGGCGTGCCTGCTTGACATTACTCTGCCACCATTCAGACAGCTTCCTGGCAGAGGGGCAGTACACCTCACCTGGTAGCTCCAGCAGGACAGGTGTCAGAGGTGACTGGCCAGTATTGACCAGGAAGGGCGTGGACTGGATGGATTCCTGCCAGCTGTTGTTCACAGCAAACTCAGCCAGTGACAGGAAGAAGGGCCAGTCAGACTGAGCAGGGGAGATGTAATGTCGAAGCATTTCCTCCAGGGTACGATTGTACCGCTCTGTTTGACCATCAGACTCAGGATGGTAAGCACTAGATTTACATTCTTTTACACCAAGAATGGCCATAACTGACGCCCAGAAATGATTAGTAAAGTGAGAACCCCTATCAGAGATTATTTCTCTGGGCACTCCATGATGTTTAAACACATTGTCAATGAAAAGGCGGGCAAAGCCCTCAGCATTCATAGACTCACGGCATGGCACAAAGTGTACCATTTTAGACAGCCTATCCACAAAGACAGCAATGGCATCAAAGCCATGATCACCGGGCGGTAGTTTAGTGATCAGGTCCATGGACATGGACTCCCATCTGTCATAGGGTATGGCCAGTGGCGTGAGCAAACCACCAGGTCTGGTATTCACAGACTTGTTGCGCTGGCATGCATCACAGTTACTCACATAGTGACGTACTTCAGACCTCATGCGTGGCCACCAGAATATCCTGGAGATACGCTCCAGCGTCTTGGTGATCCCCACATGGCCTGCAAACTGTGCATCATGCATCTCCACCAATATCCTGGCTTTGAGCTGTTGGCAGTTAGGAACCACTATCTGGTTCTTGCCTTTGGTGCGATACAGACCATGCTTGTCCTGATCATATTGATCCACTGTGCTGGCAAAGTCCTCATCTGCTGCATACGCTGCCAGCAGCTGCTCTGTCATATTGACAGCGTGCAAAGGGTGCACAGGTAAAGGAGGTGGGGGTAGAGGCTGTTCCAGAACCAGCTGAGGCTGTGGCTCCTGCTGCGGCTGCTGAAAGGCAGGCTGAGCAGGCTGTACCACACCAGCTTCCTCCCCCTCCAAAAGGCGCTTTCCTGCTCCTGGTCATAACCATGACAGGATTGCTGGCAGGAGTATCAGGTATGCGTGACAGAGGGTCAGCAGGGTTAGTATCACCAGGTAGATACTCAATGGTAAAATCATACCGGGAGAGAAACTCCAACCACCTGGTTTGGCGTCTTGACAAGACCTTCTGAGTTTTTAATGCTACCAAAGGTTTGTGGTCTGTGTACAATGTGAAGGGGACACCTTCCAGGTAGCACCGCCATTCTTTACATGCAGTAATAATTGCAAGTAGTTCTTGTTCACCAGTGGTATAGTTCTTTTCAGCTGGAATCAGCTTCTTGCTTAAATAAGCCAGAGGATAACCCTCCTGCATGAGTACTGCTCCTACGCCTTGCAAAGAGGCGTCACAGTAAACCTGAAATGGTTTGGTAATATCTGGAATTTTGAGTAAAGGTACTCTTAGAAATAGCATGCTTAAGAGCATCAAAAGCTTTTAACTTATCATCAGGCCATTTGTGCCAATTGAAATCTGTACCTGCTTTACCAGTCAGGTCAGTAAGTGGTGCTGAAATAGCACTGAAATTGTGTACAAATTTGCGCACAAAATTTGCAGCACCAAGGAACTGCTGCATGGCAGTTAGACTGCGTGGCACAGGCCAGGAAGTAATAGACTTCACTTTATCAGGGTCAACAGCTATGCCCTGGTCACTCACAATGTGACCCAGGAATTTAAGTGCAGTTTTAAGGAACTCACATTTAGATAATTTAGCTTTAAACTGATGCTTTCGTAATAACTCAAGAACTCTCCTCAAATGTGTGAAGTGTTCTGGTACATTTTTGGACATGATGAGGATATCATCTATGTACACTAATGCACAGTCATTAATGACATCAGCAAAAGCATTGTTCATTACACGCTGAAACGTGGCTGGTGCATTGGTTAGGCCAAAGCACAGAACTTTAAACTGATAGAGGCCACTGGGTGTCCTGAAGGCTGTCTTAGGGACATCCTCATCAGGGATCCTGATCTGGTGATATCCAGCTTGCAGGTCAAGTGATGAGAACACTGTACACCCAGCCAACCTGTCAAACAGGTCATCCACTCGAGGTAGTGGGTATTGATCCCTAAGTGTGATTTTGTTCAGCTGACGATAGTCTACACACATCCTCAACTCACCTGATTTCTTTTTGACAAAGAGGACAGGGGCAGCGTAGGGAGAGGAGGAGGGTTCGATGATGCCCTGCTCCAAGAAGGCTGCTACCTGCTTTTTCATTTCCAACAGCTCTGGCTGGCTCATCTTATATGATGGCAAAGCTGGTGGCTTACAGCCAGGCTGAAGGGGAATGGTGTGTCCCACTGGACGTTGAGGGGGTAGAGTATTGAAAGGGGCGAAGACATCGTCGTACTCAGATATGAGTGCTGTCAGCTGAGCTGCCACGGCAGGGGGTATAGAGGTTGGGTAATTGATAGGTGAGTTAGAGGGTGAGGTAGTTGATTGAGAGAGGGGGTCAGGGTCATTGGACAGCAAATTAGCTGGATTAGGGGTTGGGTGAACGGACAGCACACTTGCTGGGGTAGGGTTGATGGGCTGAGACGAGATGAGGGCAACCAGGGACTGGCCGCCTTTCCTTAACCACCTGTAAGCCACTTTTGCTGACACAGTGGCTTGCTTATGTTTTGCCAGGATATGAGCACAATGGGGAGCCATAATTGGCGCTGCTGGCTCACATTTGAGTATTGTTTTAGCAGAAGCCATTTGTACTGTAATAGTACGTGCTAGGTAGTCCAGCAGCACACCATTGGACTGAAGCCAGTCACTGCCCATTAAGATGTCGAAGGCAGAGAACATCTCAGGCATCACCAACAACTCGACCCTGCAGCTCAGAGTCTGCACATTCAACTGGACGCTGCATGCATGCGTACAAACTACGGGCTGCCCATTAGCCACAAGGAACTCCTTGGGCTGCTTCAGTTTATAACTGGACAGCTGGTACTGCTCAACAGCAGCACAATTGATAAAGCTAGCAGCTGCCCCACTGTCAAACAGCAGAGTGCAATCATAGCCATTCACTTTGCCAGAAAACGAGAAGTGTAACACACAGTCGTCTGCAGCAGGACCCTTGGGCATACATGCCTCCTCAGCGGGCACAGTGCTACAGGCACCAACACAGTTCTGACCGGCTGGTTGGGCAACACATCAGCGGCGGCGGTCACCCTTGCCACCCTGCTGCTTCCATCCACCCTTGCCTGGGCTGCGGTCACGCTTGCCTGGACCCCGTGGGGGACGGTCCCCAGCACCATGGCCAGAAGGAGGGCCCAGGGAGGAGGGGCGGGGGAACCCAGAGACCCGGCGGGCCTCCTCAGCAGACAGGTGCTTGAGGTTGCAGTAGTCCCTGAAGTGGGCGGGGTTCCAGCAGTGGTGGCAGGCATGGCCAGGAGGTGGCCTGGGAGGGGCATCAGACACAGGGGCAGCAGGAGGAGGGGGCCGTGGAGGACGTCCACCACCCTGGCTGCTGTGGCGACTTCCACGGTGGCCACTGCTGCTGCTGCTGCTGACATCCCAGTAGGGGCCACGAGGGGCCGCAGGAGGAAATCCTCCAGCAGGAGCGGTGAAGCCTCTGATACGGTCCATCTGCTTGTGAGGCACAAAGGCAGCTACAGGTGGAGGAGGGCGACGTCCCCCAATGCTGGTGGATACTGCAAACAGCACCTTCTGCCCATTCACTGCAGCCTGGATAGCATCAGTGAGGGTGGGCTCAGCCATGAGTGCCAGGTCATGCACAACACGTCCCTGCAGCTCAGGGGTGAGACCCCTAATGAAGGTAGCCACAAGCATTGCAGGTGCCATGCAAGTCATGCCTGCAACAGTCAGGGTATTCCTGAACTCAGTGATGTACGCATTGAGGGTAGAACCAGCTGTCATGCGTAATGCACCTGGATCCAGCAGCTTCCTGCGGTGCACATCTGAGTCATTACGCAGGTCATCACCAGCCATCTCTTTAAAAGAGGTACGCAGGAATGACCAGGTGGGCCTAACGCCATGTGCAAGGATATGGGCATTCCTAGTGGCTGGATACCATACCTCACGGGCTTTGCCTGTCAGGAAGTTTGGCAGGGCATCAGCAGGGTCAATGCGCAAATATGCACAGTGGACTTCAAGGTCTTCACAGAATATTTCTGCTACTCGAGAGGTGTTGAGGCACTGATCTGTCCATTTCTCAGGACCTGGAACCTTGACCCTGGGCAGAGATGCTGACACAGGTAAAGGGGACGCAACCTGAGATGAAGGTGCCTGTCCTACTGACAACGGGTGCGGCGCAACAGGTGCGACAGGTGCAGCAGGTGCGGTGGTGCCAGACGAGGCTGGTGCAGCAGGAGCAGGCTTTGCAGCAGAGGTGCCACTGCTACCATTCACAGCAGGTCGAGCTGACTGCGAATACTGGTTGCGTATGTCTGCCACAGTCTGCTCTCCACTCACCAGCGCATTCTGCAGGCCCTGGAGACGCTCCATCTCAGCGAGCTCCGCTCGGATCCGGACAGCTTCGTTCTGAGAAGCCTGGAGGTTCGCATTCGCTCCCACCAGCTGCTGGCGAAGCCTCTGAATCTCGTCAAATTGCGCAGTAGCCGCAGACGTGCCAACATCAGGCAGGATCGGGGCAGCTGTCAGGGCTCCTGCATAAGAGAGCGGGGCAGCTCCAGGGGCCGCCACAGCAGAAGGTGCTGGGCCAGCCGGAGGCTGAGCGGAGGACATAGCGTTCAGAGTCTGCAGGACGTTCTTCAGCAGATCCATAGCTTGAGCGGGCGGTAGACCAGTAACCCTCTCGATTTCCGCGAAGGCGGGGCTTGTGATAGGCACAGGAAGAGCGGGGGTGGTAATAGTTACCGTCGTGCCAGTAGTTGGCGCCCCAGTCGCAGCAGGAACCGCTGCTGGAACACCAGAGGTGGCGTTCGGAGTCGCTGGGGGCGGGGAGCCAGGAGTTTGGCTCCCAGGAGCAGGACGCTCCTGTCGTTTGTCTCCTCCAGGAGGAGGCTCCTTATTGGCAGTCATTTGCTTAGGGAGAAAGTGGCGTTAGTAGCAACGTCGGTCGGAAACCAAAATGTAGCGTGCTAAGAGCAGCGCCGACAACCGATAACTACCTTCTTTCCCACAGCATGACACGGCCAGGGTTTAGAACGTTTCCCCCGAGGAGTCGAACCTCTGAAGCAGGTGTGCACGAAGGCCCACCTGCCCCTTTCGCCCACCATGTCACACTGCAGTACAGAAGTACCGTGAGGCGAGCTAGGCTTCGAGGAGCCGTTCGCTACACACACCCTTGTACTGTACCCTTGAAGCTGTCAGCATCCTCATCTTGCTCATAGCACTCCTTCACCAACCCCTCATCCAACACCAAGCACTCCCCCCTCATCACTTTTCCCCTGTCCCGGTGGGCCTTGCACGCACCAACTTGGGATGCAGGCTGTGTTTGCCTATTGTTGAAAGCAGTTGTCAGCTGTTGAGCCCTGCACGTGGCCAAGCCATCATAATCTGTCAGGACCATATCCCTGAGCTTATGCTTTAAGACTCCACCCTCTGAGTCATGCCTGCCACATACACACATGCTACAAGGATGCCCACAGTGTGTGGGCACCAATGCTCTGATTGAATCTCTTGTGGCCGCTGCACAGTGTAGCGTTCTGATCAGTCACAGGATATGACAACCCTGCCAGGGTGACTGCTGTGTACAATTGTTTGGTGCGCCCTGAATGTGGCAAGCTGGTGGTGTGCTATATGATGGTGCCAGATTTACTCGGGCAACTGCTGATTTAGCAAAGCCAATGCCTCATGGGAGGGGGGAGGGCGCTGCTGCTCTAGGGGCTGGCCATGTAGTGAGTGTGGCTCCAGGGGCGGGCTTTGCATCTGCCGGGGTAGGGAGGGAGGAGGAGGTTGTTGCTTTTGGTGCATTCTGACGCAATCTCTATGCGCCAGGGGGGCAAGCCTTGCACGTTGGCATGCATCTACCACGCCGTCCATCAGCACGCTAGCGCGGCCAAAGACAATCAGGTAACGGCCGCGGCACGCATCCTCCCTCAGGCGCCCCCAACTAACAGAAAACCTACCCCTGGTAGTAGGACGACTGTAACTTTGCACTCACTGCGCCAAATACTATGCTGGATGATTCACAATGTAGCCAACCCAGCCACCTACCTTTCACCCATACAGAATAAATATACGCTGAGTAGGCCGTGCACAGCAAAGCGTCAAAGTTAGTGATTCAAATTTGAGCGAGCGTGCGCGTCGACAGCAGCAGTCGGATCGGAAAGCGGTTGCAGCGATGTGGCACTGAGCCCACCTCCTCCCCATACCTGGAGGGCAATGCCACAGCTCGACCATTTTGACTTACAACATGCTACTTACTAGGTTAAGCTCATCTACGACATTGTCACGAACGCTCATACTCAGATAAGGCAAAAGCTCACATTGGTCGGTGACCCCAACTCCCTTAGCCGATCTCAGGACCAGGGCCATGCAGTCAGTCGCACAACTCCACACCATGACCGAGTTTGGACTCGGCTCCTCTGAGAGTTACACTCCCCTACATGCCATCCACCTGCGCACAAAGTTTCATAGCTCAACTGCCACCGCACAGTGGTGCTCTGGGAGGGGTGGGCTGGGAGGGGTGGGCTAGAAGGGGGTGGGCTTGGGGAGGGGGCGAGGGGAAGGGCTGGGAGGGGGTGGGCAGGCTCAACGAGGTGGGCTCCTGCAATAATGGTTGAAGGGGGGGCGGGCATGGTGGGTCGATGCATACCATGGCCTTGGATGTGCCTGGTGAACATGATGTAACTTTGAAAGTGTCAAACTGATTGAGGCCTGAGCTATTTGATGTGCAATTTGTTTCAAGAGATGCACCAAGGGGTCAAGAACAAACATTACGTATCGCTTTTTCTATGGGTGCAGCGGGTGCAACACAGTGAAGGACACAGTGGAGGAGGGGGGGTGTAACCCGGTATTACCTTAGTGTGTGCCGACCCAAATGGTGTATTTGGCGAAAGCGAATACGCCCAGATGTTTCAATCACCCCGTCTAGGCGCCCTGCACGCCCGGCAGGCATCGCGATGGGTGTTGGCCGGACATTCCATTTGTGCACAACCAGCTCACTACGCTAGGTAGATGGGGTCACAGCGATGTGGCTCACCGTGCCAAGGAGACTCGTCTCGCCGCTGTGATTTGTTCGCGGGCACATGTGGCAGTACGCGAGCAAAGACTCCAATGGCTTGCGCTGATGGTCAGATGACGCGCATTGACTTGCGGCTACCAATGTGATAAACGCTATCGAAAACGATGCACTATTAAGAGAGTACTTGCATGCATATTACCAACCCCATGTTGGGGGCGCCTGATCCTCCCCCACTCTCTCAACCGTCACAAACCCATTTTTATTCTTGGCTGCAGTCCTGAAGCCACTAACAACACATCTTCTAGCATCTGGCTCATCCCTGGCTGTTGGATTGATGAGGTAAGGGTGATAGTATGTCAACGGGATCCTGCGCATAGAAACACATAAACATGTTTGCTCAACATGTCGAGTCTGAAAGTCGGGCAGGTGACTGTTGTGTGCTACACTCAGCTTCTCATGCCTGGCATGCGTTGCACAAGTGTTCACGCGAACTGACCTAGACAAGGTGAGGTATATTACAAGGTTACTCACCTCCAGCTCACTGTTTTCAAGAGCTGATTGCATAGCTGCACTGCACACTTAAGCAAGTCAATGCACATATTCGTCATCCTTGGGGGGTAGTTGAAATTCTGTTGAAATTCTGAGTATTTGACCAGTTGGAGCCTCGGCTATAGTACTGTAGTCTCCTACAGTTCTGTAGGCATTTACAGTACCGTAGGCAGCTAGAGCACTGTAGCCTCCTACAGTACTGCAGGTACATACAGTACTGTAGGTCAGGTTCGACAAGCTCTTTTGTGAAAAAGTCTCGATTTGCCATGCTGATCCAAACCACCATTTGCTACCGCAATTGCACCGTCAGCTTTTGCGTGCAGTAATAGTGAGAGGGCGTCTGAGCGCCGGGCCGTAGGCTCCATATGGGCGTTCGTGCCTGAAGTTGTGTCCACGCAATAAGGTCGCTAAAGGGAGCTACGTATACACGTATAAAGTATAAGGCCGGGGCCCGTCTCTATCGCTAGCTAGGTCCGTTTAGTCGGTTGTACTGGGTAGCTCGGCTTCCCGGCTCCCGCAAAGCTGTGGATGTTGATGATGCCCCGCAATCACCACAACCTCCTGCACCGCACCCTCCTATCTAACATTGAAGAAGAAGAAGAAGAAGAAGAAGACTACTCCGGTATTCACCGGCGTGCATTAAGGGAGGAGCTACCGCCTGGGGCGCGGCCTGCTCCCACCAATCCTATCTAACATTGAGTGCCGCAGATTTTGCCTCAAAAACTGTTTGCGGGTGGCCCGTCTAGCCTTCAACCATCATCTAACCTCACATCATCACTCATAGAAATTAATCCCTGCATTCTTCCCTGCACTTTTGACCAACCTTGTCCGATCGGGCTAAAATTTTGATAGATGGTGTGTTGCAAAGAATAAAACATGTTGTTTTTTGAGGAAAAATTTCAAGACACAATATGTTTTATTTCCTGCAAAACACCATCTATCAAAATTTCAGCCCGATCGGACAAGGTTGGTCAAGAATGCAGGGAAGAATGCAGGGACTAATCTGTAGGAGTGATTACATCATGACACTTAGCCTACATCGTTATCAAACAACCACTTGTGTTCCTGCCAATCACTGCATGCATGGTATGGGCAAGGCCTTTTGCTCTTGCGAGGGATGGGCTCAAGGTCGGTACCGAATCCTTGAGGCTAAATAAGGCTAGGCAGGGCTGGGCTGGGCTCGACAACATAGGCACGCTTTGTTGTCAGCGCATTTGCACAACACTGTCGGGATAGCAAACGAGATTGGGCTACATTGAGTTGTTCCTGCATGGGGGTATAGGATGCATGGGGGTGAAGGATGCATGGATGGGGTGAAGGATGCATGGAGGTGAAGGATGCATGGGGGTGAAGGCAGGTACGGTACTGTAGGCAGCTACAATAGTGTAGGCAGCTGCAGTACTGTAGGCAGCTACAGTACCGTAGGCAGGTACAGTACTGTAGGCACTACAGTACTGTAGGCAGCTACAATACTGTAGGCAGCTACAGTGCTGTAGGCAGCTATAGTACTGTAGGCAGCAGCAGCAGGGGGGCAGCATGGGGGTAGCAGGGGGGCAGCAACAGCAGCAGGGAGCTAGCAGGGGGGCAGCGGGGGGGCAGCAGCAGCAGAAGCAGCAACAGTAGGGGGGCAGCAGCAACAGCAAGGGGGCAGCAGCAGCAGGGGGGCAACAGGAGGGCAGCAGCAGCAGCAGCAGCAGCAGCAACAGTACGGGGGCAGCAGCAGCAGCAGCAGCAGCAGCAGGGGGGCAACACGGGGCCAGCAACAGCAACAGCAGCAGTAGGGGGGCAGCAGCAGCAGCAGGGGGGCAGCTGCAGCAACAGCAGCAGGGGAGCATCAGGGGGGCCAGCAACAGCAGCAGCAGCTGCAACAGCAACAGCAACAGCAACAGCAACAGTAGGGGGGCAGCATCATCACCATCATCAGCAGCAACAGCAGCAGCAGCAGTAGGGGGGCAGCAGCAGCAGTAGGGGGGCCGCAACAACAACAGTAGGGGGGCAGCAGTAGCAGCAACAACAGCAGCAGGGGGGCCGCAACAGCAACAATAGGGGGCAGTAGCAGCAACAACAACAGTAGGGGGGCCGCAGCAGCAGCAGCAACATCAGGGGGGCAGCAACAACAGCAGCAGCAGCAGTGGTAGGGGGGCCGCTGCAGCAGCAGCAGCAGGGGGGCAGCATCAGCATCAACAGCAGTTTCAGGGGGGCCGCAACAGCAACAGTAGGGGGGCAGCAGCAACAACAACAGTAGGGGGGCCGCAGCAGCAACAGCAACACGGGGGCAGCAGCAGCAGCAGCAGCAATAGGGGGGCCGCAGCAGCAGCAACAGCAGGGGGGCAGCAGCAGCAGCAGGGGGGCAGCAGCAACAACAACAGTAGGGGGGCCGCAGCAGCAACAGCAACACGGGGGCAGCAGCAGCAGCAGCAGCAGCAATAGGGGGGCCGCAGCAGCAGCAACAGCAGGGGGGCAGCAGCAGCAGCAGGGGGGCAGCAGCAACAACAACAGCAGTAGGGGGGCCGCAACAGCAATAGTAGGAGGGGAAGCAGCAGCAGCAGCAGCAAGAGTAGGGGGGCCGCAGCAGCAGCAGCAGTAGGGGGGCAGCAGCAGCAGCAGCAGCAGCAGCAGTAGGGGGGCCGCAGCAGCAGCAGAAGGGGGGCAGCAGCACCAGCAGCAGTAGGGGCGCAACAGCAGCAGGAGCGGCAGCAGCAGGAGATAAAGTAGTGGCACCGTAGCACCTACCTACCTTTTGGCTGCTTGATGACTGCTGCTGGGAAGGGGGTGGGAGGAGTGAAGGCGGGGAGGGGGGTAAGATGTGGAAGGCAGGAGGCGGGAGGCAGGGAGGCGGGAGGCGTGGAGGCGGGGAGGTGGGAGGCGGGGAGGCGGCAGGCTCAACCGGGCTGGGCTGGGCGGGGTTGGGTTGGGTTGGGGGCATGGGTTGGGTTGGGTAGGGGCATGGGTTGAGGGCATGGGCGGATGTGCGGGCGGGGGAGGGAACGGGGGCGGGGGCGGGTGAGGATGAATTGGGAGGGGGTGGTTGTGTAGGGAAAGTGGAGGGGAGGTGCCCATCAGACCTGCAACCAAGGGACGTGCACGTGAGGTAGGGTGACCAGGCTGGGCACTGTGTTAGCTATCACCGTGGCCTTTCCTTTGTGGTCCTTCTACCTACTCACACCAGGCAACATGTCCCATGCGCCAGTGGGGTGGGACTGCGGTGGGGAGTAGATGGTGTAGGGAAGGGAAGGTGGGGTGAGGTGGGGGCTGCGATGCCACGTCAATCGAAGGGTGGGAGAGGGAAAGGGGAGGCTTGACAAGTATGGGAGAGAGGGAGAGGGGGATGGGAGGGGAAAGGGAGAGGGGGAAGGGAGGGGGAGGGCGTGAGGGTGTGGGCTAGGTTGGGTGGGGTGGGTGGGGTGGGCTTTCTCCTGGCTTCTGGGATGTCAGGGGGGAAGTGACGGGGAGGGGGGAAGTGGGGGGTGGGTAGAGGTGGAAGTGGAGGGACGAGAAGCTGGGCGTTGGTGGTGGGCGTGGGAAAGGGGAGGGAAAGGGGATGGGGAAGGGTGTGACAATCAATCCTACAGCGGGACAAGGGGCATGCTAGCAGTACAGGGTGGTACAGGGTGCCACATACCTGCACTCACCTTTTGCTGGGGTGGGGTGTATATGTGTGTA